>CM053034.1:172337862-172782862 GCA_028564925.1 Lithobates sylvaticus | reverse complement strand
TAGATCAACTTGAATTAAGCAAAGGGGTAGCCCAAGCTCCATGCAGCCTAGGAAAATCAAAGACCTGACCAACTGTGCTCCCCCACTGAAGCTTGTCTAATCCGAAAGGTCCAACACAAATGAAAACCCAGGTCATAATGTATCTCTTGTAGTCCAATACTGTTTTCTAAATCTTTATACTCATTTGTAATGAAATAGGACAGAACAGAAAAGCTCAAATTAAGCCGTCAATGATTTTGACATGCGAGAAAAGAACATTTTCCACGTTATACGTCTTCTCTAAAAAAAATTATTTTTTTTTAGTTAGAAATGTTATGATTTGATGACATTCTGTTATGATACATAATGGCCTGAAAGACTTTGCAGTCTTGAAATGTACTGATAAAGTTGTAGAAAGATAATTCATCTAGTTAGGTAACATTTATCTGGTGTAATTATCCATGCATTATAGGTATTATGTACATCTACATTATAGTGACAGTCTTGCCGAACAGTTTTAAAACATTGGCTCTGAACTACATTTGATGCTTGTGACCCAGAGCTAGACAATTTCATCTGGATCATCGGCTGAGCAGATAATGCATTTGATCATTGTATAATGAATATGTTTGTTCCACAGTTGTAATTGCAACAAGCTAATTATCCTGAATGTGCTTTTTCTCCCGCAATGTTGAAAGTCAATAAACTTGCTTGTAGCAAGACACTTTCAATCAATATATAAGAGATTTAAAGTGGAATCTTTACCTTGGCAGGCTATTAGTGGCTTTGCAGCAACTTATAGAAAATACTTGGGCTGCCACTGATGACCTCGCCTTCGGAAAATACTATCTGCTTGGCTATTATGCTGATCCTGTGGCCTCAGTACTGGGTGAGTCAATGCCTTGGGAATAAAGCAGGCAGCCAGTGAAAGCAGCCTAGCAAAAAGCTTTTTAAAAAAAGAGGCCAACACAGGTTTTCGATAAAGTATATCCATCACTATATAGAGTTACAGGTTAAACCAACATGATCCCCAAAATAACGTGTACTGTATGTGCAGCAAAGACTGCCCTATTTTTAGGGCTTATTTTTACTGCTCCCCCAAAACTGCCTCTTAAAGTGGTTCTAAAGCCTTAAGGTTTTTTACCTTTTATACGAGAGCTGGGAGCAGGGCAGAGTCCTGCTGTCTGTGTCAATGGACACAGCAGTGGGAATCAGGAGCGTGCACACCCGGGTGCCCCCAGGGAAAACGGCTTTCCCTAGGGGCACCCGATGAAGAGGAGGGGCCTGGAGCACCGGCGGGGGACCCCAGAAGAAGAGGATCGGGTCTGCTCTATGCAAAACCATTGCAAAAGAGCAGGTAAGTATAGGCATGTTTGTTATTTTTATTTAAAAAACAAAGCTTTACAACCACTTTAAAGTGATTATTCTTGTTTTTTTTTCTATTAAAATACCAAACATGTTATACTTACCTGCTCTGTTGCAGTGGATTTACACAGAGCAGCCCAGATCTCCTCTTCTTGGGTCCCTCTTCTGTGCTCCTGGCCCTTTCCTTCCTGTTGAGTGCCCCCACAGCAAGCACCTTGCTTTGGGGCACCCGAGCCAAGTCACAGCTCCCTGTGTCCATTCAGACAGAGAGCTGCGGCCTGGCCCTGCCCCCTCTCTCTCCTGATTGTCTGACTGACTTTGATTGACAGCAGCGGGAGCCAATGGCGCCAATCAGGAGGTAGAGTCTCGGATGGCAGGGACATTTGTGGACATCGCTGGACAAAGATGGGGCAAGAATTGAGGGGGCCAAGGGGGGCTGATGCACACAGAAGGCTTTTCATCTTAATGTATAGAATGTGCCACCTATCAATGCCACCTATCAGTGTCCATAAGTGCGGTCTATTAGTGCCTCCTCATCAGTACCACCTAATCAGTGCCCATAAGTGCCACCTCATCAGTGCCTATCAGTGCAGCCTCATCAGCGCCCATCAGTGCAGCCTCATCAACGCACATCAGTGAAGGAGAAAAATTACTTATTTACTAAATTTACCGACAGAATCTAAGAAAAATTTTTTTTATATTTTTTAATTTTTAAAAGTAAAAAACAAAAAACCCAGCAGTGATTAAATATCACCAAAAGAATTTTGTGTGAAGAAAATTATACAAATATCATATGGTCACAGTGTAGCATGACTGCTCAATTGTCATTCAAAGTGTGACAGCGCTGAAAGCTGAAAAATGGCCTGGGAAGGAGGTGAAAGTTAAGGTGGTATACCTATTTAAAGTGGTTAAGCATCAAAGGCAGAGGAAAGATGCTGTGGCTGTGATGTTTTGCTTCTCGGCTGCGGCAAAAATTACCCCCCCCCTGCATTCGGTGGAAAGTACTGCCTGCCGATCCCTGTCCCATCCCTGTCCAATACATGCAGTGTAGTGGTGCAGCGTTTATGAGGTCAAAGCAAGCAATGCAGAGGCAATATGTTGCCACTTGCAAAATGCCTCTGAAAAGTGATCCCACTATAGTGACAGCCACATGTGTAAATGTAGCCTTAGCATTGGAAAGACTAGGGAAGGATTAGAACCTCTGTCAGCTTTTAATTCTATCCAGGGCTATCACAGTGGAGGAAAGTTTTACCAGACAGGAAGTAACGGCCCTCTGATTCCTCCTGTATTGAATTGTATTGTAACTGTACTGCCTGTCCTAACGTTGTAAAGCGCTGCGCAAACTGTTGGCGCTATATAAATCCTGCATAATAATAAGGATCCATAGTGTGCTGCATTATGGTGCCATACATTTTAAATGACACCCCAGCACACCACTCCAGTGGTAGCTACTGCTCCAATGTTTTGCATTGCGGTGCACTACTTAAAAAAAAAAATTATGTTTTTTTTTGTTTTTTTTTAACAGTGCACTGCTACCCCATTCAAAATGAAGAATGTATAATAAAGCATAATACAAATGGGACCTAACGTGTAAATTGTATGAACACATTTACAAGTACTTTGTCACTTTATTATTTCAATTATAAGTACATTTCACTGTGAAATATATGTAAATGCTTTTAACAGAAATGGGATGTATTCAGTGTTTTTCAGAAATGTACTCGTAAAAGAGATCCAATATAGCATTATAAACTTGTGTGTAAAAATGCATTTATATACAGTACAGTATATATTTTGTAGATGTTCATGAGGACAACCATATGTTCTCATTACCTGTATGCCTTACTACTTGTTTTCAGTGCTGCACAATGGTGGAACTTTCCTAATCCTTTTTACAATGCAAACCTATGAGTCTGCCAACCCACTGAAAACAATGCACTCTTTATTGGGCTGATAATATCTCAATATTTGCTAAGCAGGTAGGAAGAGTAATTGCAGTACGGAGTATCCTCTAATGGCTAACTTACAAATCATTAAATGCAACCCCTATCAAATGACAAAAAAAAAATAAATGAAAGCCTCCTGCAGTGGGAAAGCTCTTATACTCACATTACCAGTGGCCTGTATCCTACCTTCCAGTCTCTTTGGCATTCAACACTTGCAGGAGTGTTGGATGCCCATGTCCTGTGCCACAGACCATGGTTTCATCCTCCAACCCCTATGTCAGTAATGTGTCCTAATTTTCCCCTGCTTCCATGTAAATAAGGTAAATGATCAGTTTGCTGTCATGCCCTTATTTCCCTGGTGTATATACTGTAGATTTCCATGATAGCAGCTGTATCACAGCATGCAATGTAATCTGCTATAATCTGCTATAATGGCATTGTTACTGTATTGCTATGATGCCAGAGAAGTGACTACCTGCATCACCCCAGCATCAGGAAGGCCTCGTTCTCTCATTGAATGATGAGAGAATGATACTATCAGTGCACATGTGCAGTACACTGCATGCAAATTTTAAATGGCTCTTGTATAATCTTTATGAAGAAATCAGGAGGTCTACCATAAGGGTTTACCCAATTCCCCTCCATGCGCCAAAGGCTAGTGCCTTATTAAACAATTTTGTTTATGAATTGGAGATGTAAATCCTTGGAACCAAAACTAAATATCATTAAAATGGGACAGTATAGTAGCTTAGTGGTTAGCACGTCTGCCTTGCAACACCGAGGTCCCTGGCTGAAATGATGCTCAGGATGTACAGTAAGTCCAGCCCATTAACGTGTGAATTGGTCTCTAACTTTACTCCTCTATCCTGAAATAATCTTATAGCCAACCCACCCTTTATTGTGAAACATATCTAATGGACCCAAAGTGAAATGCCTATGGATTTGTGTATACAAAATGATAAACACAAATTAACTTATGCAAGAACCTTTGAAAAGCTCTTTGCACCAACCCATTGATGGTGTTTGGCGTAGAGAAAGAACTCTCATTACCTTTGTCTTTATGACAATAAAACAAACAATTGCTTGAGTGTGGAAGTTGCCCACTCTCAACTTTGTCAGTCAGGAATCGCATAAAGAATATGTTTTATAATGAGAAACTAGCAGCCACATTGGCGCGAAACACAGTTATTAAATATTTGGAAACTGGCTTTATTACTTTTCACCCAATCAAGCCACTGCGAAACTCACAGACTGTTATAGAAGAAACATATGGTTATTTCTCTGCTTATTTAGATGCCCTCTGGGGTACCCCCTCTTCCTTTCCCTCCCCTCCCTTATTCTCTCCCCCTCCTACCTGACCCCTATATTGTTCCTTCTTCCTCTCCCTTTGCTTCTTTGATTTCTTTTCCCTCTTTACTTCACTTCTTGATACACTTCCCAGTTCTTCTACTACCTATGCATGGAATGGGACCCTGGCCTTTTTTCTTGGCTCACTCTCTCTTTAGCAGTATTGTACTGATAGTCCCTTTTTAACTCAAGATAACGTTATTGTTTTAGCCTATTGGCACTTACCCTTTTTGGAACGGCAGGGCCTTCCTGATATTACCTTGTAACATAGATGTTGTTTGTCAGTCCTGCGAGAGGTGAAGTCTGCATTTATAACACTACTAAATTTTCCCTATTCCATTTTATACTATGCCCTGTGTTATGTATAAGTGTATAATGCCACGTGTTGTCTAGTATTACATGACCGTGTGATCTCATTGTCAATGGGTCTCTCTTCTCCGTAACATTTTTGTATTAATACTCAGAAACACCCATTTTAAATTACCCCATCACTTTACAACCCATTGCTTATTATGTCATATGTCATATGTATCTGTGCAATCATGCTTCAAATGAGACATTGGGGTTGATTTACTAAAACTGGAGAGTGCAAAATTTGGTGGAGCTCTACGTAGAAACCAAACAGCTTCCAGGTTTTATTGTAAAAATGTTTTTGAACAAACGGAGGTTAGAAGCCGATTGGCTACCATACACAGCTGCACCAGATTCAGGGTGCTCCAACTTTAGTAAATCTCCCCCAGTGGGTTTTATGACTGGAAATAGTGTTGGCCTGCTGTTTTTTTTTTTTTGTTTCCCCATTTTTGCATTCTATCTGGTTATATGACATGCAGTCTGGAACCATTGTTTTCATGTGCCTTATGGTATTTGTTCAATGGACTTTGGGTCAATACTGAACAGTCATATTGACTGCATACATGTTTATTCACCTGTATTGCTTCCCTTTTTTCTTGTACTTTCTACAAAATTTCAATAAACATTATTGTAAACGAAATGATAGTCAGGACACTATCCCACATTCCAAAGATTGGTAGGTTAATTGGCTTCTATTCAAAATTGGCCCTAATATGTATAATACAGATGTAAGTTACAGAAAGTACATTTGATTGTAAGTTCCATGAGAGCAATGACTGATGTGAATGTACAATATGTAAAGTACTGCATACATTTGGTGCTATATAAATGCCTATAATAGATAAAATATGTTGATTGCATGCACTTAAGTTGCCTAGACTGCTGAACTGCCATCTCTAACATGAACTACAGAGCAAAGAAAGCTCCAGACCTGTAAAATATTTGTCAGGTCACGTGAATGAAGTGTCGTAGGAATTATCTTTTAAACGTTTAAGTCAGAGAAACCAGTACCTATAAGAAACCAAGGAATATAATGATACTGTTTATTTGTGCAATATAAGTGATTATGTGACAGTTACTCCATAAATGACAAATGGTCGCACTGGGGGACCTTTGTGTATATTGCTAGATATCAGATGAGTTGGAAAATGTAATTTGATTTTCACCCATCTCTGCTATGGCACCATAATCAAGCAGCAGTGAACAGAGATACCATCACACACTCAGGCCTGCTCAGTGGGCTTTGGCCTAATCTTGTGATTGGGGTAGCAGAGGTAATAACTGCCGTCTGACTGGTCTTTGGGAAAGAAGTAGGGGAAGGCTTCTACTCATACACAACAAGTGGGTATTGTTGAGCCCCCAGCTTCCATTTTGCCTTAGGCATCAGTAAACACATATTGGGGACATCCGTTCAAATTACTTATTTGCACCTTTGCCCTTAACAACATTTATGTTTTTAATATGCGTTATATGTTCTAGGCAATATGGTGCCTATTTTAAGGGGTTTTATTTGCATTTTAGGGGGTAGGGCAGTTTGGAGGCACTAAAATGTGCATTCAAAATTAAGTTTGCATTATGACATTAGTAAAAGACATGTATTTGTTGTTTTACATGCAGTACCATATAGCACAGAGCTTTTCTTTCACTTTAGGAATAGTTTATAAAGAACCAGTTGCAATTGGGCTCATTAAAGATTCATTATTTTTAGTCTAATCATGATTGTGCAGGTATAATTACAAAAAATATGTTTGTACCCTTTAGCTTTATCTACTCTGTTCATGTCTGGCTATTTAGATTTTGTATAGTTCTGACATATTTCTTCACACAGTAAAGCAAATCTAAACCAATTTAACCATTTCCCCAAAAAAGTACATTCTTGTTGCTTGTGCTCTCAATCAAACTGTCAAGGCATCAAAGTTCTGGTGACATAAATTATCACGTGCAGCACCATGTGCACCATGTGCAGCACCATGTGCACCATATGCAGCACCATGGAAACTGCAGATCAGAAACAGAGGCTAAGATGGCAGCTTCCTTGGCTGTAAACCATAGGTGGGGTTTACTTCCACTTTACCTGTGAGCTTAGTGTAATGGTCAAGACACCTGCTAACTTAATTCATATGCTATGGAGATGTCCCAAACTTTTTCGTTATTGGAGCAAAGTGTTATTTATGTTTAAAAAGTTTTTGGGACCAGGTTTTCTCCAGACCCAGGGGGATGCCTTTTGGGTATCCTGGATGAAGTAGAAATCCCGGGGGAATCTAGGATTTCAATAATTAGGAGCCTATGTCAGGCTCCTAAGCTTATAGCGCAAAAGTGGACATTAACATTTCCACCTACAGTAGCAGAGTGGAAAATACAAATACATTTTTCTGCATAGAGGACACCCAGGGAATTTTGAAATGATATGGAGAAGATGGCTTGATATATAATTGGAGAGTGGAATGGGAAGGGGGGGAAGAGAGAGGAGTGTGGACATAGGAGGGTTTTTTTGTTTTTTTTCTGGGTTGTGTTTTTATTATGTGTCGGGGTTGTATGTTCCTTGTTGTTTTTGTTAAAGGGGTTGTAAAGGTAAAAGATTTTCCACCTTAATGCATTCTATGCATTAAGGTGAAAAAACATCTGACAATGTCGGCCCCCCAGCACCCGTTTTACTTACCTGACCCCTCGAAAGTCCCGTGCTCGCCCCCGACGTCCTCTTTGCCGCTCACCCTGGCCGTTGATTGTCTAGAGTGGATGGATTGAAAGCAGCGCAGCCATTGGCTTGCGCTGCTGTCAATCACATCCAATGACGCGGCGTCCCAGGGGGCGGGGCCGAGTGATACAGTGAGCGGCTATGGCCGCCAGCTGTATCACTGGAGCGTGCCCGCAAACACTCCACACCATGCGAGGGAGCTCGCATGAAGTTGTGGAGTCCTTGCGGGAGGGAGCCGAGACAGCCTCAGAGGAACCCCAGAAGACCAGGTTCGGGGCCACTCTGTGCAAAACGAGCTGCACAGTGGAGGTAAGTATAGCATGTTTGTTATTTAAAAAAAAATTAAAAAATTTCCTTTAGTGACCCTTTAATGTCTATATGAAAAAATAACAATAAAAAATGAAGTGATTTAAAAAAGACACCTGGGTCAGGTTTAAGGGCTGTACACACAGGCTAAATATCAGGCGGCATCCGCCGGTTCAATAGTAACCGGTCGACATTGGCTGACTGGTGTGTTCTGACAGGGGGGCCGCCCTGCACAATAGCTCAGTGGGGGGAGATCACTGTACTAACATTGGATAGTTAGTACAGTGGCTCCCCCTAAGCTCTTCAGTTTTTTTTCGTTGAGCCCGCTGGGTTGAATGAAAAAGACCCAATAGTGTGTACTAGGCTTTAGGAACTGGGAACTAGTGAGAAACTATGAAAATGTAGGAACAACAAATAAACCCAATGCAGATGAGCAGCCTGAAGACTGAAGTAAGGAACCCATCATTGCAAGTGCCTGAGTCTGTGTTGATATCAGCTGCCTGAAATCCATTGCATAACAGCACTCAGATTGGGAGAAGGATAGACGGTGCTAAGAGCTAATCGGGCTCTGATGCATGCACAGGTAATGCAGACAGGAGGAGGGGGCAGATGGATGACTTATCAGTGTGTTGCTGCTCTTCCACTGTCCAGTCAGCAGGCTGTGGGTGGAGAGGTGACAGCTCTGTGTTCCTTAGCTGTAAAAAGAAAGGACTGGCTGTCCTGTCTAGCTGTCCTGTCTGGCATAGATATGTAAATCATAAAGGCGGGTGAACAGAATTACAAATTATTTGGCTGATATGTATATGTATATTTGAACTGCATATTTATTTGCGTGCTTGGAGTTAAGCTTGAAATGATTCCATTGACTGAACCAATTTTATTACACACTTATAAAACTAAAAAGCAACAGCATCAATATTTTCCTGTGTACAGTATACACATTTGGGAGCATTTTTCGTAAATAAAGACTCCTACGCGTTTTAGATGCTGGTTATAGACAGAGTGAGTAGCCTGTTCACTCATTAGGGGATGACAGTGATTCTAAGTGAGGCCAAACAGCTGTAAGTGTGGCAGTCACTCTCTATCTCCATTTACAAAGCAGAACAAAAGTTCATGTGTGTTCATTTACACCACATTACCCAGAATTACACTGCAATTCCTCTGCTTGGAGTGATCCCTTCAAAAAACTATTTTAGGCACTTAACATAACAATATAAGCAAACCATCCCTTCTTTTGTTCTTGAGGGCTGCGACTGTGCACAGAAGATTTTTTAAATGCCACACACAAGATCTTTTAAATGCCACACACTAATCGGCAGAAAAAAAAAAAATATAAGAGTAACTCAATTGCAGCTGCCACTTTGTCTTTTCCAAAGGACCTGGCATCAAACAAATAATATTGCATTTGTTGGAAAATATATGGTACTGTGTAGGTGGATTTGTGGTGAATGCAGGGTTTTCTATGGTTACAATTCTCTCCATTGCAAAAAAAAAAGCCCCTTTCAAGTGTGTCATTTCATGCACTACGATATTTAATTAACATAGTCCTATACATTGACATGTTACGCTCGCCTGTTAACTCCAAAGAGATGGCCTCATTGGTGGAAGCTCAACAGACCTAAAGTGTATTGGAAAACTCCCAAATGTCCCCCGCCATCGGACCCTATTCAGAATCAGCAAGCGTGTGATAAGTGAAGTGGTTTTGAATATCGCCTTTAGAAGCCATGCTGCTTCGAGGCCAGCCCGGAACATGGCAAGTCTTATTTCAATACACAGTACCTCTTCACTCTCAATTTAACCCAAAAATCTGATGAACCCATTACGGCAAACTTGATTTCATGGAACACGGAGTAGATATACTTACAAATGATCAATCACCAGCCAGGAAGCAAAGCTGCAGAGCATTAACACTTCACACCGTTTAGGTCCACTTGCTCAAGCAGAAGATCGTCAAGCATATTTAATGCTCAGCTACTTTGTTCAGTGTATGGGAAGACATGACTCACGTTGTATTTAAGAAACCGAAGGGGGGCTTATATTATTTTCTATGTACATGTTACTGAATAGCCAGTTTCTAAAAAAAGAATGCAATTAAAAATGTAAAACTTAAATGTCAAGGACTCCAAAACCTAAAATAAGCACAGCTAAATAGCCAACAATAGTATTTAATCTATGTAGTAAACATATCCATGTATGGGAAGAAAACAAGCTTGACATTTATATATATTTGCATGCAGTTTATTTTTCTATTTTACCGTCAAAATTTGGCTTAGGAAGACTTGAAATTTTCAAAAAAATGCATTGAAGCCAAAGGAGAAGGTAAAATTAAGGTGGGTTTTCATGTTTTTTATGGAAACAATGTTTTTTCAATTTCCCTAGATCTGTTCTTGTGCCCCAAAATGACCCATCATTTTTTTTTGTTATTCTACACTTTTTGTAAAAAAAAAGTAAAGAGCCAGGGAAAAAAAATGAACGTCAACATTAGAGAAATGATGATCAAATACACAAAAGATAGGAAAAAACACAAAGAACATTAAATAACAAAATTACACTACTCTAAATATACTGCCCCAAAAACACACTCTCTAAATAAAGGGAAAAGAGTGGAGCCTTGTTTTTCAAGTAAATATTGCCTAATTTAGAGTTTCCATTTCAGCAAAATTCCCAGTTCAACTAGGGCCACATACTGTATAGAAGAAAAAAGAATGTTGTAATGTGTTGTCTTATTAGAACAGATTTATTGGGGTCCAATTTTAATTTATTTTTGAGAAACTGTAGATCATTTCCTGTGTCCAATGGCATCTAATTTAAATCATTACTCAAATGTTTATTTTAAAATATTTTTTTTTTATTTAATTTTTTGTAAGTGGTCTGCTCCATATTGCCATTATTACATTGCACATTTTTAAGATTTACCCACTGGTGGCTGGCTCCATGCGATTAGTAATCAAAATGGTCAATATAAAATCTTAGCCATGTGGCTACAACCACTGTGCTGCTTTATTAAACTGAAGGCAAAGCCTGCTTTTGTAGTGTGCAAATATGGCTGCTCACATGTGTATCATTGAATGCTATACACGTAAAACAACTTTTCTGCATTAGCACATTAGAATCATCACATTTACATATAAATAATTAAAACAGTTAAATAAGATATCTTCCCTTTAAAACAGGGGTTTTCAACCTTTTTACAGTTACAGAGCCCCAGTGGATCGCCCAGTGGGGTTGATTTACTAAAGGGCAAAAGACTGTGCACTTTGAAAAGTGCAGTTGTTTCACAGCTTAGTAAATGAGGTAAACCTTAACTTTGCAAAGAATACCCAATCACATGCAAGAACAATTTTAAAAAACATAATTGTTTTTTTTTTTTTTTCTTTTTTTTTTTACTTTATATTTTTATTAGTCGTTTTCAGTTTTACAACATAAACATCATACATAGCATAAAACATTCTTACATCTGTATTTTGTCCAAATATCAGTAAGAGAGATAGTTAACCACTCATCCTCTAATATTCTGGGAGAAGAGTAGGGGAGGTACAGATACTTTGCAAACAAAGAAAAATAACGGAGCAGACCTAGTACATTATAGAAAAAGGTATGATGACGCAATCAAATTTATTGCTCTAACCTGTGTGTCCTCACCCTCTTCCCAAATAGCTCTATCTATTTACTATTTCCCCCGCCTTTATTCGTTCACATATCTTGACCATTCACATCACACATCTATCTTCACGCATGTCTCCTTATCTAATTCAAAATTGTTCCTCTATTTATTTTGTGTCTATTTTCTTTTTTTCGCACCAAGTTTTCCACAGTCTCTCAAATTTATTGATACTCCCCTGTCTTATATAGAGTGTTTTTTCCTTTAATACCATACTATTCACAGCTTGCTCCCATTCTCTACTGCATGGAGGGGTGGGCGACTGCCATCTCTGGGCTATAAGTTTACGCGCCTGAAACAGACATCTCAGAATTGCGATATTAGTATCATTAGGTCTTCCTTTCCCAGCCATCCATCCTAATACACAAGTCTTGGGTTCTGTCTCGAAAGAGACATCAAAAACCTGACAAATTGTTTCCACTACCTCCAACCAATAGCGGTGCAGCTTGGGACATCTCCAAAACATGTGTATCATGTCTCCCTCCATTCCTCCACACCTTGGGCAGGAGGAGTCTATTCTGCTTCCAAAGCTAAAAAGTTTTTTCGGGGTGAAGTAGGCTCTGTATAGAAGGAACAAGTGCGACATCTTTTGAGGTGGAGAAAGAGAGACCCATGGAGCTAGTTCAAGAATCCTATCCCATTGGTTATTTGTAATGTTAACCCCGTCTCTTACCCATTTATCTCTAGAGACAGAGGTATACTGACCACCATTGGCATATTTATGTAGGATCAAGTACGTCACTGAGGTCAACCCGCCGTCCGTTGGTATCTTTTCCCTTTCTCAGCCGGCCATACGATCCAAAGCGCCGGTGTATCAGTTTGAATCTCCCGACGCTCTCTTCCTCTCAGTGCGAGCGGCGGGCAGGAGATGGCGTGTAACGTCACCTTCGACTTTACTCGGGTTCGGCTAACATCGCATGGATACGCTACAACGATAGGCGGCTCACGCTCGGACCAGCTTCGTGAGCCCGCAGCGATCCTTACAGCCTGTAGTGCGCAGAGAGACAGTCAGGGACGGCCACGGCGATATACAGGATCCAAAGAGGCTCAGATTAAGGCTCAATTTTCCGGCATGTTAAATGATCGGGCGGAGGGTGGAGGAGCACACACAGAAACTCTCACACTCCTCACTCACCAAACCTCATGTTCGGTCACCAAAAACATAATTTTTGCTTGCACATGATTAGATGATGTCCCCAATATGTCCATATACCCCCTTTACTAGACTGTTGAAATTGTCATCATCACCACCAGTCCTATTAGATAGCAATATGACTTAAAGATGTCAATAGCTTTTACTTTATATATGGACAGCAAAGAACAGAATGGAATAGCTAAACAAAAAACTTGGGAAGCTATAATTATTTATATAAAAAGGGCAAATACAAAATACGCAGGTTGCCCACAACTAGTGGCGTTTTTGGGTGAATGGAGGTACAGTTATTGATACCTCCAGTTAAGAACCCCTGACTTAAACGGATCAGTATATGCCCCAAAGGCTTCCATTTTGATAATATAGCGCTGTACACAATTTTAAAAGGTTGACCATGTTTGGGGGTTCTGGGGTATAGATAAATTAAGAATTTTTTTTCTAAATGGGACTTTTAAAGGGCAGTGAACAACCATGAGGTCACAAGGAAGTACAAAAATATATCCATTTTAATTGATCAAAGTTAAAAATTAAAAAGGGGTTCTGGGGCAGGGCTTGGATTTTCATTTTAAATTATCGAGAAATATTGTAATGTTACCCATCCTTGTGCAAAAACCAATGGCAGCTAACACTAAAGTTAAAGTGTTACTAAACCCACAACAGTAAAATCAATCTGTATATGCAGTAAAGCATGTTTGTTATACTCACTATGGGTTAATCCTCCACATTGTGTAAAAAAGGGCTTTTGAGCTTGTCTTCTCTGATACTCCCCTTCTTCCACTGTCTCCAAACCATCTCCTGATAGAACAGAGCTTTGGGGGCACTCTGCACTCTATACATGTTCAGTTTGGTGTGTATTGGTAGAGAGTTTTTTTCTTCCTAAAAGGGTGCAATGTGATCAGCACAGGGCCAACCAGCACTGTCCAGACAGAGGGTCAGGGGTCATGCAGAACATAGGACAATCAGGGGAGAATGAAAACTCCACCTACAAGCTTTTTTTTTTTTTTTTTTTCAATTATTTTATTTATTCAGACATAATATACATTTGAGAGCATACAAAAAAGAAGGAAAGGAGAAAAAACAAAAGAGATAATCTTCCACATTAGATTCACACTTATTTTAAACACTGTTTTATAAAATTCATGCGCTGAATTGAGTCACCTTATAATGTGATTCTCATCAGTCCCATATCCCCTCTACCTTTATCCCGTACTCTCGAATCTGTCTTACTCATTTTCTATAGTTTCATTTTAAAACAAAACAAATCGGAATCAAACCAAAAACCAAACAGGAAAAAAAATAAAAAAAAAGGGGGGGGGGGAGAGTGGGAATAGAGCCAGTCCCTAAGAGTCCGACCCCAGTGTGTCTGTCACTCTTAGAATATTCATAATCATAATGGTAGCTTAATAATTCCGTTCTCGATCAAGGAGGGTATCTCCCTGCTCCGAGGCCATAAAGGTGTTCCAGGGGAGCCAGGTCCTGGAATATTTCTCTCCTTGATGTCGTGCTGAAAGAACCAGATCCTCCAGCTTGCTAATCTCCCTCACTTTTCGCAACCACATCCCTATCGTTGGGGGTATTACAGATTTCCACATCATTGGAACACACGCCTTAGCGGCATCTAGAAGATGACATATGACAGATTCCTTGTATATTTTTTTTGGTATATAAGGAGCATGAAGGAGAAAGAAAGCTGGGTCATCTGGAATTCTATAGTCTGTAAAGGTTTGGAGAATCCGTTTAACTTCTAGCCAAAAGTTCTTTAATTTAGGGCACTCCCAGAAGATATGTAGCATAGTGCCTTTATCTCTCTGACATCTCCAGCATCGATCCGAGAGATCTGGGAAGAACTTTTTAATTTTCTCTAGTGTTCTGTACCACCGAGTAAGGATTTTAAAATTAGTCTCTTGGGTTCTCACACAAATCGACGATTCATGTGTAAGCCCAAGGATATATTGTAATTGTACTGTACTAAAAGTCTCTCCCAGCTCTCGTTCACATTCACGAATACACTTCAGAGGGTCCACTTCCCTTGTTATACTTATACTCCTACAAGCTTTAACCAGACACTGATAGAAGTCACGAGACTGCTATATACCGCTGATGAGAAAAGGTATTTAGCAGTTTGTATTTACTAAAATAATTGCATTACTGTGTACTGTGGGAGACCAGATGTAGTGAATGCAGGGTATTTGGTTTAGTAACACTTTAACATTGTGCTTTGCGTTGTATCCTTTGTTCTATGTTATCTACCATTTTAGGCTAAATGAGCTACCCAAGAAGGAATGGTAAACAATATTCAATAGGGTTACTGGACAGAAATTGAACTGTCTGTTAGTAAAAAAAAAAAATCCCTTATAAAATATGTAGCACATTCATTTTAATAAATCTAACATTCTTTAAATATTTTTTTATCTTTTAACATTTGTAAAGCTCTTGTCTATATACCAGCTTTTAGATTGTGACCTTGTAACATCTCCCCTCCCTTTTTATTTTTAAGTGAAAACCCATTGATCGTACTGACCAATTTTTCCAATCAAATAATTTAACATCAGTTTGAAAGTCTGCCTTTTGTTCAGAAGTCACTGAGCCAACAGGCATACAACGTCAATTAAACGGCATAGGCTGGAAATCAAAACAGCGGTGAAAAATTGCTTTAAATACAGCGATTGTGTGGTTGTCATTCTGCTCAGTGGTGGAAGAATTCAAATTTAGATAGGCTTTAGTATTTAAGAAAGTGACTGCTGAAGCTTCTCTTATAAACACCTTTGGGACAGTAAGATTTGACAAGCAGCATGTAAACAAAAATATACAGCAGATGTTAGGCTGGGAATGAATAAAGCAATAACTTGGCAAATAGCTGTAGTTTTATCTGCTGAAAAAAACAAGTGTATTGATCAGCATCAAATACAGTGTAATCATATGACATCACTGTCTGGTGAGTTACAAGTCCCCTGACCGATTCCTATGTCTTGGGTATACGTATCAAACGCACTTTTATAAATGGAAAAATCACATTATTTTGTGGTAAGTATACAAAACATCAGAGACAAAAGATACCATGACAGATGGCAGGGTTTTAAATTGATGTAAAATATGCAATGTTTACTAAATAGTCAAACAATCTGTCCAGATTAAGACACGATTCATATTGACAGACTGCGAGATTTAATAATATGGCCGTTTAAAGTGGTCCAGTTTTAAATTGTATGAAACACTGGGGTTGATTTACTAAAACTGGAGAGTGCAAAATCTGATGCAGCTCTGAATTGAACAAGCATTCACCTTAACCTCCCTAGCGGTAACCCCGAGTCTGGCTCGGGTTCAGTTTTTACTGCTAGGAGCGGTAACCCCGAGCCTCGGGCTGCATTGCAGGATACAGGGGGGAAGTTACTTACCTTTTCCCCTGGATCCTGCGATGTCTCCCCGCTGTGTGTGCGAGCCGTCCGCTCGCTCGATTCACACAGTGCCGGGTGCCGCCGATCTCCGTTCCCTGCGACGTTACGACGTACGGGAGCGGAGATCGGCGCCAAATTTAAAAAAGTTTAAAAACACAACACACATACAGTACTGTAATCTTACAGATTACAGTACTGTATACCAAAAATACACATCCCCTTTGTCCCTAGTGGTCTGCCCAGTGCCCTGCATGTCATTTTATATAATAAAAAAATATTTTTTCTGCCTGGAAACTGGAGATTGTCCATAGCAACCAAAAAGTGTCCCTTTATGTCAAAAGAGGTTTTAGACCAGCTAGAAAACACAGATAAAAAATTAGAATCACAATTTATCATCAAACAATAAATTTAATGACAGCGACTATTCTGCAACTGAGCAAATTTCAGTGTTTTTGATTTGATTACATTATTGAATCATTTTTATATATATTTTTATTATATTATAATTTATGATTTTGTGTTTCAAACTTTATCATACCCGGGATGTCTACTAGACTCTGGTTCGGACAGATTTAAGTGAGTTATTCATAAGAATTGCATGCCTACAATATAAAAACGCCAAATTTCCATGCAAAATAATTGTACCGCTTTCAGCACAAAATTCCAGCCAGAATCATACCGCCAGGGAGGTTAACCTCCCTGGCGGTAATCCCGAGTCTGGCTCTGGGTGGAATTTCAGTACCATAAGCAGTAACTCCGAGCCAAACTCGGGATCACATTGCAGGATACAGGGGAAGTTACTTACCTTGTCCTCTGGATCCTGCGATGTCTCCCCGCTGTGTGTGCGAGCTCCTCCGCTCGATTAACACAGTGCCAAGTGCCGCTGGGCTCCGTTCCCTGCGACGTTACAACGCACGGGAGCGGAGATCGGCGCCAAATTCAAAAAAGTTAAAACACACAATACACATACAGTACTGTAATCTTACAGATTACAGTACTGTATAAAAAATTACACATCCCCTTTGTCCCTAGTGGTCTGCCCAGTGCCCTGCGTGTAGTTTTATATTATAAATACATTTTTTTCTGCCTGGAATTTGGAGATTGTCCATGGCAACCAAAAAGTGTCCCTTTATGTCAAAAGTGATTTTAGACCAGCTAGAAAACAGCGATAATAAATTAGAATCACTTGCAGAATTTAACAGATAGTGATTTGTGGGGAAATCCGTCATCAAACACTGAAAGTAATGACAGCGACAATTCTACAACTGAGTAAATTTCAGGAGTCTGGTTTCTGTGTTCCAGGACCCGCCAGAGATCTCACCATGTGCGCAAAGACACCCTAGGCAATGCAATTCCCAGGTCTTGGAATGTCTATGTGGGAAACCCCCACCGAACGCAGATGCACTGTTTCTGTTTCTGTTTGGTCCTAAAAGCTGGGCAGAGTCTTTGGCACATCTGTGCATGCACCATATTTTTTAAAGATGGTGACGCCGCATGGTCAAGACGTACAAAAAAAAACCCAACCGTTTTGCATGCAAGGTGTGCAGAAAACATATAGGTGTTGATTTGCTAAAGGCAAATAGGGTTCTAACTTTGAAAGGGAAGTTGCGCCGGCGAAGAGCATAGTGAATGTGGTGAAATTTCACTTTGCCAAGAATACCCAATCACATGCAAAGTAAATAAAACAGCATTTTTAGTCAGCAGCATTTCACCACATTCACTAAGCTCTGAAAGAGTTCCAATGCAAAGTGCAAATTCCCTTGCAAAGTTCCAATTACTTTTAGTAAATGAACCCACCAGAGAACAGATTTTTTTAACGATGGACAGTGTCTGCTTACTAACACCTAAACATTTTCCCAAGTGTTTTACTGCTCAGAATGGCATTTAAATTCCTGTCCATGTCTGTGAATCGAATGGTTTGCACGTCAGGATTGGGACACTTTCCATAGAGTGTAGTGATTGATATCCTCCTATCACTTAACTAAAAAAAATTAATAAAACATTTTCAGTACAGATCAATACACTTGTACATATAAGATAATTGTGGTGTTTATGAGCAATTTAGGACCTCAGCAGATATACCCAGTAAGAGATCTTTGTAGAGGGAAGATGGGGAAGATTACAGGCTAGGTTGGATTAGTTCAGTTAGCAAACTTTTCTTCCCCTTGAAATGAAAAAGAGATGTCTGGTAGGAAATATAGGCATATGGTCTCTGTACAAACATCTGTTTAAAAAAAATATATAATATAATAATTTAAAAGATATATAGGGAACAGAGAATGAGACCCTGTAGAGCATTGCAGAGATCCTGGGGTTGATTTACTAAAAGCAAAGAGGCTGTTCACTTTGCATGGGCAGTTGCACTTTGCAAGAGAATTTTTCTCATATCTTAGTGAATATGGCAAAGTTTCACTTTGCAAAGAATACCCAATCACGAGAAAGGAAAATAAAACAGCATTTCTGATTGCACATGATTGGATGATGGAAGTCAGCAGAGCTGTAACTCCTTCACTAAGCTCTGGGGAAAATGCTCTTGCAAAGTGCATGTTCCCTTGCAAAGTAAACAGCCTATTTGCTGTTAGTAAATAAACCCAATGGTCATTTTGCCCTGCTGGTACAGTTAACATTTACAGAAGGATAAGTTAACAATCTAAGCCTTCAACAATAAGAGTCTGGAGCAACTGAACTTGCAGAGGGCAACTGCACTTCGCAAAGTGCATAGTCTGATCCACTTTAGTAAATCAAGCCCATAGTGTCAGCAGTACCAGAATTTTCCATGCTGCATTGCTTTCTGTTATATGTATCAGTACATGTGATGTATTTTCTTTTATTTTTTGGGGTTAAACATCCTAATCACTTTACTTGATAATGGTGGCAAATGCATAACAGTTTTAGCAACTCTGTGGATGATTAACTAAGAACTTATTCAAACTTTTATTTGTGTTGGTCAATATGATGATGGATGTTATGGTACCTGTGCCCTTAAAGAGGAAGTAAACCCTGCAAAGGTAAAGCATAATAGGCTACTATGCATGGCATAGTAGCCTATTATGTGTCACTTACCTGAAACCGAAGCCTGCAATGTCACCGTTGTCCCCACTAGCAGCGAGAGTCCATCTTCACCCCTCTTTCTTCTGGGGGCCGCAAACTCTGGCTCTGTGACTGGCTGCAGTCGCGTGACATCACTCGTCATGCGTGCGGGAGCTGCCAGTCACGGCATGATCCCTATTAGAAACAGCACGATGTGCCCTTTCTAAAGTGTGCATGCGCCGTAGACATCGGCGCTCTGCTTTTTTGGAGGTTTAGGAGATATTTCAAGCACCTACAGGTAACCCTTAACCTCCCTGACGGTATTCCTGAGTGTGGCTCGGGGTGGATTTTCAGCACCAAAAGCGGTAACCCCGAGCCACACTCGGGATCGCATTGCAGGATTCAGGTACAGCAAACTTACCTTATCCCTAGGATCCTGCGATGTCTCCCTGCACTGCGTGCAAGCCGTCCTCCACTCGATCTATCACAGAGCTAAGCTCCGTTCCCTGCGAGCGTTGCGACGCACGGGGACAGAGAACGGCACCAAATTCAAAAAGTAAAAAACACAGTACATATATACAGTACAATCTTACAGATTCCATTACTGTATCAATTTATTTCACCTCCCTTTTGTCCCTAATGCTTTGTCCAGTGCCCTGTATGCAGTTTTATATTATAAATACAGTTTTTTCTGTCTGGAATTTGGAGATTGTCCATAGCAACCAAAAAGTGTCCCTTTATGTCAAAAGTGATTTTAGACCAGCTAGAAAACAGCGACAATAAATTAGAATCACTTGCAGAATTTAATGATAGTGATTTGTGGGGAAATCCGTCATCAAACACTGAAAGTAATGACAGCGACAATTCTGCAACTAGTAAATTTCTGTTTTTGATTTGATTACATTATTAAATCATTTTTATAATTAATATATTATTATTTGTTATAATTATTTAGTTATTTATTGTATTATAATTTGATTTCGTGTTTCAAACTTTAATATACCAGGGATGTTTACTAGACTCTGGTTTGGACAGATTTAAGAGAGTTAGTCCTAAGAATTGCAGGCCTACAATATAAAATGACAAATTTTCATGCAAAATAATTGTACCACTTTCAGCATCAAAAATCTGAAATAATCATACCGCCAGGGAGGTTAATAAAGGCTTACCTGTAGGTAAAAGTGGTTGTACAGGGTGTACAACCACTTTAATTATTGGTCCTCGGAGCACTTCCATTCATCAAAAAACATACCTGACTCTATGGGGTTGATTTACTAAAGGCAAATAGACTGTGCACTTTGCACTCTGCAAGGGCAGTTGCTTCAGAGTTTAGTAAATGAGCAAAAGCTCTGCTGACCTCCATCATCCAATCCTGTGCAAGCAAGGATGCTGTTTTTTTTTTGTTTTTTTTTCCTTGCATGTGATTGGGTACTCTTTGTAAAGTGAAGCTTTACCTCATTTACTAAGCTCTGGAGCAACTGCACTTTGCAAAGTGCACAGTCTATCTGCCTTTAGTAAATCAACCCCTATTTGCATTAAATTACAGCACATGTGTTTTCTGATGTATACATTGTGGTGCTTAAAGGATCCGGCACATTTTTTATTACATAGATGTGCAATGGGGGTGCATTAAACTGAATGGGAGCATCCCCAAATCACATGCACAATATGCGTGTTGAGCGATTATTGCTGTGTCAATGTGTGCATGAATCCAGCCTAACGGCCATGCCACAGTGTCACTTTACAGGGCAGAAAACTTCTCACCTGCTTCCACAGTGTCGCTCCTTCTATGGTTGGATGAGTGCTGCTTTGCACTGGTGAGCGACATTTTGCAGCATTTCCATCAGCAAGGGAATGATGCCTTTTTCATCCAGCTGGTGAAGGAGCAATACTGTTGAAGAAGATATTTTCTCTGCACTTTTGGCAATCATGTCGCTGCTAAATTGTTACCAGCAACAGGATAGTAAGTGTGCCATGGGCCTAAAGGAGCAGAGAATTTATACTATGCAACGTGAAGAATCACTTGGCTAAATGAAAATGGTGAAACTGTCTTTAGTTTCATCATCCAATCAGGTGCAAGATGATTTTTTTTTTAATTTCCTTACAATTGATGAATTCTTAGTGAATGTAGCTTTATCTTATTCACTAATCAAAGTCAGTATTTACTTTCCAAATTAAAAAATGTTCTACTCCTTTAGCAATTAACCCCTTTGCATCCATTTTGTTGTACACATTTAACTTTAAAATTGCTTATCTTGTGGTACATACAGCACACTTTGACAAAGTCGATACATGATCTCATGTATAACAGTGCTTTTCAATATCTCCACAAGCTAGATTTTATGTTTTTTTTTTTTTTTGGGAAGGGGACAGACAGCCACCGTCTTGTAGTCTCTTTCAGGACAATGCAAGTAAATTTCAGCAGGGTTTGTTCCAACTCATCTGTGATAAATGAGAAGATAAGGCAATCAGTGCACAACATGACACTCTGTTCAGTTAGTTAGACACTCTTCAGAACTATTCAGGTGTGCTCTCACAGCTCAGAAATCTGACATAGGGGGGTATCTCACTATAAATGTGTCTTCATTGCCGCTTACAATTCATGGAGCATTCACATTACCTAAGGCTTAACCCGGGTCATTTATCACTCACATTACACATTAGTCCTCTTGTCATACTAAAGCTTTGGATTTGAGCCTGGCTGAAAATGTTATTTTATTTTATATTGATCATGAAGTTTTTTTTTTTTTTTCTTTTCTTTAATCTCTAGTCCCATTGCTTGACAAATGCTTGCAAAACTCTCTCACCTATTTGCGAGGACCTGTGTGGGTCTCTAAGGGAGAAGGCTTCAGCCCTACGGGAGTTAAGGTCTACATTCAAGGCGTTTTGTCGGCCCTGCGTCAGCGATTGAAGTCAGCGAGTAGCTACAGCAGCCAGGTGAGTTATCATGCTCTTTGTATTCTTTTTCCCCCCGTCGCTGTACTTGATTCAAGGCAATGATTGGCACCATGTCATAAAGAGGTGTGACATTTATACACTGTGCTGTGCTAACCATTAGGATGCAGAGATACGTTCATGGCATCTAAAAGCAAGGTTTCGGGAATAGAGCTAATTGCATGTCTATTGTGTGGGATGTTGTGTTGATTTGCTGCATACTGTGCAAGGATTAGAGTGCATAGACACTGCGCAAGACCAGATATCTATCCTAAGGAACAATAAAAGACTCTAAGCTGATTCTAGAAGGCAAATGCAAAAATGACTGGTGGTATTGCCCATAATAACCAAAATCCTTTTTCTGTTTTATGTATTCTTTTATATCGCTCCAACGTAACCCTCAGCACTTTAGAGACAGTATTAAACAGTCCAAAAATCAAAGCACTTTTGGAAATAGAGACTGTTGTAGATGGTTCAGTGCTTTCTGTAAACTGCTAAAGGGTATGTTGGAGTTTTACATGAATAGAGAACAGAGAACACTTAACCATCCACAACAGTCCATTCTCTCAAAGGTGCTTACAATCTATTGTGCTTACCACAATCACATACCCCAGGGACCGTTACAGATATTTTTGAGCTATCATAGAAAACTGCAGTACTTAGAGGCAGTATTTGCACAAAAATATGGAGAGCATACAAACGAATACAGATACCGCCATTGGTGCAAACTAGGAGCCCAGGAACCAGATTGCTAAAGCCACAATATCAGAGAAGCAAAGTTAAATTCTTATTAGTTGCCAATCGAAACATCCTTACTTTTCCATCTTTCATACACACCCTCACCTCCCCTACCCTTTCCTATTATCCTATGAAATAGTATAATGGTGCTGATAGTCATTGTGAAGCACCATTGTATAAGGTGTGCTGTTAATGAAAAAATGGGTATCAAAAAACAATTAAAAAAATGTAAAAAAATAAAAAGTAATTACCGTATGTGGAATGCTTGGGGCTTCCGAAGCAGATGTTGTTTGTAATTTGGAGCTGAAAATATATTAAATTTGGTTTGGAAACTGATTCCTGGTTAGTCCTTACCATTTCTTTCGATATTAAATTATTTAGCAAGTGTTCCATAAAGTGACCATGTAAGAGGGTGCCGAGTGACCAGTAGAAGGTTAAAATGTAGAATGTGAAGGTGTGGCCCATATCAACCAATCTAATCTTGAGTGCCACTTTTTTAATAATTAAAAAAAATAAAAGCAATTCTATGGCGAGCGACACTAATATTTATTTAGCCACTAAGAGTACCACTTTGACATTTTTGTTTGCCTCTACCTCTGTATTTATTCCAGGCTACCATGGTACATCATCTTTATTGTTTACTATGGCCAAAAAAAAAAGAAAACATAGTTGCCTTGTTCTGTATCTAACAAGCCTTAACTCTACATCTGTAATTTCTCAGTGCTTGTCAAAGCCTGATTGGTTGCTGTAAAACATCACAAACAGTCTTGGACAGTTCTTCTCCCACACACGTTGGTATATGAGGCCCAGTGAGTTTTTTCCTGTAGTGTTAGCAGTTGCTATGGGTAATACAGTTATTCCATTTGACCTGTTTTTAACATGAGGCCAAGCTTTTGGACATGGGCATTTTATTAATGAATCACCATTTGCCTTTTGTTTTAAAGGAAACCTATACTGAAATGAATATGTAAGCTGCTATTGCCAACCTGTCCTTTAAAAACTGTGTCTTAAATCTTCAGTGCATTCTATGCCACGTAACCAAAATCAGTTGATCAGAAACTTTAGACCAACCTTCCTTGCTCCATATTTGTTGTGGATCAGTTATTTACAAAGCATTAGCCCCCTTTAAACCTATGCAATGGGCAGTAAAATGCACACTCTGTGCCATGTGTTGTTGTGCTATTCATGTACAATGGCAACCCAAGGCACAAGTTCAGTAGGTGGCAACGAAATCATGCTACAGCATACCACTAAGCACAAATTGATGTATGTTGTGGTGCACTGCTTAAAAAATAGTTGAGTTTTTGATTCATTAACCAATACTGGGTACTTTCACCCCCTTCCTGCCCAGGCCAATTTTGAACTTTCAATGCTATCACACTTTGAATGACAATTACTTGCAACACTATATCCATATGACATTTTTATTATTTTTTTTTGCACACATAGAGCTTTCTTTTTGTGGTATTTAGTCATCACTGGGTTCCAATTTTTTGCTAAATAAATGGAAAAAGACAGAAAATTTTGAATAAAAAACGTGTTTTTACTAGTTTCTGTTATACGATTTTGCAAATAAATAATTGTTCTTCAGAAGTTTCGGCCAAGCACAATTATAAACTTTTGTGTTTGCCCCTATTTTTCATGAGCTGAACTCAAAAATCTACGACTTTTTGTATGTACACAAAAGGCCTATTTTTCGTAAATATTGTTTACAAATCTGTCTAAATCTGTTAGTGAGCACTTCTCCTTTTCCAAGATAATCCATCCACCTCACAGGTGTGGCATATCAAGATGCTGATTAGACAGCATGATTATTGCACATACTGTCCCCAGTGTAGTACAGCGTCATCATATAACTGGTGTGGTGGTGATCAGGGACACTGACTGGTGAAATAAGTAAAAAATAAAAAACAAAAAAACGTATTCATTTTTTTTTTTAAAATGATTTTATTTTCTAACACTGTGACCAGAGCAATGCAGTGTTACCATAGCAACACTGTACTACTCTGGGGAAGTGATCAGGATTTTATTTTTCAACACACTATGAGTGATTTAACAGTGAAAGTATAAGCAGCCATTTTTACTGATGTAGTGTGTATTGTTGTGATTAGCTGTGATAGGCCACAGCTAATCACATGGTACAGATGGGCTGTGATTGAACCTGTATGTACCATGTGATCACTGTGACCAATCACAGTTAGCAACACTGCTCTGAAGGAGACCCTCACCAGACAGCTTTTAATGATATTACTGTCCTTTCACTTGTTATCACTTACGTCTGAAAAAGTTGACCTATTGGTCCAAGAAATGCATTCCAAGAAACGCATTGGGTAGTATAAAACGTATAGCTTGTAGAAACCAAAATCAGAGATTTTTGTTTTGCAATTACTTGAAGTCTAAATGACTCATAAAAAAAGTTGAGATGATGTATATTGAATAACAAAAGATGTGATATGTGAAAAGACGAGATCTCATAAATATTTGTTGTAATACATTTTATCAAAGTCCCCTCTCTGAGATCAATGTAAACCCCCACCCACCTCTTTCTCCCACCCCCCTCTCTGTGGTTATTGAATAAAGAAAATCCATATCTAAATTCTATTTTTTTCTTACCTTAACCTCTGCTCATGTGACATTGCAGCTCCAAATCTTCTCTAGTACTGTTTAATTCTTGCTTAGGTTCCTATGTCACTGCCTGCATGACAAGGACACTTGCTATTGGATGGCTATAGGCAAGGGCCTTCCCCCCTGGGGAGATAAGAGGTCTGACATCATCACAGGAGGATGGTAGAGGACTGGTGCTCTCAGGGTGCCATCACAGCATTGGTACAGTCCCCTGCACTGGAACTGGTGACAGTAAGGGACCCGGATGGCACACTTAGTTTTATTCAAGTTTTCTGGAATTCAACCGATTTTTTGGGTGTGTCAAATAAAGTTACTGTAAAGCTAGCTTTACACATATAGATTTCTATCATTCAGCCTTTTTTTATGCCAAACAAGGAATTTCCCCTGCCAGCTATCTGTAAGGATGCAGTCACTGTTCAGTAGCAACTTTCCAAAAAAAAATTTTATTTAAGTTTTTCAACCCAGATGGAGTCACCAATGGTTCAAATTTTGACTGATTCAGCAGGAATCAGATAGAGTTTAAGATGTGTAAGCTCAACATTTGCTTTCAAAAAGTTATGTGAAATAATGTTGTGCTTATTAAGTTCAGATGGCATGTTATAAAAAGACCCATTTCCATTTTTTGGATAAAAAATATATGCAATGCAAGTTATTGTAAACTCATTTTTTTTTTTTTAAATACCAAAAATGTTGTACTTACCTGTTCTGTGCAATGATTTTCCGATCCTTCTCTTCTAGGGTCCCTCTCCAGCGCTTCTGGCTCCTCCCCCTGCTGAGTGCCCACCATAGCATGCCGCTTGCAATGTGGGCACTCGTGCAGGCTCACTCCCAAGCCGCACTCTGTTTGTCCATTGACACACAGTGCGCGGCTCATACCCTTAGACACTCCCTCCTCAATGACAGTGGTTGACGATAGTGGGAGCCAATGGCTTGTTTGTTAATTTTTAATAAAGTTGTGTCTATGTGTAGTTTGCAATTATACACTGTATGTACATGAGGGAAGTCATGTTTACTTATTACATACACATGCTCTGATTCCTGCTTTGGAGTGCTATACACAATGTTTGTGCTTTACTGTTGCTAGTCTAGAAGTTGAAAACAATGCACTTCCTACGTGGTTGATACCTTGACAGTCATTATGGGGGGGGGGGAGGATAAGTGAGGGGGAGCCAAACACAGCTTCCTCTAGTGCAGTGGTCTCCAAATTCGGCCCATTGTACTTACTGATGCTGGGGCATTTTCTGCTCCCCCTGGTAACAGTCTGGTCCCCCTAAAGTCTGCAGGACACTAAACTGGCCCTTTGCTTAGAAAGTTTGGAGATCCATGCTCTAGTGGCTTATTTGCAAATTTCTAAAGGTAATATTATAACAAAAACATGAAAGAACAAGCATGTAGAATAGGAATGTCACATTTAAGAACTGAGCACTGCAATACAAATATCCAAAAATATGTAATATTTTCCTTTTAAGATAACTTTTATTTAATGTAAACCGTATATTCCTGCCTATGAAGCCCTTCACATCGGTGAACTATTTTACATTTCTTTATGTTTTTCCCTACCTATGACATCTGTTCTGCTAATGAGTTTTTCTCATGCTGCATCCATGTTGTTAAATCACCTATACTGTGTGTGTGTGTGTGTGTGTATATATATATATATATATATATATATATATATATATATATATATATATATATATATATATATATATATATACACATATATTGGGTACAATAAGTATTGAACACGTCACCATTTTTCTAGATAAATATACAATGGAACCTTGGATTACGAGCATAATCCGTTCCAGGAGAATGCTCGTAATCCAAAATACTCGCATATCAAAGCGAGTCAAAGTCAATGGAAACGAAAATAATTTGTTCCACATTGACCTCAATGGCATGCAGTACCGGGGGGGGCGCCGGAGAGCCTCAGAAACGGCCGAAAAGCCCAAGGACACCTCGGCTGACCTCGGCAAACCTCGGAAAGACTTTGTTCCCGAGATTTGCTGAGGTCAGCAGAGCTGTCCTCGTGCCTTTCCATGCATTTTCGAATGGCACTGAACGGCGATGTTCGGCTCCGCTCCGGTGCCCCCCCCACCTCAGGTCAAACGCAGTACTGCACACCGCTTTGGCCTGAATCATGCTTGTTTTGCGAGACAACACTTGCAAACCGAGTTACGATTTTTAAAAATACAGTGCTCATATTGCGAAACGCTCATTAATCCAAGGTTCCACTGTATTTCTAAAGGTGCTATTAATATAATCAATAACAACCCATGCAGTCCGTACATACAAAGGAACCAAAACAAATAAGTTCAGAAATTAAGTTATGTTTAATAAAATGGAATGACACAGGGAAAAAAATATTGAACACAGGAAGAAAGGTAGGTGCAAAAAGGCATGGAAAGCCAAGACACCAGCTGAAATCCATCAGTAATTAGAAAGCAATCCTTTCCCTTGTCAGTGCAAATTAATATAATCTGGTTCAGTATCAACTGATGGCCTATAAAAAGGTGTCTCATTACCAAGGTGTCACACAAGAAACATCTCATGATGTGTAAAAGCAAAGAGCTCTTTCAAGACCTTTGCAATTTTATTGTTGCAAAACATACTGATGGCATTTGTTACAGAAGGATTTCAAAACTTCTGAGTGTTTCAGTGAGCACTGTTGTGGCCAGAAGCGGAAAGAACATCATTTTACCATAAACCTGCTATGACCAGGTGCTCCTTAGCAAGATTTCTGACAGAGGAGTGAAAATAATTATCAGAAGAGTTTTCCAAGAGCCAAGCCACTTGTGGAGAGCTTCATAAAGACCTGGAATTAGCAGGTACAATTGTTTCAAAGAAAACAATAAGTAACACACTCATCCACCATGGCCTGTATGCACGCTCACCATGCAAGACTCCATTGCCTAGGAAAAAGCATGTTGAAGCAAGTTTGCTGCACAACATTTAGACAAGCCTGTGAAATCCTGGGAGAATATAGTCTGGTCAGATGAGACCAAAATTTAACTCTGGATTCCATAATACACACCATGTTTGGAGGTCAAATGGCACTGCACATTACCCCAAAAGCACCAAACCAACAGTGAAGTTTGGAGGTGGGAACATCATGGTGGGGGGCAAACGTTATATTGTGGAAGGAGGGATGAATGGAAAAATGTACCAAGACATTCTTGATAAACATCTGCTGCCATCTACCAGGATGATGAAGATGAAATGAGGGTGGACATTTCAGCAAGACAATGATCCCAAACACAAAGCCAAGGAAACTCTCAATTGGTTTCAAAGAAAGAAAATAAAGCTGCTAGAATGGCCCAGCCAATTGCCTGACTTGAGTCCAATAGAAGATCTTTGTAATGAACTAAAGATCAGAGTTCATAGAAGAGGCCCACGGAACCTTCAAAATCACACCTGAGCAATGCATGCGACTATTTTCTCCATACAGGAGGCATCTTGAAGCTGTCATTACCAACAAAGGATTTTGTAAGAATTATTAAACACATTTCAGTTAGCATGTTCAATACCTTTTCCCTGTGTCATTCCATTTTATTACACATAACTTAATACTGAACTAATTTGTTTTGGTTTCTTTGTATGTATAGATTGCGTGGGTTGTTACCGACGTGTGGTAAAAATTTCATGCCAATAGTACCTTAGAAATATATTTACCTAGAAATGGTGACGTGTTCAATGCTTATTTTAACCGCTGTATATACTGTGTGTATGCGTGTATATATATATACATATTCAGTGAGTGGAAATTATTTGTTACTTACCACATATTAGAGAGTTTATTTTTTAGAAAAAATATGAACAAAGGAAGTGATATAATTCCCTGAACAGATTTGGAGCATTTATGAGATATGTTCTTCATTTTTCAAAACCTCTTGAAGTAGTTTATTATTCAATAACTACCCCCTATGATCCTAGGATACACTTTATTCAAATCTAGCCAAGGAAACCAGACAACAGTTGAGAGCTAAAGGGCTATTTGACTACCAAAAAAAGGTCGCAACCTCCAATACTCACGCTGTAGATGTACATATAGGTATATCTTCTGCAGGTACCCATCTCTCCAAATATTTTGGACAATCGGTAAGCAATTCACCAAGACTTTCCCGTACATCTTTATTCCTGACAAAACTGCAGAGGTGTTTATTCTGGACGCCAATACCCAAATAGTTTGTCTAATTGTCAACTAATTCTAATGAAATTGAATTAAAATTAACCACAAATACAGAGATGATTTCATTATTGGAAGCACATTTATTATGCCTATAATGCAAGGGTTCTAAAAGTGTGTTTGAGGGCTTCTGAACATTTATTCAGGAATGCTCATTGCCTTGAATATTATTACTATTATTATTATTAGTAGTGGTGGCAGTAATAATAATAATAGTAATGTTTTATTTTATTTTTTAAATCATTATGGACAGTCATTAATCAGATCATGTTGGATGATTTCACTATAGAGAACTAAGAATGATGCTGTCTTATCTTTGCCCTTCTATCAGTGCACAACGCCAAGTCTTCAGAATTTGTGACTATGGGCAGCTGATAATCTTTTGATTATCTTTTGATAATCTTTTTCATGCTATGGTTTACACCAGGTCATTTTCATCCTATTCATACTCAGACTGCAGCACAGTTGTGTCCGATTTGTTTGTATCATGTGGGACATTGGCTCCTTGTATTGACAGTTTTTTGTGTGTGATAAAACTGTCTATCAACATAGAGATAAAAAAGAACTAGATACCACACTTAGTGTATTTCAAAACTAAAGAGTGCTTAAAAGCTGCAACCATGAGATATTCATCACAGTCAAAACAATAATAAAGTATATTGGTTCCGCCGATGGAGCTACGTGCTGTTGTCACCACGCAACCGGAAGTGACAGAGATTTTATCTTACTCTATATATGCCGGCCAGACTTTATTAATCCATGTGCAATTACATAAAGTATATGTACATGTGAATGCAATAATCTTTTTATACTGGGGTTCTTAATTAAGATTTACACTATGTGGAGCACATTTCCTTCCTTTGAGCATCCATGGCAGTGTGGCTATGGATATCAGTAATATACTGCTGGATTCCTTTTCCATTGGGTGGAACTACACCTGGGGTTGGAAGTGGAAGGAGTTTTCATTTGGAGTGCATTACACACAGGCACTTTTTGACTTATCTGTTTAGAGGGTGGTGGTGATCATCACGTTGTCTCTCTGGAAGCTTTGGTGTTGAATTCTTTGAGCCTTTCTATTTACAGTGGACTTGTTTTTTTATGTGGACTTTATTATTCATGGTGGACTCACTTTTCTTTTCACGTAGAACTCACCAGTGTGATATATAGTTATATTTTTCATTTTTTATGTTACTTATGACTTTGTACATTAGCACAACAGATATGCTTTATAATAAATAAAAAACAAGTTGTCACGTAATGATCAGCCTGCAGTCTGCACCTCTGCTGGCTAATACTCTGTACTGCAGTATTGCTATTACTACAGCTGCACACCTGACCTCAATCAGAAGTGCTCAAATGGAGTATAGAACATTCATTCTGTCCCCTATCAAAGGCGCCACATCTGTGGCTACTTCATGCTTTCTGATCACTCTTCTGTATTGACTTGGACTTCCCTAGCTTTCTGCTTTTGTATAATTCCTGCCCTGATTTTGGTTCATTCCCTGACCCTGCTTGCTTGCCACCAGCCCTGATCTCCAGGCTGTCTGCCTATGCTCCTGACTTGCGATTTTGTAATGTCTTTGATTCTGCCTGCTCAGTCAGCTATCACCTTTCAGAGACACAAGATCCACCTCATTCTGTGATAGCATGCTCTAATAAGCCTCTAAACTCCAGACAACATAGAGCTTCAACTATGTCTGTAAAGGGTTTTCATTTTTTTTAAGTGCAGAGGCTAACAATATCACTGGCCTGGCTGAGCATTTTGAGTTGCTATTTTTGCTCTTAGTACTTAACTAAATCGACAGAAAAGATACAGTCAGAATAGATACTGCTCCTCTGGGTTTGGAAAAGTTCGGTCACTTGAGCAAATGTGACTGGGCACACTTTACCTGCTAAGACTAATGCCGCATACACACGGACGGACTTTCCGACGGCAAATGTGTGATCGGAGCTTGTTGTTGGAAATTACTACTGTGTGTAGGCTCCATCGGACAGTTTCCATCGAAATTTCCGTCGCACAAAATTTGAGATCTGGTTCTCAAATTTTCCGACAACAAAATCCGTTCTCGGAAATTCCGATCGTGTGTAGACAATTCCACGCATGCTCAGAATCAAGCACAAGAGCAGCACTGGCTATTTTTCTCGGCTCGTCGTACGTATTGTATGTCACCGCGTTCTTTTAGTTTTGAATTTCTGACCAACTTTGTGCGACCGTGAGTATGCAAGACAAGTTTGAGCCAACATCTGTCGGAAAAAAAACATGGGATTTTGTTGTCGGAATGTCCGTTCGTGTGTACGCGACATTAGTTCCATTTTCAGTATGGAACTGATAAGTCCTAAAATTTGGAGCAACTTTTATCTGGAACCCAATCTTTTGCTCTCCCCAAGAAATATGGCATTTATAAAGTAAAATTTTAGAGTAGTTCAGAGAACAGCAGGTAATATTCCAGCACACCAGAGGTAACTAAATAACATAACAAGTTACATTTCAAATGCACTTAACACATTCAATAATAGGGAGGCTCCATCTGATTAGCATTCTTGTTATGTAGTTGTGCTGTTGGTGGGGGTGTTGAATCTGGAATGTCATTGTACTCTCTTCTAGTGTTTGGGGACAAACACTGCTATGGGGGGAACGTGTGAAAGGGCTCTTGTCATGTCAGTGAATGAGTTAGACTGCAGTTTCAGTGTGTTTCAAGCAGGGAGGCTGTCATTCACCGATCTAATGCAAGCTAGTGGAGGCCAAATCGGAGGAGTCTGAAATACAGTACTTTTTTATTCACTGTAGCCCCATTTAAAGGACTTAAAAAAAAAATGTCCTGTTTTGACGTGCCATACAATTAGTCACCTAATCTGCCCCAAGCAAGTGCAAAGTGTACCCAGCGACAATGGCAATTGTGAGTTGTTCTTGTTAGGTGCAGGCTTTTACATCTAAAAGGTGCTATAAACCAAACCAAGGGAAGCATTTAGGATATTGTCATATATAAGATGATGTAGTCAACAGTAAATGAATTTATGAATGCCTAGGGCAAAAACAGATCTATCCTAAAACACAAGCAGTAATAAAATGGGTAAATAAGACTAACATCTTGATCATCATATGCTTTGATTGATTATTAATTCTGTAAGCAATATCTTATATGGTTAAGATGTCAAAATATTACAATGCGTTAAGATGAAGGTTAAAAGAATGTTAAATTAGTGTAATGTAACAAATATAATTTAATAATTATTGACATGCTGAAGAATAGACTTGGATGTCACTTTATAAAATAAAACAAATCAGCTGTGTCTATTTCATACAACAATAAAGGAGGGAAAAAAAATCTGTAAACTATATATATATATATATATATATATATATATATATAAAATCAACAAAGAAAAGGATGCGGCATCAGTGCACATTGACATGGGGTGCGGCTCACCCAGTAACAATTATTTTAGTTTTTTAGTTTGTATAATATTTAGAAATGTGTGCCGATGGAAAAACATATGGTAAAATGAATTGCTAATATTTTACCTTGCTACTATAACACACATACGTTCTCTTAAACCAGAGATTTATAAATATTACATATAATGTATAATTAAATGTATATGTTTGGATAGATATGAGATTTATACTTGATAATATAAAATTTGCTGTATATTCATTTTGACACACTCTGTATTTTAAATGTGAAATCTATATATCTGAGAGATACGTTGTATTTTGTATCTTATATTTTCTATCTTCAAAACTCTATTTGTTAGATAGGATACACCTTATGTTAGATATGAAATTTATATTACTTATGAAAAAATTATCAGTAGGACACATGGCAGTTAAGGAAGACCCAAAATATAGACAATTAGAACTGATTTTTAAATTAATATTTAAAAAATATTTTGCATCTTAACCACTTCAGCCTAGGAAGCGACCAGGCCATTTTTTGCAATATGGCACTGCGTCGCTTTAACTGACAATTGCGCGGTCGTGCGATGCTGTACCCAAACAAAATTTGATGTACTTTTTTCCCCAAAAATAGAGCTTTCTTTTCGTGGTATTTGATCATCTCTGCGTTTTTTTATTTTTTGCGCTAGAAACAAAAAAAAGTGAAAATTAAAAAAAAACACAATATTTTGTACTTTTTGCTATAATAAATATCCCAATTTTTTAAAAAAATAAATGAATGCAAATAGAAATCGCAGTAAGCGTATATATTGATTGGTTTGCGCAAAAGTTATAGCGTCTACAAAATAGGGGAAAGATTTATGGCATTTTTATTATTATTATTTTTTTTTTTACTAGTAATGGTGATCAGTGATTTTTATCGGGACTGCAACATTATGGCGGACAGATCGTACACTTTTGACACATTTTTGGGACCATTGACAATTATACAGCTATCAGTGCTATAAAAATGCACTGATTACTGTGTAAATGTCACTGGCAGGGAAGGGGTTAACACTGTGTGTGTTCTATCTGTAGGGGGATGGGAGTAACCGGAGGAATTGACACGATCTGTCTCTCCTCACAGAACAGAACAGGGATTTGTGTGTTTACACACACCCATCCCTGTTCTGGCTCTCGTGCCCACGATCGTGCGTGGCCGGCAGTCATCGCGGCCACACGCATTGACACCCCTGCAGTGCAGCCGGCGTGCGCCTGCTATCCCGCTTAAAGGGACCAACTTACAGCTATGACGGTTCCTGGGATCGTGCCGACCTGCTGCAGTATAATGACGTCGGCTGGTCGGCAAGCGCTTAAAGACTCCACTTATTAGATTGCCTACACTGTTTGTTAAACTGGTCATACATTATACAATTGTCTTATTCAATTTCCTTTAGATTTATCTTCAACTATGTAGTGCAAGGGCCTGCCTGATTGCATACAAATTGAATGTGTTTAGGTTTGACTTCATATTATATGTTTTTTTAAATTTAAAGGAAACTTGTACAAGGAAATTGTATAATGTGTGGCCAGCTTTAGATTGGTATGAGACCCATATTAGGCTGGCCATACATTTTAAAATGCTCTTGTACAATTTTCCTTTTACCAAAACCATATAATATGAAGTCAAACATTAACACTTTAAATTTGTATGCATTTAGTCAGGCCCTTGCACTACATAGTTGAAGGTAAATCTAAAGGGAATTGAAAAACCGCTTATGAATTTCTGTCATTATACCTATGGTGGATACCTATTGATGTCACTACTTTAACGTATCCTTAGCAGATTGGCCTATATTGGAAGTCGTGGTTGCTGTACCTTTCCTTGGGTCCAAAAGCTTGGTTGACCCATCAGGCATACGCCTAGCTGGGTTCAACCTGTCTGGTAAGCCTCTTTCCTTAAGTTGGTGGATTATCTACAGACAACCAGTTCACCCAGATTCGCAGTCACATTATTCTTTGCCATAGTATATGGACTATATGCACTTTATATGCACTAGCACTGTTGGTTTGCTTAAATTTTTCATTATTGTTGGGCAATATTAATTTGTTGTGTATTTATCTGCACATTTATATACTGTATCAATTTTTTTTAAAAAATAATTTCATTGTTTATTTCATCTTTCATCAGCGCTGTACTATATTACTTTATTCGTTCAATTATCTACAGATTATCTGATGTGCTGGCAGTTATCACTATTTGTATAAGACGGCGCGTTTTTTTCCACATATTTTTTATATACAATTAAAAAAAAAAATTGTATAATATTTGGCCAGCTAAAAGCTTGGTATGAGATGACAGGAATCTATATTGGGTGTGAGATTGTAGAGATCTATATGATATATGAGATGGTAAATCATTTTGTATAGGATATAAGTAGGACAATTGGGAACACCTGGTGCTGACACATGGAATTCACTTTCTAATTAATATAAGGCAAGCCGTTTGTATGTTGAAGACCCCAGATGTAGATTGGATATATTGTTTGTTAAATCAGTATTCGGTCTATATTAGGTAAAGTATGAGATGATAGAGAGCTATATTAGATATGGCAAAGATCATTTTGTATAGGGTTATCATCAGTACTACAATTGACAAAGAAAACTCAAAATGTAGACAATTAGAATGGACTTCTTCATTAATGTAAAGCGAATATTTAATATTTTAATATTTTAATAATATTTTTAAGGCTCCATTGACTACATTAAAGACTCAACGTATTGCATTTTTTTTTTTTTTTTACTTTTACTTATGTCTTGCCTGTCAAAAACAACCATTATTTTGTAAAAAATAAAAACTCAAGATATGACTTGTGAAAGACGTATTCCTCTGAATAACTAATTTGACTTTAAGCCTCTGTTTTAAAAAGCAGAGTGATTTACAGGTGGATATTCCGATCCAAAGCATTTTTTTTTTCTTTCAGCAACCTTAACGATCAGGTCCGAGCACCTTGCTTCGGATTCACCAGACGCCCCTAGTATTGTTTGTGATACTTAGCAGGATATTTGACAGGATGCTCCGTGGAGTGGAAGTTTTGAAGGAACAATGCAATGCTCCCTGTTAACAGATGGGCAACGCACTGCCCTCAAACAAGCAGCCACCTACATATGTGAAGTACAGTATTTTGGGAACCTTAAACTTGTGTCGTTCTCAAATGCCATAGCCTCGAAAACAGGCCTAACATCAGTTAAATGAAGTGAAAATTGTATTCTTGTCTTGATAGAGATGAAAATGGATTTCTGGTCATGAAATAGATGCAGTTGTCACTTTTTTAAAAAGGTGTCAGCAGTTTGCTTTAGAGAGTGAGGTGCCAATTCAGTATGACAGTAAACTTGTGATCTGAGCAATCAATAAAATGCTTCAATAACTTCTGCTTCATTACACTTATAATAAGAGGCTATAGATCTGTGGCACATAAAATTTTGATAAAGAGAATATGTAAGACCTCTCAGAGAAGCAGGTTAGCCAGTACAATAAGTGCAATATTGCCATCTAGAGTTTATGGGCATGTAATTCTTCAGTGAAGTCTTAAAAAAAAAACAAAGATCAGTGTTTTCTGCTACTTGTCAGCTTATTTATTGTACATTTTTTTCCGGTTATGTTATGTGGCTGTTTTACGTTTGTAGCACTTGTGATGTTGTATTAGTTAAGTTTCGTAAATTGTCTACCTATATGAATGCAGAGGCTTTTTTGTATAGGGTCAGTGCATCCCAAATTTATTTCAGGTTTTGGTAAATACTGGTACAGGGGGTCCCCTACTTACAAACATCCGACTTACAAACGACTCCTACTTACAAACGACTCCTACTTACAAACGACTCCTACTTACAAACGGAAGGAGACAACAGGAAGTGAGAGGAAATCCACCCCTAGGAAGGGAAATTCACTCCTGTAAGAGTTAATATGGGAAAAAGGTGTCTCCTCTGATGCTTTATCACCAGTCCATGTTTCCCTAACAACCCAAAATTTTCAAAATCCAATTGTCATTGGGACAGAAGGTGAGGTGAAATCTTCTGAACAGGGGCACAGACAGCAAAACAAATGTTACAGGGGTGATAACCCTTCCCTATGTTATCAAAAAAAATTAAAAATAGATTTTTTGGCTGGAGCTACACTTAAAAAATGTACCTGTTCCGACTTACAAACAGATTCAACTTAAGAACAAACCTACAGTCCCTATCTTGTTTGTAACCCGGGGACCCCCTGTAGTTTGAATTACTTACCAGCTTCTTATGGGCTCAAAAACATAGCGATCTGTTGTTGAACTTGGCATACCTACTTGTGGGCTCAAACTCACAAATGTTCTGTTATTGCATTTAGCATACCCACTAACTGTTCCTTGAGCTCTGGCCTTTCGTGGGTGTTGCCGTGAATGACTTAGTAAATACAAAGGGGTTGATTTACTAAGCAAAAAAGGCTTTTCACATTTCAAGGCAATTTGCACCTTGCGCAGGAATTTTCCATAGCTTAGTGAATGTGGTGAAAAATTATTTTGCAAGCATGTGCTGATGGAAGGCAGTAAAGCTTTCCCACATTCATTAACCTTCCTGGCGGTATGATTATTTCAGATTTTTGATGTTCAAAGCGGTAAAATGCATGGAAATTTTGAGTTTTATATTGTAGGTCTAGAATTCTTAGGAATGACTCACCTAAATCTGTCCAAACAAGAGTCTAGTAGACATCCCGGTTATGATAAAGTTTGAAACACGAAATCATAAATTATAATATAATAAATAACTATAAATAATTGTAACAAATAATAATATAATAATAATAAAAATTATTCAATAATGTAATCAAATCAAAAACACTGAAATTTGCTCAGTTGCAGAATTGTCGCTGTCGTTACTTTCAGTGTTTGATGACGTATTTCCCCACAAATCACTATCGATCAATTCTGCAAGTGATTCTAATTTATTATCGCTGTTTTATAGCTGGTCTAAAACCACTTTTGACGTAAAGGGACGGTTTTGGTTGCTATGGACAATCTCCAGTTTCCAGGCAGAAAGAACAGTATAGACTATTTTAAAACGGTAAATAAAATTATTAATTGCAAGATCATTAAAATCCTATCACCATTTAGCAGCGCTCATCTGGGTGATTCTTATCGCCAGAAATAGTTATATATATATACACTAGTATTATAAAACAGCATATATATATAAAATCAACAGTATTGTGCTGTGGGGATCATACACCACTTTTCACGGGCTATCTGATATGACAATAAATTAATATCTCAATATAAGTCAGAATAGAGTCCATGAGACAAGTGAAGGTAAGTGAAGATAGGGATTCTATCTGCTTATTCAGCTTCCACCAATTTGCTTCACCCGTGCGTGTTCCACACTCCCCTCTGGGGTTTAAACTCACCGCAATCTTTAGTAATGTCAGCATTGAGTCCTGATCTCCCAGGATATGTGGTCACTCTCTTAATGCATCGTCTCCACCCGTCATCAATGGTCAGCCAATGTGTTTTGGTATATAAAAGGGGTAAAAAAGATCCAGATAGTCCAGTACGTCTTAAACAGACTTTATTACTTGTTTTAAAAACAATTTTCCACTTTGCACATTAAAAGATCACACTTGTTCGCCTTATCTATCTCGCTGAAAATGAGGCCAATCACTGGTTGTCTTGCACTCTGGTTGTTTAAGGTGAATTTGCAAGGAAAGTAAGCCGGTGGTGAGAGAGGAAAATGAATGCTCACACTGTTCAAAATCTCAAAAAAAGCCACCTTCCGGTTTGCAATAGCCTCCTCGTGGAGCGCAGGGAGTAGATACGTCACTTCCGGTCGTCCTATCGGTCACGCCCTGACGCGTTTCGTCATTACGGCTTTCTCAAAGGGCTCTTTTAAAGATCTTTTAATGTGCAAAGTGGAAAATTGTTTTTAAAACAAGTAATAAAGTCTGTTTAAGACGTACTGGACTATCTGGATCTTTTTTACCCCTTTTATATACCAAAACACATTGGCTGACCATTGATGACGGGTGGAGACGATGCATTAAGAGAGTGACCACATATCCTGGGAGATCAGGACTCAATGCTGACATTACTAAAGATTGCGGTGAGTTTAAACCCCAGAGGGGAGTGTGGAACACGCACGGGTGAAGCAAATTGGTGGAAGCTGAATAAGCAGATAGCATCCCTATCTTCACTTACCTTCACTTGTCTCATGGACTCTATTCTGACTTATATTGAGATATTAATTTATTGTCATATCAGATAGCCCGTGAAAAGTGGTGTATGATCCCCACAGCACAATACTGTTGATTTTATATATATGCTGTTTTATAATACTAGTGTATATATATAACTATTTCTGGCGATAAGAATCACCCAGATGAGCGCTGCTAAATGGTGATAGGATTTTAATGATCTTGCAATTAATAATTTTATTTAGCGTTTTAAAATAGTCTATATGTCTTTTTGATAAGCGGCTGCTATAGGGTAACCTACATTATTTTAATTACTGCCTGTATATGTGATTTTTACCATTCCTTTGCGCTGAGATAAAGGAGAAAGATGTATTGAGGCGCCTGACATCAATTTTCCTTTTTGTTTTGAATAGAAAGAACAGTATATATAATATAAAACTGCATGCACAGCACTGGACAGACCACTAGGGACAAAAGGGATGTGAAATAATTTGATACAGTAATGTATTTTGTAAGATTACAGTGTACTGTATGTATTGTGTGTTTTTAACTTTTTGAATTTGTCGCCGTGCTCCGTCCCCGTGCGTCGCAACGCTCGCAGGGAACAGACCCCCGGCGCTGTGATACATTGAGTGGTGACACGGCTTGCACACACAGCGGGAGAACATGGCAGGATCCTGGGTACAAGGTAAGTAACTGTACCTGGATCCTGCAATGCGATCCCGAGTGTGGCTTGGGGTTACCGCTTTTGGTACTGAAAATTCTGCCCGAGCCCCACTCCGGAATACCGCTAGAGAGGTTAAGGAAATAAAAAAGCATTTTTGCAAAGTGCAAATTCTATTGCAAAGTAAACAGCCTATTTGCCTTTAGTAAATCAACCCAAAATACTCAGAGAAGCAGTGTATGTCTCCATGTTTTGTCTCTTTAAAAACACTGTGGGGTGTATTTACTAAAACTGGAGAGTGCAAAATCTGGTGCAGCTGTGCATAGAGACCAATCAACTTTACAGGTTTTTAGCAAAGCTTAATTGAACAAGCTGAAATTAGAAGCTGATTGGCCACCATGCACAGCTGCACCAGATGTTTGCACTTTCCAGTTTTAGTAAGGCCCCTTTCCCACTTATTTTGCAAAATCACAAAATACTTGTTGATCCTACCATAAATCCAGTAAATTCCTATGGAACTATAGAATGCTTACAGCTACGGGGTTGATTTACTAAAACTGGAGAGTGCAAAAACTAGTACAGCTGTGCATGGTAGCCAATCAGCTTCTAACTTCAGCTTGTTCAATTAAACTTTGACAAAAAAAGAAAAAACTGGAAGCTGATTGATTTCTTTGCAGAGCTGCACCAGGTTTTGCACCCTCCAGCTTTAGTAAATCAACCCCTGGGAGTCAAAGAAAACTATTTGTGACTTCATACCTGGGCCCCATTGGCTTGGACAACTGCAGGGCCTGTCTGAAATGTGACCTTCAGCTCTGAGCTAGTGGCGCTTTTGAAGACTCTGCTATATTTATTAGAGCTATTGGGTACCATCATTATCCCCTTTTTTTGCATTGTTCTTTGTGTAAAGGGTTTAAAGGGTAACTCCACTTTCGTGGAAAAAAAATAGCAAATAATAAAAAAATAAAAATAAAAAATTATTACAAAATACTTGTAATGTACACAGATCACCCAGATGGGAATGTTTTTTTCTCAACATCAGTGGAGTTACTATTTAAGCTCTAATAAATTGAGTGCTGTATCAGGCTTGCACTTTGTGCTCTGTTCCTGCTTTCTCAGTGTGAGGTAGCACCTTCCTGTCATTGCTACTTTTCACAAGAGGCACGTGATTCCCCTTCAGCTAGTCCATGCTGTAGCTTATAGTGTCCTGGTCATCTCCAGCCATTTGAACCTTTTCTGCTCCCAGCAGCCAGTTTGTGATTACCCAAGATTTTTGCCTGGTCTTCTCTTGTCTCTGTGAAGCAATGTAACATGTTGGATACCAAGCCCAAGGGGAGCAGTCTCTCGGTAATAGGTCTCTTCAGGTTACACGCTGCTAACAGTTCTGGGGTGGCCTGCAGTGCCCCTTCTCATGGTCTGACACTCTGGACTATAGTCCCCAGCTCAAGTCCCTGCATCCCTCAGAGTAGTCTTTAGCTTCACCAGGCTTTATCTCAGTATGAGTCCCGGTAGGGATCCCTGAAAGGCTTCTAGACCACTAAAATCATTTTAGTACACACTGTACTCCAAGGCATCCTGTACATATACTGATGAGCTCCTGATAAACTATTCACACCTCCCACATCTGGTTTTGCAGACCAATATCTGTTTGAGGAGTCCTTTATTAAAAAATGGAATGTTATTCCGGTGGTGTCCTGTCTCCATAAAGCACTGACCATTGAGGATGGTCCAGCGCTTAAGGATCCCATCGACAAATGTTTTGAAGCTCTTTCCAAGTTCTTGTTTTGTCCTGCAGGCTCTGCATTGCAACCATCTATGGCCTTGGTGATGGTCTGTCCGATCTTAGGGGAATGAACTAAACTTATGTTAAAGGCTCCAGGTTCGGTTCACATTGATCCTTCATTTGTAGAGTGCTTAGAACACCTGTTCTGTCTCTTTGGAGTGGCTTTGGACAGCCTCATAAAGGATGCCAGGTGGGGTAAACGCACTCATTCATCCTAGCTGAAGAAACCTAGACTCCATACTGGGAAGACTACTTCCCTCCTCCCTCCCGAGACCAAGAAGAGTTCCTTTTGTTGCTTGTAGACTTCAACCTTCAATGCCAAACCCAATGCAGGAGCCCAGTTTAACCTCAAGCCTTGGGCCTCTAAACCCCAAACCTGCATATGAGTTTTAAATTTGACATGAAGGATTGCCTTCACTTTCCAAAGAGAGAAGGAGTATGTTGGCCATTGTTTTTATCCGTACAAAAAGCATCCTGGGTGTCTGGGTAAGAGATGTGGAATCCAGGGGCTACCAGTTAGAGATCTACTCTCTGCTCCCTCCCTGCTTTATGTTGTCAAACCCGCCTGTGTCTCTGCATGGATTAACAGACCTCCATGCTGATGTTCCTACAGCAGAGGATTCAAGATTGTTACTCTAACATTTTCACAATTCTGAAACCAAAAGGAAGTATCTGCCCCATCTTGAATCTGAAGGCCCTAAATATCTTCATTTGGATCCAAACGTTTTACATGTACTCTATCATAGCTTCCTCTTATCAGGAAGACTTTCTCGCTTCTGTGGGCAGTAAAGATGCATAATACTTGCATGTCCTTATCTTTCCAGCACCTCAACGCTACCTGTTTTTCTGTGGGCCATCACCACTACCAGTTTGTTGCCCTAACATTTGACCTTGCCTTGCCCACTGTGCCCATTCCAGGCATGGACAATCGACAGGCAGACTACCTCAGTTGGCATTGAAAATCGACAGGCAGACTATCTCAGCTGGCAGCACCCGGGCCCAGGAAAATAGTGCCTACAGCAGGAAGTGTTTCAGGACCAGTGTCACAGGTGGGGGACACCAAATCTGGACCACTTGGCTTCCAGATTCAACAAAACATTAACAGGTATGTCTCTAGGTGCTAAGATCCTCTGGTTGAGGCAACGGATGCTCTGCTGGCTCAGTGGGATTGTTACAACCTGATATGCACCTTTCTTTTACTGACACTCCTTCCTTGTCAGGAATGCGGTACAGGGCATTCTGGTGATATTCATTGCTCAGGTGCTGGCTCAGATGGATATTCTGACCTAATCAGAGTCCTAGCAGACACTTTGTGGGCTCTTCCAAATCCAAATTTTCTATCCCAATTTGCAGTATACCATTCTGCTTTCCGGTTGCAGGCTTATAGGTATGGACGCTGAAGCCCAGGTCTTGAGAGACAAGGAACTCTCTGAATCAGTTATTCCCACACTGCTAAAAGCTAGAAAGTCTATGTCCTGCAAGGTCTACCATCTCACATAAAAGCCATACTTCACCTGGTGTGAGAAAAGAAAGTTTCACCCCATGAAATGGTCCGTGGAAAGAATCCTGACTTTTTTATAATCAGTCCTGGATCAGCATTTACCATCAAGGGGCAAATCTCAGGCCTTGTCATCCTATTTCATAGACCACTATCCTCCCATTCTTATGTTAAGCTCTTCCTGTGCATCCACCTGTGACTGGGGTACAGTTGCGTCACTAGGGTTGGTGTCACCTGGTGTGGTAAAACATGGTGTCACCGGTCTAGACCACCACCCCCCCCCCCCACAAGGCTCACTCCTGTCTAGCCCAGGGCTATAGACAGGCTAATTTTGGATGGAGATGTCACCCACCACCACCAGCCTCCGACGACACAGCAATGGTTTTTGAGTTTGGTACTGTCGGCACTTGTGGTGCATTTCACATGCTCAATTTGCATGCAATTTTTATCCGTTTGACACCAACAGTTGGTCAATTAAATAATCATATTGCTACAAAGGTGGCCCCCATAAAACTCGTCACCTGTATATTTAAAGTAGAAAATTGAATATATTGCAGCTTTACCAGTCCTTATATGTAGTGGCTGCATTCGTTTTTCTTTAGACTTTCTTTTCTTTTTTCTCTGCTGGCCCTCCTGTCCTAGGGTGACGCTCACCTCATGTATGAAAGAGCAGTGTTGTCATCCTAGGACAGGACTACAAAACACCTCATCCTTTTCTATTCTTAATAACACTGAAGGATGTGTTCTGTAGTCCTCCAAGATAGGTGGGAACAATGTATCTAATAAAATCAAAACATGTACAGGAAGTTATCAGCCACAAGATTCCTGGCAGGATCAATCAGGGTTTTTTTTTTTTTTTTTACTTACCCAACAAATATTTTTTTAGGGTTTTCGGGTTTTTAGGGTTTTCATATACTTTTAGTAATGGAAGTCTCCACAGCTGGAACACAAAAAGCAATTGAAACCTAATAGAGGTTCTAACCTTTTCTATTGCATATGTTAAATACACATAAATGCCGCATACACACGATCGGAATTCTCGTCGGAAAAGCCTTGGATGTTTTTTCCGACGGAGTTCCGACGGAATTCAGCTCCAGCTTGTGTTGCCTACACACGGTCAAATTCCGACCATCAAGAACGCGGTGACGTACAACACTATGACGAGCCGAGAAAATTAAGTTCAATGCTTCCGAGCATGCGTCGAATTGTTTCCGATCATGCATTGGAATTTTGCGCGTCGGAATTGCCACAGATGTTTAGAATTTCCGATAGAAACTTTTTCTGTCGGAAAAATTGAGAACATGCTCTCAAACTTTTGTTGGTGGAAATTCGGCCAGCAAAATTCCGATGGAGCATACACACGGTTGCATTTTCCGACGAAAAGCTCTCATCAGTCTTTTGCTGGTCGAATTTCCGATCGTGTGTACGCGGAATTACACACAAGCTTGCTGGGAGAAAATAGAATTGTGTGCACTTTGTGGCCAAAAAAAAAAAATCACCCTGGGACATAAATGTTGTGTCAGGAAATGCATTGCAAGGACTTTGAAACTCCCATAACATTACCCAGACACCCATCTATACATTATTCCACCTTTGAGAAAGCATGGCAGAACGACATGTGATCAATTTCCAGAACACCCACAGGTATTATTTATAAGAAAGCACTCACACAGAGACAGCGGCTGGTTAGAAGGAACACATCTGACATCCTATCTGTTCTGTCAACCGCCTCTGCCCCTCGCATACAGCCCACACCTCCCACCACAGTGCTCAGTCAGAGGCATTTGTGAATGGGCAGGAATATCAATGTTCTTCCTCTCTCTGTTGTATTGAAGTCACATTGATAAGACTCTGAAAGGCTGCTGATTGATTACTATTATCTATTACTATAGACTTGGAATTTTTTTGTGTGTTAACTGTTTAGGAACCTGCATTCTAGTGTTGAAAGTAAGTAGGTCTCTACCACCTGCTACAGGGACCTAAAGGAAGGCTTTGAGTCAAATAGAATGTAATGACTGACTTGAGTCAAATCTGTTACCATTACATGACTAATGTCAAACTTAAAGTGGAGTTCCACCCACTTTTACAACTCTTCAGCATCCCTCACTAAACTGTGCACTGTAAACAAATTGGATATTTTTTTAATTTTTTTTTCAGCACAGACTGTATATCTGCTGTATTCATTTTTCACTTCCTCCTCCCTGGCCGCGGCCCATCGCATCATTTCCTGTTTGCAATGCCTCCTGGGAAGGGGCAGCAACTTCCTCGCAATCTCCCGTTGCTATGGAAACCTGACCTGAAACCTATTACACTGCTTGTGCTGCACTGAGCATGTACGAGATCTGCAAGGATGAGATCCAGGAAGAAATACAGTCTGGCTTCAGATGCCCACACTTAAGATGGCCACGGCCTGCTGCAAGTTTACAAAATAACAAACTACTGCTAAAAACGAACAAAACGGACCTTAGTTTACAGACTAACTTTACTAGAATACATTAAGCTTGTGTATTATAGGGGTATTTTTATTTAAAAAGTATAATTTCGGCCGGAACACCGCTTTAAAGTGGAACTAAATGCATCGATTTAACAGTTTAAAAAAACAGTTACATTCCTGGCACGTGTTGGGAATGTAACTGTCACATTGGTTGTGTTCTCAACCAAACTGTCAAACCATCAAATGGCCGGTGTCATAACTGATCACTGATAACTGACTACTGCAACTCTATCCTCATTGGCTTACCTCTAAGTAGGCTATCCCCACTTCAGTCTATCATGAACGCTGCTGCCAGGCTCATCCACCTCACAAACCGCTCAGCGTCTGCTATACCCCTCTGCCAATCCCTCCATTGGCTGCCACTCAGTCACCGAATTAAATTCAAGATACTAACTATAACTTACAAAGCCATCCACAACCTGGCACCCAGCTACATCTCTAACCTAGTCTCAAAATACCAACCTAATCGTTCTCTTCGCTCCTCCCAAGACCTCCTGCTCTCAAACTCCCTTGTCACCTCATCCCATGCTCGTCTTCAGGACTTCTCCGGAGTCTCTCCCATCCTCTGGAATGCTCTACCCCAATCTGTCCGATTTTCTCCTACTTTATCCACTTTCAGACAATCCCTGAAAACTCATCTCTTCAGAGAAGCCTATCTGGCCCCCACTTAACAACTGTACATTTATCTTCTCAATCAGCACATAGCCCACAGTTATTACCTCTTGTATCTCCTGACCTTCCCTCTTAGATTGTAAGCTCTAAGGAGCAGGACCCTCTGATTCCTACTGTATTAAAGTGTATTGTATTTGTACTGTCTACCCTCAAGATGTAAAGTGCTACGTAAACTGTTGGCGCAATATAAATCCTGTATAATAATAATAGAGGCCAAGATGGCAGCTTCCTTGGCTGAAAACGAAAGGAGGATTTAGTTCCGCTTTAACCACTCCAGCTCCAGAAGATTTCACCCCCTTCACGACCAGGCCACTTTTTGCGATACGGTATTGCGTTGCTTTAACTGACATTTGCGCGTTCATGCGACGCTGTACCCAAACGAAATGAATGTCAACTAACAACTACTTACAAAGCCATTCACAACTCTGCCCCCAGCTACATTACTAATCTAGTCTCAAAATACCAGCCTAATCGTTCTCTTCGTTCTCCTCAAGACCTCCTGCTCTCTAGCTCCCTCATCACCTTCTCCCATGCTTGCCTCCAGGACTTTTCCAGAGCCTCTCCAATCCAATGGAACTCCTTACCCCAATCTGTCTGATTATCTCCTACACTATTAGCTTTTAGACGATCCCTGAAAACCCTCCTCTTCAGAGAAGCCTATCCTACCCACACCTAAGATCTGTATTTTAATAAAAAAAAAAAAAAAAACATTTTGTTTACTTTCTGCTATAAAACACATCCAATAAAAAAAATGTAAAAAAACAAATCTCTTCCTCAATTTAGGCCAATATGTTTTCTGCTACCTGTTTTTGGTAAACAAAAAAAAATCCCAATAAGCCTCTATAAATTGATTGGTTTGTGCAAAAGTTATCGCGTCTACAGACTATGGGATATTTTGATGGCATTTTTATTTTTACTAGTAATTGTGGCGATAGCAGGACTGCGACATTGCGGCAAACAAATTGGACACTAAAGGCCCATACACACGATCAGACTTTTTGACAACCAACATGCAAATTAGCTGTTTTGGACCAACGTGTGTACGCTCCACCGGACCAACTTTTTCCAGGTTTCATCTGACTTTTGTTGGCTGTGCGAATGGACCAACTTTCTGCCAACAAAAGTCCGATGGACCAAAGTCCGACCGTGTGTACACAAAACCAACGGACTTTTGTACAAACCAATGCAGAACCAATGCAAAAGATCAGACAACAATACAGAAGTTGACCAAAGGTGGTGGTAAAGAGCAGAAAAACCAAGTGATTTGGTGAAAGTTGGCTGAAAAAGTCCTGCCGTGTGTATGCAATACCAACTTGGGGCCAACGCCCTTTGGACAAAAATCCACGGGAAAGTTGGTCCACGGTCCGATCGTGTGTATGAGGCTTAAGTGACACTTTTTGGGGGCCAGTGATACCAATACAGTGATCAGTGCTAAAAAAAAATAGACACTCACTGTATAAATGACACTGGCAGGGAAGGGGTTAACATCAGGGGCGCTCGCCTATTAAGATCAATATGGTTGCACCGCACCCGCGAGCCAAACACTTGGTTCACAGCTGTGGTGCAGTCCTGCAATGTAAAATTGCTGTTCGGCAATAGCAAAAAAGAAAACTAAAACAGGCATCAGAAGGTGCTTTTCAGGGTGGTAAGCACTGCTGTCTGTCTAATGCCCTGTACACAAAGTCGGAAATTCCAACGGAAAAGGTCCGATCGGATTATGTTGTCGGAAAATCCAATCGTGTGTGGGCTCTATCAGACTTTTCCATCGAAAATTGCAACGGAAAAAATTAAAAATTTTAATCTAAAATTTTCCGACAACAAAATCCGATCTGACTTTTTCCGATCGTTTGTAGAGAATTCCGACGAACAAAGTGCCACGCATGCTCAGATCAAATTACGAGACCAAAGCTATTGGCTACTAGCCTCTACGTAGTTCCGTCGTATGTCACCACTTTCCGAACACGGATTTTCTGACAACTTTGTCCGACCATGTGTATGCAACACCAATTTCGGACAAAACCCGTTGGAAAAAATCCTACGGATTTTGTGGTCGGAATGTCCGACCGTGTGTATGGGGCATAAAAGAGACCTTCATTTCAACATTTATTTTTTATTTTTTCAGATCTGCAGCTTTCACTAAAATAATCTTTTTTGATCCTGCCATGAAGGTCCTTGTCCAGGCACTTCTTGTTAAAGGGTGAAGCTCTTTACCTGTTTCTCGGTTGTGCTCCTACCTTATCACCCTGTCACTGTGCCTTGTGATGGAGACTACAAGAAGCTGTTTTCTTGGGTATGGTCAACTATTGTCACTATCAGGAAGTCTGCCCTGAAAAATGCCATGCATTCATCACTGTAGTGCACTCAGACATACAATGGCTGTGAAGAGGCTACAGGAGATCAGCAACACTGAGATGCAATAAAGGATGAATCAAATATTTTATTTATGAATTGGCAGTTCATGAAGAACAGTGCTTTAACTTACTAAATGCAACTCCGTTACATCTACTTTGATCCTGGGCTTTGAGAGACCCATAGAGGTAGTCACTAATTTAAGCCTAGGTTCACACTGCTGTGATGCTGCACATCGCATGTGATTTGCACGGGGCTCAAGGGCAACTCTAGGCTGTAAAGAAAACCAATCAGTCAGCAGATCATACATTTCAAGCTACTTTGAAGCTATTCTAAAGTCAAAAAGTTCACTTAAAGAAAATCAATCACAAATGATCGTTTGTAATAAATTGAATGACCATTCTTAAAGCTAAACTCTAGGCACACAGCTAAATGCACTGATAAAATACATATACAGAGGTGATAAAAGAGCATTTGGATTTCCGTCCCTCCATTTTTATGATTTACACAGCTCTGCCACACAAGAAAAGATAAAAAATAAATAAAAAAAATGTAAAGAGAAAATGTAAAAATAAAAAAAATGAATCTAAAATAAACAATAAATAATATTTTTTTCAAAAGTGCCCCGTCTCTGTGTGCTCGCGCATAGAAACGAACGCACATGTAAGTCGCGCCCGCATATGTAAACGACGTTCAAATCACACATGTGAGGTATCGTCGCAAGTGTTATGCCCCATACACACGGTCGGATATTCCGATGGGAAAAGTCCGATCGGATTATGCTGTCGGAAAATCCGATCGTATGTGGGCTCTAGCAGACTTTTTTCCATCGGAATTTCCGACGGAAAAAATTTGAGATCAGGATCTCAAATTTTCCGACAACAAAATCCGATCGGACTTTTTCCGATCGTGTGTAGAGAATTCCGACGGACAAAGTGCCACGCAGGGTCAGATCAAATTAGGAGACCAAAGCTATTGGCTACTGGCCTCTACGTAATTCCGTCTTACGCAACGAACGTCACCACATTCGGAACGATCGGATTTTCCGACAACTTTGTCCGACCGTGTGTATGCAACACCAGTTTCGGACAAAATCCGTCAGAAAAAAACGGACAGATTTTGTGTGTACGGGGCTTTAGAGTGAGAGCAACAATTCTAGCACTAGACCTCCTCTGTAACTCTAAAGTGGTAACCTGTAAACATTTTTAAAGCATCTCCTATGGAGATTTTTAAGTACCAAAGTTTGGCGCCATTCCACAAGTGTACACAATTTTAAAGCATGACATATTAGGTATCTATTTACTCAGCGTAACATCATCTTTCACATTATACAAAAACATTGAGCTAACTTTACTGAAAAAAACATAATTTTATAGCAAAAAAAATAATGATTTTTACATGTAGGAGAGGAGTGCCAGAATAGGCCCAGTATGGAAGTGGTTAAAGCGTATCTGTGATTGAAATTTAAAATTCTATATTAACCACTTCAATACAAGGCACTTATACACCAATTTTCAGCTTTCATCGCTGTCGCACTTTGAATGACAATTGCGTGGTCATGCTACGCTGTACCCAAAGTAAATTTTTATCATTTTGTTCCCACAAATAGAGCTTTCTTTTGGTGGTATTTGATCACCTCTGCAGTTTTTATTTTTTGCAAAAAAAATTAAAAAGACAGAATATTTTGAAAAAAAATAAAAGTTTTGCTTTTGTTTCTGTTATAAAATTTTGTAAATAAGTATGTTTTCTCTTTCACTGATGGGCACTGATAAGGCGGCACTGACAGGCACTGATAAGGCGGCACTGATGAGGTGGCACCAATGAGCGGGCACTGATGGCCACCGACGATGGGCACTGATATGCGGCACTGGTGGGCAATGGTAGGCGGCACTGATGGGTGGCACTGATATGCAGCACTGATGGGCATTGATAGGTGGCACTGATGGGCACTCATGGGTGGCACTGGTGGGCACTGATAGGCGACACTGATGGGCACTGAAAGGCTGCAAAGATGGGTCCTTATGGGTGGCACTGATAGGCGGCACTGCTGGTCACTGATGGGCACTGATAGGCGGCACTGGTGGCACTGGCAGTGGTAGGCATTGTGAGTGGGCACTGATTGGCAGCTGCCTGGGCATTGATTGGCAGCTGCCTGGGCACAGATTTGCATTTTCCTGGGGGTCTGGGGGGGCATACCTGGTGGTCCAGTGTGGATGGCCATCCTGGTGTCAGTACAGGAATCACCGCTTGCAGGCAGCAAGGTACCATTGGATATGTAGTCCTTAGAAATTGAAAGTAAACAACAAAGAATAAGCTGCAAAGCATACATGGAATATAGGAAATTGTAGAAAGAGATAGTCAACCAACAGGCAGCACTTACAACATGAAAGGAGATTTTTCAAAAAACAGAATGAAAATGTGTGCTGTGACTATAGATCTCATTTTATTTGTTTTGTTTATGCCTGTCTTAGGTTCCATCTTTACATTGTAACCTTGCTGGTCAGGGATTATTTTTGTCCTCATTTATCTATATTCTTTCATTCTGATGGTGTCAGTTCTGGAAAAAAGGCTGTAATGCCGCGTACACACAAGCGGAATTTCCGACAAAAAGAGTCAGATGGGAGCTTTTCATCGTATATTCCGACCGTGTGTATGCTCCGTCTAAGTCAGACGGACTTAGATAGAGAACATGTTCTATATTTTTCCGATGGAAAAAATTACTATCAGAAAAAACGCTTGTCTGTATGCTTTTCCAACGCACCAAAAATGACGCATGCTCTGAAGCAAGTACGAGACGGAAGCTATTGGCTACTGGCTATTGAACTTTAGTTTTCTAGACCCGTCGTACGTGTTGGACGTCACCGCGTTCTTGATGGTTGGACTTTGGTGTGACTGTGTGTATGCAAGACAGCTTGAGCGGAATTCTGTCGGAACTCCGTCGGAAAAACCTTCAGAGTTTATTCCGACGGAAAAACTGGTCGTATGTACACTGCATTAGATTTATTGAGGCTGTTTTATGCCTTCCTAAGCCCAGTGCTGAACACTGTATTGCCTCATTATCCTATATCAGGGATGGTGAACCTTGGCACCCCAGATGTTTTGGAACTACATTTGCCATGATGCTTGTGCACTCTGCAGTGTAGATAAGCAGCATGGGAAATGTAGTTCCAAAACATCTGAGGTGCAAAGGTACGCCATCACTGGCCTATATATTATCATAGTCCAGTGCTGTAAAACTGTCTGAGTGTGGAACCAGTATAGGACTGTTGGTTTTGGGGACCATATTTAACTACTTGCTGTCTGCCCCATAGCAATTTTACTGCTACAGGGAAGTAGATGTCCACCGGGATTATGTATATATATATATATATATATATATATATATATATGTATATATATATATATATATATATATATATATATATATATGTATATATATATATATATATATGTGATCTGGCCCTTTTGGGTAAGGGACGCGCATACGCTCCACCGGTTGCCAACTTCTGCTTTGATCACACACAGCAGGAGCCCAGTGGTGGATACCGCGGACTCGATGTCTGCCAGCACCCGTTGATCATCCTGCAGACACACAGGATGGAAAACAAGGCAGATCGTTATTCTGACAGGAGGGAAGGCATGGATCCTGTGTCTCTGCAAAGTAGGGACCAGGATCCATGTCTTCCCCTAGAAAAAGCAACTCCCACACTGTACAAAAACACAAGCTAGGTACACAGCTAACCCTATGATCGCCCCTGATGTGAAACCCTTCCCAGCCAGTGTCATTAGCACAGTGCATATTTTTTTTTTAGCACTGATCACAGTATTAGTGTCACTGGTCCCTAAAAAGTGTCAATTAATGTCAGAGTGTCTCCTGCAATATCGCAGTATAGGTATAGATCTTATCTATAGGCGCAGTGGTGGACTTCAAGTGTAGGCATAGGGAACTTGCTGACCATCAGGTTTTTAATATAGCAGTCCCATTATAAGTCACTGATCGCCCCCATTACTAGTAAAAAAATAAATAAAAAAAAAAATATCCCCTAGTCTGTAGATGATATACCTTTTTCGCAAACCAATCAGTATGTGCTTACTGGGATTTTTTTTACCAAAAATATGTAGCAGAATACATATTGGCCTAAATTGATGGTCAAAATCACCAGTCTTTTTTGTTTATAGCGCAATTAAAAAAATTAAATAAACTGAGGGTACCGGTAGAAATGTAAAAAAGAAAAAAAGAAAAAGCTGTGCTTTAACCACTTGACCCCCCGGAAGATTTACCCCCTATATGATCAGGCCATTTTTTGCGTTACTTTAACTGACAATTGCGCAGTCATGCAATGCTGTACCCAAATAAAATGTATATATATTTTTTTCCCACAAAAAGAGCTTTCTTTTAGAGGTATTTGGTCACCACTGCATTTTTTATTTTTTCGCTATAAACAAACAAAAAAAAACAATATGTTTTACTTTTTGCTATAAAACCTATCCAATTAAAAAATTTAAAAAATATAATTTCTTCATGAATTTAGACCAATATGTGTTCTGCTGCATATATTTGGTAAAATAAAACAATAAACATATATTGATTGGTTACTGTATATACTGGAATTTTTTTTTCTACCAGCAATGGTCAGCGACTTATAGCGGGACTGCGATTTATAGCGGGACTGCAACTTATAGCGCAACTGCAATATTGCAGTCGACAGTTGGACACTAACTGACACTTTTGACACTTTGCAGGAACCGGTGACACTAATACAGTGATCAGTGCTAAAAATATGCGCTGTCACTGTACTAATGATACTGGCTGGGAAGGGATTGAACATCTAGGGTGATCAAAGGGTCAACTGTGTGCCTAACCAGTGTTTTACTGTACTGTCTTGATATGTCTACCCATGTAAATAATAAAAATAATAATTCTCTATCCTTCACTCTCAGTTTTCATTATTATCATCATCATCACCATCATCATCACTACTACCACTCTTGATTATTAGATTATTTTCAATTAACAATTATCTGCATAAATATATATGCATTTTGTTTTCTACTTGCATATATTTATTTAGTAGTTGCGACATGGTCTTGATTAGTTCTTGGAGTTTTCTTTAAATGTCACTGAACAACAGACCTTACATAAAACCAAACATCATTCTTATCGTTCTTGTCAAGAGGAATAAAGATCAATCCACTGGCACAGGATCTGATAAAAATAGTTATGCATGATGTGCTTAGCCAAGGTTGGGTTTAACTGTTCATACACATGATGTAAATGGGAATGATGTACAACTACAGAGATTGCAATTAGCCTTGTTCTAGGACCTCAAAAAGGACCTGACACCTAGGCATACAATGTATATTCAAACAGACACACTGTTTAGCTGAACACAAACTGTATGTATGTATACTGTGTGTTTTACAGCTACTGGATATAGTTAATACTATAATCATTATCAATTACCAAGCTATATTATGGTCACATATTATCTAGCTAATAAAGTGGATGTCCGAGTTCAGTCTTTCATATCTCTTCCCAAGCCACGGGAAGGCAAGGTAAAACCTCTGTGCAATTTTTAACAAATAATGCCACGTACACACGGTCGGAATTTCTGACAGAAAAAGTCCGATGGGGGCTTTTGGCCGAATATTCCGACCATGTGTATGTGATCTGACTTTTTTTGTCGGAATTTCCGACGGACTTAGATAGAGATGTTCTAAATTTTTCTGTTGGAAATTTTGACAGGGGTTATCCCGTTGGCAAGTCCGACCGTGTGTACGCGGCATAAGGATAAAGTATCCCTTCCTGATTTACTATTTAAGCTTTATTACTTCTCTGGATCAAAATATTATCCTTAAAAAATTATAAGTGTGGATATGATTTGTTACGTGGAAATCAACCAGTCCTATTTTAAATCCTGTTAATATTTTTGACATGACTCCCTCATGTCGTAACAGTTTTAGGAAACCTGCAAAGTTATAAAAACTCACAAAGTTTTTTTTAATTAAAAAAATAGACTTAATACTCACCTGTCCTGCCGACCTTTTCTCTGATCTTCACTCTGTTAAAGAACTACAGCGGCCTATAGAAACTTTGTATTCAACAGTTTTGTAGGTGTGAGATGCCTTCATCCTCCGACCCCAAAGGGATCACCAGGCATCCAACACACCTGGAACTATGTCAGATGTAAAGAGGCCATTGCTCTACAAGAGAGCAAAGGTCAGAGGAATGAGTTGCACGACAAGTGTTTATAAAACCTCTTATTGTCTTGGAAGCTATAACTGCATAAATTCTTGGCTTTTGATAGCTGGCTGGAGTTTTAATTAATGGAAAAACATTTGCCTACTCCAGTCTTGTGGAACTGTCCCAGATAAAAGAGAGTCTAACAAATTAAGATGTAGTTACTTATTAGTTACTAAGCTTAATTGTTTTAGCACACTAGTATGGACACCATCTAAACCAGGTGATTTATCTGAATTTTGTTTAATCATAACCATACCTCTACCAACTTGTAATGTTAAATGTGGAGCTCTGGTTATCTCTTTTCACCATATTTTCTGGCATCCTCTCTTTTGTGAAGAAAGATGAAAAATGTGTGTTTATCACAAGTCTTTAATGAGAGAAATATGGAAGTGGCCATTTCTGAACCTCTTCTGAAAATGCTGGTTCTCCAACTTTCAGAGACACAGATCAGGAACAAGAATGCAGTAACTGAAGTCAAAGTAAAGACATACTGTCATTTCCTTTTTTGCATACTTTTTTTGCATACTTGTTCCTAATCAAGCGCTTAAGATTAGAAGATTTTCGGTTAAGCCTTTAGATCAGCATGGCGAGACAGCCAAGCAACTGGCATTTTCAACAGAAGAGGTATAATTCTGCTTTTTGCTTTCTCAGTTAAAACTATATTTCCAATTTTAGATGTTCTATTTTATCAATTTTCTTTCTTTAAAACAGTTTGGAGAGATTTAACTTATTCAAATTATTCATTTATTTTATAAGTTTTAGTCTTGTCTAACTTGATATCTTTTTGCACTAGATTTATTATAGTCCTTGAATGTCATTAATACTTTTTTGTCCCCTCATCCTTTACAGATTAAAAAGGTTTCCCTTTCTTGTCCTAATAAATAAAAAATAAAATAAAAATCATATTCAGCCATAAAGGTTTTTCTTTATTCTTAAGAAAAATATTGTCCCCAGGGAAAATGGACCTGCTACAGTATTTGTTTTATGAATTATAATTTAAATAGGGCAAAGTTACTGTGTCTACAGATAACCCATCCCACCAAGTATGGCTTACCCATCTAAAAACAAGGTGAAGCAAACCAACTTGATGTTCAGTTCTTCAAGAACTCATATAGCCCAAATTTGTAGCGTCTCATTTCTTGGTGTAGTGTCTCAAGATAAATCAATCCTGGTACATAGCATGTCTCCAACAAAGCAGCTAGGTATGGGTCAACCATCTAGAAACCCTTAAATTATTTTTGATAAAGTTTAATTTTCCCTCAGTTTGTGTACCAGTCCTGCTTAGACCCACTCAACAGGATATCATTGTTAAAGTATACGTAAATCCAAAACCAAAAATGGAAAATACTGCAGCTTACTAGTTTTAGGATGCAATGGCTTCATTCTTTTTCTTTTTTCTTTATTTTCACCTGGTAATCTGCAAAAAATACGCTTCTTTTCACCGTGTGGCTACACTCTCTCCTTTACTTTTTCCATGGTGGGAAGCATAGTTGTCAACCAGGATAGCTTTCAAGCATGTCCTCATTTTGGTAATTTCTAATACGTTGGGGGTAATTGGATTAATAGTTTAACCAGAAAAGATACCAATGTTTTTGGTTCCAGTTCATGCCACAGTAAGTGACTATGGCTGGCCATACATTATACAATTTTATTGTACAATTTTCCTTCAGATTTATCAAAACCATATAAAATGAGGTCAAACCTATACTCTTTCAATTTGTATACACTCAGGCAGGCCCTTGTACTATATAGTTGAAGGTAAATATAAAGGCAATTGAAAAAGACACCAAATCTCTACATTTAAAAAAGCTACAACACATATAAAACAATGCACATTAAAAATCAATATTACTGTTCTTATGCAATATGTACATTTTCTAAACTACAGCCTACCACCATACCAAACCCCCACATAAGCCTGTTGTATTTACTTAATTTAAAAGTCTTAAAACACGGTTAAAGCATTTGTTAACCCCGAAAAAAATGGATCCTGCTTCTTCAAAGCATGTTATATGACACAGTGCTAGTCCTGTGTCATTGGCCCCCTGTAACACCTAAAAAACCTGGCTGATCCTGCCAGTTTCTGCCCTCCCCTATGTAAACTGACCACGGTGTATCATGGCTGCTGAGCCTGACACTGTGGTCAGTTTACGTGACTCCATCATCCGCAGCCTGCTATCTGCTCTCCTCTCAGCTCCTGTGTCCTCCTCCCCCTCCCCTCTCTATCTGTCTGCCTGTGACAGTGCCGCCCCTCCCCCTCCTGCTGCTTGCATAACACTAACCTGTACACACCATCAGCACTCCTGTTGCAGTGTCCCCCTTTGTGAATGATTTAGAAATATAATTGCTACCTAATTTCACTGCTGAGATTGTGATCGCTTTGTTTGGTATGTTGAGTGTCAAGGCGTAGCATTTGGATGTGTTGACTTTGTAAAAGGAGATCTGTCCAAATTTGTGTGATGGGTTTTGAAGAAGATGTTGGGTTGGATATAGTGAGAATGATGTCATCAGCAAAAAGTCCTATTTTGTGACTTTCAGATCCAAGTTTAATACCTTATATTTCTATTATTAGTGAAAAAATTATTGGGGATAATGGACAACCTTGAAGGGTGCCATTAGATAATGTAAAGGGGTCAGAGAGTAAGCTAGAGGAATAGACTCTAGCTGTAGGATTAGAGTATAGGAACATAATTGCGGGGTGGATAAGGCCAGAGATTCCAAACTTGTGCAAGGTCTTGAATAAGTAACCCCAATGGACCCTATCAAAGGCCTTCTCTGCATCTAAAGCCAAAAAAGTACAAGGTGTCCGTGTGATTTCTGCTAGTCTCAGAAGGTTCAGCATCCTCCTAGTCCCATCTGGTGCTTGTCTGTCCTTTACAAAGCCAACTTGATCCAGACCTATGAGAGAGGGGGTAATATCCATCAGTCTATTTGCTAGGATTTTGGCGTAGATCTTCAGATCTGAATTTAATAGAGAATGGGTCTGAAGTTTTAGGGACTGACGCATCCTTGCCAGGTTTTGGTAGAGTGACTATTACGGCTTGGAGCATCTCTGTTGGGAAAGAACTTGAAGAGGCTGCAATGTTGAACATTTTTACTAACTCGAGGGCGAGGAGGGCAGAAAATGCCTTATAGTATTCAGTGGAAAAACCATCCACACCGGGGGATTTGTGCATAGGTAGGGATTTAATTCAACTTCCTGGAGAGTGATGTTTTTGCAGTTTGGTTGTGTCTATGGAGGGTAGGTGAATACTTTGTAAGGCAATTTGTATAAGAGCATCCCTAGCAAATGCTTTGTGTGCACACCATGTCGTCATAGGGAGCATCCCCCATTGTTATTGAATAGGAAAAATTCTTTAAGCTTCTCTTCTACTTCATCCCTGAGTTTGGGGTGTGATAGGAGAAAAGTGTTGTTATGCCACAGTGGTTTGTGGGAGGTTTTTCTGGCATCCACAACCTCTATAGTCACGGGGGCGTGGTCTGACCACGTGATGTTGTGGATGTCTGTAGCCTGAACATTCTGCGATGTATACATGTCGGTAAGAAAAAAAATCTATCTATTCTAGAATAGCTATCGTGCACAATTGAGTAGAACGCGTAGTCTCTCTCGGTAGTCTTGAGGCATCGACAGGGGTCAAAGAACCTTTCCTCATGACACAGGGAACCTAAAGAGGGTCTCTGCCTGAAGTCCACCAAGGACACATCTAGTTCCGTATTCATAATAATATTGAAGTCACCACATATTAGTAAGCTACCTTTTTGCAATTTGTTTGCCATTCTGATAACTTTGCAAATAAACCTCAATGATCTTACATTAGGTGCATACAGATTTACCAGAGTATAAGCGTCATGGTCCATTTCTGCGACCAGAATGATATAACGTCCATGGGGATCAGCATGTTCCTGTAAAAGAGAAAAGGTTATTGTGTCCTTAATAGCAATCAGTACCCCATTTTTCTTAGAAGAGGGGTTTGGCTGTAAATACGTGTGGAAATTTAGCATGCGTACATTTCAGGGATTTTACACTAGAGAAGTGAGTCTCTTGTACACACAATACATCACACTTTGCATCCATGGCTGTTTTCCAGAGGGCTTTATGCTTATAGGGACTGCTCAAGCCTCTCACGTTATACGACATCAGTTTAAGATTCATTCCAATGGTAGAGTGCGCAGCATTGCCATCTAGTGGTAGATCTTAGCAGTAAGAGTATTGTAATAGCTATGGGTGGGATGTCAAGTGGTTAAAGACTGGTAAACTGCAATATATAAAATTTTTGTTCTTGGGTTTAGTCTTCCTTTAATACATTTGGAACATATGATGACTGAGTAGATTTCAATGCTTTCATTAAAGCATAAGTCAAGGTAAAATGTACAAAGAAAATATGCCAGTACATCTGAGCAATGCTAGCACATTGCCCCATACTTTATTTCCTAAAGGACCTGCAGTTCAGAAAATACCAGAAGTAGATAGTATTTAAGGGTTGACAGGACACAGCTTTTATTTGGTGCTCAGAATGTCGTCAGCCCTTGCTCATTGTCTTTTGCTGAACTACTAAAGCCTTCACATTCTCAGATCTCTACAACATAAAGGGCTAATTTTTCTGTAGTCCAAGATAAGACCTAGGAGGACTAAATAACCTTACTGAGATAACACAGAAATGCTGCGTACACTTGAGCAGATTTTCCGTTGGAAAAATCTTGGATGTTTTTTCCGAAGGAATTCCGCTCAAGCTTGTCTTGCATACACACGGTCACACAAAAGTTCTCTGAACTTTCGACCGTCAAGAACACAGTGACGTACAACACTACGAAGAGCCGAGAAAATTAAGTTCAATGCTTCCAAACATCCGTCGAATTGTTTCCGAGCATGCATAGGAATTTTGCGTGTCGGAATTGGTACAAACGATCGGAATTTCCGATCAAAACTTTTTCCGACCAAAAAATTGAGAGCCTGCTCTCAATCTTTTGCTGGCTGGAATTCCGTCAGCAAATGTCCGATAGAGCATACACACGGTCGCATTTTCCAACCAAAAGCTCTCATCGGACTTTTGCTGGCGGAATTTCCGATCGTGTGTAGGCGGCATAAGGGTGCAAGAGACACAGAACAAACAAATATAATAAAATGCTTCATTATTAGGGTTTACTTAAACTTTGTGGCAATTAACAACCAACAAATAGTTCACAAATACATACATACAGAGGAACAGGTACCATACATATGCTGATTAAAAGTGGGTGAATAGGTTAAACCCTAGTGTAATTAGCTTCTTTACATATGTTGCATTTTTATTATTTTTATTTTATAGTGTTGGTCTGCCTTCAGTCTTCCTTTTTTAACCAATAGATTTGTTTTATTATTTATAATCTATCTATCTATCTATCTATCTATCTATCTATCTATCTATCTATCTATCTATCTATCTATCTATCTATCTATCTATCTATCTATCTATCAATCTATCTATCTATCTTTCTATCAGAAGTAGCAAGTAAAGTTTTTTTGGTACATGGTGGTCCATAATCCTTAGAGACAGTTTCTTGTGTTGAATCAGCATCCAAGTGTTTTTGGAAATGTTAAAAGGTTGGCAAGTATGTGTATACTGTAGACATGTTACGTAAAATGTATCCCTGCTCTGTGTGCAGCATGCTCTATGTTCTTATCAGAATGCCTGCTCCTTCCACTGACCCATGCAATTTCCCAAGGCCAGTTTAAGGTATATTGTTACTGGAAATGACATTAAATTAGACCTTCGTCATCTGTTTCCTGTCACTACTGGTTATCTTGCATGTGTTCATCAATCCTGGGGGGAAATGGTCTCCATGTGACTTTTTGTCTGTCTTATCTGCATAATCCTGTGCTTATGCCATGCCACCATTTCTCGTTCTTTGATATAAAAATACATGCTGTCATTTATTCTACAACAGTTTGACTACAAAGTGTCCCTGTAATCTTTATTGTGCATTGAGTTTTTTCTTATATGTAAAGTACTGGCATATTTTACATATTAGCTGAAATTTTAAATCAGCTAGAACAATGGCTAATGTGTTAGCACTCTAACCTTGCAGTGCTGGATCCTGATTACAGCATGTTCTAATATTAGGCTTTATTTTTATTTGCTGTGTAGCCTCTATACCTATTATCAGCTATTTTAAACTTTAATCTCACTATTTCAAGTACTATCTTTTGCAGCTTTTTTTGTGGGGGGGATTTCACAACACTGAGGGAATAAGGAGTTTCTTATTCATATTTAGTAGGGCTGTGGAAATTAAAGATTAATTCCTCGATTAATCGTACATTTTTTTGATTGATCAGAGATCCAGTGATGTCACGGACATCAACGTCACCGGACTCCCTCCCCCTTCCCCAAGTGCCTCCGTCTGCTAACGAAGGGAAGGGGGGAGGAGTCCGGTGATGTCGAAGTTCTGATTTAACGTACCGCGTACTGGGGAGGAGCTACGCATGCCGTCACCTGCTGCTGCCCTACGGAACTAACACGATTGTCGACTTTACATGCTGTGTTTTTATCATCTTTATGTGAGTAGTTTGTGTTTGAACACAAAAATGAAATCTTATACTTAAGCGGTGAGATCTTTTCTTTCTACCCATGACCTGGCGTCCTTGCTGAGATCTAAGGAGACGTGAGAGAAGTTTATGGTCCATGTTAACCCTTTTGATACCTGCTTGCATGACCACCTGTTTGCACAGGAGTCAATGTCATAATGTGAGAGTGATTAGTTAGACCGGAGGTGGAGGGATTGTCACGCTACTGTGGAAAAAAAATGACTTACGTCAGTGCTACAGTTTGCATTTAAAACTTATTTGTGTGAACTGTGAAGTTAAGTCATGGATTGTGGAAACTAACTAGTGTCGGGTGATTGTATATAGTGTATACCACATTTACCACTGACTAATGCAGAGTTGCAATGTAAGGAGATTAGCTAAAAGTAGTTGGATCTGTATGTGCCTTTATAATTAATCGAAATTAGTCAAATAATCTATTAAAAAAAAAAAAACATTAATCGAACACGAAAATTTTAATCAGTAACAGCCCTGATATTTAGCAGTCTGGATACCCTGAACACAAAACTCTGATTATGCATTGTTTATACTGATTGGGTAATTTCCTTTTCTCTGCTAAGTTGGAAAGAAAACTTATTATGGGATTGATGAATAAATGAATGAATGAAAGACTTATATAGAGCTGCAACTGCGAACTGAATTGCCTCAAGGCGCTTGCTCCATCCCGTCATTTTGCCAGCCAGACTTTTTTAAGTAAAACATAAAAGCATTGCCCAATGTTCAGTATTTGACCAAACATAATTAATTTTTTACTCTTGTGATATCTGTGAAGCTGCATATATACTATATTGTCAAATGTATTGGGACATCTGCCTTTACACACACATGAACTTTAATGGCATGCCAGTCTTAAGCCCCATACACACGCTCGGATTATCCGAGGACCAGGTCCGTCGGATCATGTCCGTCGTACTTTGTCCGATGTTGGTTTTGCGTACACACGGTCGGACAAAGTTGTCGGAAAATCCGATCATTCTGAACGTGGTGACGTTCGTTGCGTACGACGGGACTACGTAGAGGCTAGTAGCCAATAGCTTTGGTCTTGTAATGTGAACTGAGCATGCGTAGCACTTTGTCCGTCAGACAACCGTACACACGATCGGATTTGGTGTGATCGGACCGTGTTGTCGGCAAATCTTTCCAGCAGGAGATAAGACTTTGTCCGTCGGACAATCCGACGTACACTGTCCGATGGTGCATACACACGGTCTGATTTTTCAACAACATTGTCCGATCGGACAGAATCCATGAAAAAGTCCGACTGTGTGTATGGGGCTTTAGTCTGTAGGGTTCAATATTGAGTTGGCCCATCCATTGCAGTAATAACAGCTTCAACTCTTCTGGGAAGGCTGTCCACAAGGTTTAGGAGTGTGTCTATGGGAATGTTTGACCATTCTTCCAGAAGCACATTGGTGAGGTCAGGCACTGATGTAGACAAGAATGCCTGGCTGGCAGTCTTCCCTCTAAATTATCCCAAAGGTGTTCTATCAGGTTGAGGTCAGGACTCTGTGCAGGCCAGTCAAGGTCCCCAACCCCAAACTCGCTCATCTATGTCTTTGTGGACCTTGCTTTGTGCACTGGTGCGCAGTCATGTTGGAATAGGAAGGGTCCATCCCCAAACTGTTCCCACAAAGTTGGGAGCATGAAATTGTCCAAAAAGTCTTGGTATGCTAATGCCTTAAGAGTTTCCTTCACTGGAACTAATAGGCCAAGCCCAACCCCTGAAAAATAACACCCACGCATAACCCCCCTCCGCCAAATGATTTGGACCAGTGCACAAAGCACTGATGAAAAGCTGGATGAAATCTGGATGAAAATCCACTAGAATGCTATAAATACTAAAAGGTGTGCGCCTGCAGTTCAGCTGGAATAGTGCTAACTTTTCCATTTTAGATGGCTGTGTTAAAAAGGAACTACATAGGTCTCCAAATAAGCAATATCCCATTGGGTATGCATTTCTGAAATGGTATCAGCAACTTCTCAGATACCTGGATAATATTAATAAAACTAAAAAATAAAAAACTATATAGGCCGCAAAAATTTAGGATAACAGGTATGTTATAAAACATTGTTTTGCAAGAATTATAGAAATAGGTATTTACATCCCAAAGTGGCCAGACTTCTGTCACTCATCATTTTTGGACTCATGTGTCTTATTGGTGGAATTGGAGTCACCAACGATGTGTTTACCACTGCCACCCATTTCAACCCGAAAGGGGATACTGATCGCAACTCCTATATTCCATTGGGAGTTGCCATCAGTGTCTAGAATGTTTGGGCCTGGCTCATTGAGAAATCGCCTTTAGTCCTGTACCCAAGAGCCAATACTTGCGGCTGAAAAGACTACAATTGTTCAGACCCAATAGTTTGGTTTTGTTTTCCACTCAGGTGGCTGATGACTCCTCACTAGACATGGCCATACCTTCCTGGAAAAGGGTATTCAGCCCCTTCTTTAAAGGTTGCTCTTAGATGAAGTAACCCTGAGGAACAGGAAGGATCTGTACCTTAAAAGAGAAACCTATCAGACCGAAGGGGCATGTATGTATCAGAATCTCCCAATAGAGAGAATCAGCCAACACCAAATCCTAAACACCTTGACATTCGGTGCCAAAGACCCCCAGGTGGGTTAAAGAGAGAAGCGTTGGATAACCCAGAATGGCTAAAGCTAGTGGTGACATTACTGTTAACACTAATGGGGTTAATGGTCATGTGCAGTTTAATACTAATCTTACGTATGAACTTGTGGACATCCATATATGTTTGAAACTTATTGAGTCCTCTAGGGGGTATGGCCACGCAGCTTCCTCCCCCCTCTGGTTCCTCTTTTTGGTCCATGGGCCTTTTTACGCCATTGATTTGGTCTGTGAAAACCCCAATGGTAAACTAGAGCCTGGATGTTGAATGGGTTGGATAACCCCCATCTTCGTAATCATTGGGTGGCCCCTCTAGGTTATAAGGGCTTAATACCCAACCAGAGTTTCTTTTGCAATCGGGCCATTGTAACGGATCTCTTTGAATCTTCCTTTTATGAGGCCAGCCTTTAGGGGACTTCTGTCAACGCCTTCCTTTTTTTTGGACCTAAATCCAGGATTGGAGTCACCAACGATGTGTTTACCACCTATGGGTTTTAAGCCCTAATGGACCGCAAGCTGCAGTGTGGATATATCAAATTTTTAAGGATACTGATCGCTATAAGGAAACTACCTATATTCCCATTGATAAAACACATAAACCAAGGAGTTGCCATCATGAAGCCTGGTTGAAATCAGTACCCACAATATTAGTGAAATAAAAAATTTTTAGAAAATATTAGTGCAAACAAAGCCAATACTTGCGGCTGAAAAGAAAATTGTTCAGAGCCACCCAATAGAGTGACAGCCGAAATTTTCCCCCCACAAAAGATGTCAGGCTGAGACATATCACGCAGATACTTCGGCTAGGAAAAAGGGTATTCAGCCCCTTCTTTAATCTGGGGAAGGTTGCACTTTTTATAGACCTCTTAGATGAAGTAACCCTGAGGAACAGGAAGGATCTGTTAAAAGAGCCACCCATTTTAAAACCTATCATTGGGAGAGAATGGTATGGCCATAGGTCCCCCTTTATAAACGACCTATTCCACCCAGCATAGCATAGGAATATAGGAAGGCTGATAAAAAAGCATTGGCATATTCTCACCAGTGATTCCACCTTGAATACTGTCTTACCCCCTAGACCTCAAATTGTATACAAAGGGGTTCCTTCTCTCAAAACCAAACTATCCCCCAATGTTTTAGACCCACCAACATTCAAAACAAATTTTTTTGACAAACCTGACAGGTTTTTATCAGTGTAGGCGGTGCAGGATCTGCTCATTAAGTGGGTGTAGTCATAGGAGGACCCACAAATTCGTTTCCAACAGCAATGGTGTCGAATTCGAGATTAGACCGTTCATTACGTGTTCCACCGAGGGTGTTGTATATATGCTTCAATGCCCATGTGGGCTCCAATATGTGGGCAGGACTAAGCGCCCCCTGAAAGTTAGGCTCAATGAGCATGTCACCAACATTTTGGGGGGTTTTCCCAAACATCCAGTGTCTAGACACTATTCAGAAGTGCATAGGAGGGATCCATCTAAAACGATCTTTCTGGGGATTGATAAGTATACCACACCCTGGAGGGGGGGCTCCCTTGTCCGTGGGATCTCTAGGCTAGAGATGTCGTGGATATACAAGATCAAGAGCTATGCCCCTTTCGGGTTGAACGTTGACATTGATGTCAACGCTTTCATTGATAATGCGTGAAAGATCAATCTGCTTATCATTCTCACTCCGAGCCATGTCCCCTGATGTTTGTATCCCTCCCATTCCATTCCACCAATATGACACATTGTTTTTTGTGTTTGATGTTTATTCTCTCTGAATCTGACTAATGATGAGTGTACTCTCATGTAAGGGTGAGACCCACAATGACGGATTCCGAAATTAAATTTCTCCCTCTAGATGATCACTGGGATGTATACTTTATAACTAAATTCTGACTGTTTCCCTTATTGGTGCCCTGGTGGATAGACTGGCACATAAGGACAGTACATGGTCACAGTTTTTTATGTGTCAATAATGAAAATAAAAATAAATAAAATAAAAAAAAAATTGTCCTATAACTCCTTTTTTAAATTTTTTATTTATTTTTAGTTTTTATTTTCATTTTTATTTATTTTTCTTTTCAAATTAAAGACTAATAATGATTTTTTGATTTTTTCATATATCAATCTTTGATTTCTATATATTAATATAGTTTTTATATGTGAGGATGTATGCCTACTCTGGCAGCAAACTGTCCATTAGATGGAGTTTGTGTCCAGAATAAGTTCTCCTCTTTAATGGTGGTGAACACAGAGGTTGAACAATTTCCTGTCGAATAATATCTTTAATCTATTTCTATAAACCATTCTGTGCAGTTTGACAACTGTCCACAAGATGGAGGTAGTGGCTGTTTATTCCCGCAACGACGGCTGACAGGATGTTCGTTATAGTTTTATAACATACCTGTTATCCTAAATTTTTGCGGCCTATATAGTTTTTATTTTTAGATTTTATTTGCCTGTGGGGTCTCATTGTCCCCTTCGGATTATTATAAGATGGACAATTTGGTGTTTTTCTCTGTAGGTATCTGAGATGAAACTTGCGGTTATCCGTCCTTGTGTGTTAATCCCAGGGCGTGTTTTGTTCAGGTCTATATAAAGTGCGATGATTCAGTGCGTCGCCCGTTCCCCAGATGACGACGATTTGTCGAAACGGACGTAGGGAGGCTGACGCACTGACGTCATCACGTTCCGCACTGTGAGCGGGTGTTTCTGCTAGCCGGCCGGCGTTTTCTTTTATATGTATCTGCGAGCATTCTTTACATTTGATGTAAGTAGAACTTTTATTTGATGCTATTAAATTTTATATGGTTTCACACTATGGGAGCATCCCTCATTTTTTATTCACATGATGAGAGTGTTTGATCCCCTGGCTTGACATCTTTGGAGGAGTTCGATCCCATTTATATCCCACAAGGGGGATTTGCCCTACCCAGGATTTCGGCTGTCACCATCAGTCAAGCATGAGTCCCAGTGGCGACACCTAGTGGCTTTGATTTCTCCTTGATGCCCTTTGAGTTACAGGCTTACCAAAGCTTGCCCTCCGGTAAGCGCAATATTAGAACGGTGGTGGATTAAGATCACAAGGGTGGATTTTCCATATTCACGTTCCTGAAAGTTTTATGTCACTAAAGGATTTTCTTATGTCACCATCATTTCCAATTTGAATTGGACTTCACTATTTGAGCAATTTGTTTGCACTAATATTATTCTAAAAAATTTTTATTTCACTAATATTGTTTGATCAATTTTTGTATTGGATTCCATTGTATGATTATCCGTTTATACAGATTTTCTTAAACATTTTGAATCATTCCCTCACGAATTATTATTTAGATGGTTTCATTATCATCTTCCTTCAATTATTATTTCAGTCTTCTTTTTGTGATTTGGTTCATATCATCACTTCAGCGCGGCTTTTTTCACTGTATATTCTTGGTTTATGTGTTTATCTCACATCTATTAGCTGCTGCTATTTATTATTTTATTTTCTGATACACGCACATGTATGTAATTTCCTTATAGGGCTATCTATATGGTACTCACCATGTGTTACATTTAGTGATTAGCGCGGTGTTAGCTTTTATTTTTCTATTTCTAATTTGATATATCCACACTGCAGCTTGCTGGTCCATTAGGGCTTAAAACCCATAGGTTTCTGCAATAGAACCCTGATTCATACCAATATTTTTAGATACATTTTTGAGACATATTTTGCTTTCAGATACCCTCCCACATACATATTTTTCAACCATTATGGATATTTTCGATTATAGGGCCACAAGAGTGGTCAATGTGGAGGGGGTATTCGAAATGTATAAAGATGAAGAAGGAGATTTAAGTGGTCTATTTATGAGATTGAAAAATCTGACCATTTCAGAAATGCATACCCAATGGGATATTGCTTATTTGGAGACCTATGTCAGAAATAACATGGTCCCTAGAAGTCTTAGATGGGAAATCAGTCCCCAGAAGGGAGATGTGGAGCTTGAGGACTGGTTTAAATACTTTAACTCAGCTGGGGTCAGTTTTCTCAAATTTCTCATTGAAAGGAAGGCGTCCAAACTTACTAGGTTGGACGAGGAGATTAAAACCATTAAAGAGAAGCTTAATCCCCTAAAGGATACGAATGAATATAAAGACAGATCCACAGTACTTCTCAAAGTCCTTGAAAAGGAAGATAGAGAACAAAAACTGAAAAAAAAGAAGAAGTACAACAGAGATCTTAGTGACTATCAAGGTGGCATAGTCTTCGATTGGCAAAAGAAACTTTTAACAGAGCAAGCCAACATGGGTAACACCAACATGGAGGTGGCTCCCAGTCAAGGGGAAGCAACCCCAATTAATTCTAGACCTACACCTAGTAAACCCAGTAGAGGTGGAGCTAGTCATCTTGGTCCGCCACGAAATACGGGACAGGGTAGTTTTCCACCACACTACCGACAGGGCAATGGTGGAGGCAATAGTTTAACACCTAACCTTGCTCCACCACTCCCAAGACGTTCCCGGGGTGGTACCAATTTCAATAAAGGTCCCAGGGGTCGGGGCAATGCATATAACGGGAACGGATATGGGTTCCCCCTACCCCCTAACACGAGATCCTTTGACCAGTTCAATTACAACACCAATGGGATGGGGAGTACCTTCCCACCCAATTTTGGGCCTCCTTATGGGAATCACCCATTTGCAGGTTACGGCCCCAATCCCAATTTTATGTTTGATCAATATAAACCCCCAGCCCCAGCATTTCAACATTTTGACACCACTGGGGCCTATGACAATAGAAACGACAATGGTTACAACGTTAGTACTCATAACAATTTTTACCCCCTTCAAGACCTAGAGGGGCCACCCAATGATTACGAAGATGGTGTCACTAGAGGGTTATCCAACCCCATTCAACATCCAGGCTCTAGTTTTACCCAATCAGCATTGGGGTTTTCACAGACCAAATCAGGGCGTAAAAAGGCCCATGGACCAAAAAGAGGAACCAGAGGGGGGAGGAAGCGTCGAGCTAAAGAGAAAAAGGCCATTTTAGACGATGGCATTTTCAATCTGAGTTCTATCACCCTCAATGATTCCGAGAAGTTGGTTTTAAGTAGAGGTTTGAAATTTGCACCCCCTAGAGGACTCAATAAGTTTCAAACATATATGGATGTCCACAAGTTCATACGTAAGATTAGTATTAAACGGCACATGACCATTAACCCCATTAGTGTTAACAGTAATGTCACCACTAGCTTTAGCCATTCTGGGTTATCCAACGCTTCTCTCTTTAACCCACCTGGGGCTTTGGCACCGAATGTCAAGGTGTTTAGGGATTTGGTGTTGGCTGACCTAGAAAAAATACCTCTTAAAAGAGTCACAACCGATAAAGAAATTATTGGTGGCCTTAACTCCTTATGTCAGAATAAGGATTTAATAATTAGACCGGCGGATAAGGGGGGTGGGATCATTATACTTGACAAAAAAGATTATCTTAACGAAATGCAACGAATATTGGGAGATTCTGATACATACATGCCCCTTCGGTCTGACCCCAAGCTTAAATATTTATCGGAATTACAGGATATAGTTCAAGGTGGGTTCGAGGCGGGGATCCTTAACAAGAAGGAGTGCCGTTTTCTAGTTCCCAAATCACCTAGGACCCCCACCATCTATTATTTGCCAAAAATACATAAGCATCCTACCTGCCCCCCGGGGCGCCCTATAGTCAGCGGGATTGACTCTGTCACGTCCCGGGTGGGCAGGTACATTGATCACTTTCTCCAACCGTTGGTCAGGAATATGCCATCATATGTGAAGGATTCTCGGTCCATTATTAACACATTGGACTCTCTCACACCGGCATCCGGCCTTTGGCTGGTCACGGCCGATGTTACATCTTTATACACGGTCATTCCGCACCAGTTAGGTCTACTTGCTGTAGAATATTTTTTGAGGCGGGATTCCGGTCTGTTCGATGAACAGATTTGTTTTATTTTACAGCAGATGACGACGATTTGTCGAAACGGACGTAGGGAGGCTGACGCACTTTCCACCCCAAACCTGGCAGGGCCATGATAGATTGGAATTGGCTTTTTGGCCAGCCTATTCATATCAATAGCTTGCTTGTATCAACAAATTCCTATTAAGAGTCTACTAGAATGCACTAAATAAAGTATTTATGTATCCTGTGCCCTTTAGTGGATTCTCATAGAAGAATATGGTGATGGTGGTGGTGACAATGGTAGTTCAGACGAAAAAGCCAAAAACCTATGCTCGGCAAATCGGCAGCAGTGTCAGGTGGGATTTTTTTGTCAGCTCCTGGGCAGCAATCAAACTATTGAAATGGAGAAATCGATTTTAGATGGAGTTGCTCTTTAATTTATTCCCGTTGTATAAACATTGAGTTGACCTTTATCACCCTTTAAACATCCTGTATTGGCAGCGACTGCGTTAAATATAATAATCCGGGAAGAAAAGATTTCTGGCACTTATCAAACTGCTGCCATTAGGTATAAAAATAGCTGAAACATACAAAAGATTGAAAATGTTATTAGTGTTCTATTAGAATAAATGACAATGATAATTATCCAGATTTTCTTTTGGTCTCTCTAGCACCTACAGTGTAATGGAATGCAGCATGCCATTGGTCCTTCCACTGGAAAAATGGTATTGAAGTTCCACTGTCTTCTGCTTGTCACACATTGCTGTCAGTGAGTGAGCTATGTTAAATTTCCTTTGGCATCTAGTAATTAACCACTAGTGAAATACATGTCGATATCCTGTGATGTGTAAAATTTCATTTCAAAGATTCTTTTGTTTTAAGCAAGTTGACAGCTACCCTTTTTTTTACTCCTGCAAATTACAGGAAGAACAATTGAGTTGGCCATAGAATGATGGATATTAATTAATACAAACTTGATAACAAGTTTACTTTGTATTAAAACGACCATGCGTCTTTGATTTTGTGGTGTGAAGAAAGCTGTTTGATGAAGGTGAAAATTTAAACAGTGATTTCTGTTACAGATTACTTTTATTATATACGTTTATTAGTGAATGCATGCTGTTTTGTCCTCTCAGAGTAGAATGCAGGACCAAATTTCTATTGCATCCCTCTGCCCACAATTGTGTTGGACTGCATGTGGCATTAAGACCAAAATAGTGTTTCCATGTCAAAACCCTCCCTCTCTAGTCCTGAGATTCAGTCATCAGGCCACATTTGTACTTTTTGTTGCTTTAGGCAATAGCTGATCTGTGACCACCACGTATTCAGTATATTCAGTATCTGCTAACAGACTTAAATATCTTCTGACTCTTGCTCCTTCTTTTTTTTTTTTTTCTTCCTCTTCTTCTTCTACCTCTTTTTGCTTTTTCATATCTCTTTCTTGCAATCTTCCACATTTGAAGCTGCTATCCATCCTTCCATGCCTGCTTCTTGTTCCCTCCTCCAATCTTCATGCAACAATTGGACAAACGTGAAACCCCAACCAGAAACAGCAGAACCACCTCGTGCTGTGCCCCCCCAAAAAATTGCCCTTTAAGAGCTATGGGCGGAAGTGACGTTTTGACTTCGATTCCGCCCTGCAATGGTATGGAGACGGGTGGGGGCCATCTTCCCCTGACTCGTCTCCATACCCAGCAAGGGAGACAATCCGATCGCCTCCACCGCTGTGGACGGCTCCGGTAAGCGGTGGAGGGCAGCGGAGCGTGGCGGGAGGGGGGCCCCTCTCCCGCCACCGATAAAAGTGATCTTGCGGCGAATCCACTGCAGAGACCACTATTATCGAAAAACGGACCGCCGGCTGAAGAACAGGATACCAGGGTTATGGCAGCTAGCTGCTGCCATAACAACGATATTCCTCTTCAAAGTTAGGACGTATATTGGCGTACGGCGGTCCGTAAGTGGTTAACCATTTCAATACAGGGCACTTATACCTCCTTCCTGCCCAGACCAATTTTCATCTTTCAGCGCTCTCACACTTTGAATGCCAATTACTCAGTCATGCAACACTGTACCCAAACAAAATTTGTTAGCCTTTTTTTTTCCCCCCACAAATAGAGCTTTCTTTTGGTGGTATTTAATCACCACTTGTTTTTTTTTTGCGGCATAAGTGAAAAAATGCAAAAACATTTTTCTATGATACTATTTTGCAAATAAGCCATTTTTGTTCATAAATTTGGGCCAAAATGTATACTGCTACATATCTTTGGTAAAAATAACCCAAATAAGTGTATATTATTTGGTCTGTGTGAACGTTATAGAGTCTACAAGCTATGGTGCCATTCATTGAAAATTGATCACACCTGATGTAATGACGTCATATCTCATTTCTTGTGGCCCTGAAATGTCAGGGAAGTACAAATAAAAGTTACAAAGCAAACAGTTCAAGGTATTTAGTAAGAGGCATGGGGAGTTTTTTTAAGTTGTATTTTTTTCCTACATTCCAAATTTTCTTGGGAAAATAATTTATTTTTATTTATTTTTATTTTTTACACACAATTGTCATAATAACAAGTTATTTCTCACACACAGCATATGCATACTTCCAATTACACCCCAAAATACATTCTGCTAGTCCTCCCGAGTATGGGGTATTTTTTTTTACACAGTGGTAAATTTATAAGATATTTCTAACACATAGCATGTACATAGCGAAAATTACACCCCAAAATACATTCTGCTACTCGTCCCAAGTATGGCGATACCACATGTTTGAGACTTTTACACAGCCTGGCCACATACAGAGGTCCAACATTGAAGTAGTACCTTCAGGCGTTCTAGGAGCATAGATTACACATCTAATTTCATTCCTACTTATCACACTTTTGAAGGTCCTGGAGCAGCTAACAAGCTGTAACCGCAATCTCCTCACACACAATCGGTGTGTGAGGAGGAGAACCCGATAACAGCTCGTCACCGCGGTTTGTTTACATTCTGTGACCGGCTGTGATTGGACACAGCCGGTCATGTGGTAAAGAGCCAATTTCATTGGCTCTTTACCACGATCGGGGATGGGCTGTGTCAGGGTGACAAGCCTCCTCGCCGCTCTGGGCGCCCCTAGTCCTCTGCCGTGCACGAGGACAGTGCATGTGACCGGCTGTTATTGGACACAGCCGGTCACGTGGTAAAGAGCAATTTTTATTGCCTCTTTACACTGATCTGGGATGGGCTGTGTCCTGAGGGACATGCCTCATCCCCGATCATCGTGCTGTGGGCCCTCGAGGAACATCATATGAGGCCCGCCCAGGATGGGAGAGTGTTCCTGCCGACGTAATTTTACTATGGCCTTATATGGAAGTGGTTAATGAGATGTTTCTACAGTATATGTACTCATGTCTTTTGATAATATAGTCTTTATTAAAAAAGCAATAAACATTTAAAGGTCATGTCACATTTTCATCACATTTCGCAACTTCAGTACATTAAAAAATATAGTTAGGTCCATATGTATTTGGTTACAGGCACAATTTTCATACTTTTGGCTCTGTATGCCACCAGAAAAAAAATTAAATGTCACAATCCAAATGAATTTGAAGTGCAGACTATCAGCTTTAATTCAAGGGGTTGAACATAAATATCAATACAAATTTTAGGAACTGCAACCATCTTTATACACAGACCCCCCATTTTCAGGGGCTCAAATGTAATTGGACAAAAAAATATAATCATAAATAAAATGTTAATTTCTTATATTTTGTTGAGAATCCTTTACTGGCAATGACTTCATGAAGTCTGGAACCCATGGACATTATCAAAAACTGGGTTTCCTCCATTCTGAGTTTTTGCCAGGCTCTAACTGCCACTATCTTCAGTTGTTCTTTGTTTGTGGGTCTTTCTGCCTTTAGTTTTGCCTTCAGCAAGTGAAATGCATGCTCGATTGGGTTGAGATTGGGTGATTGACTTGGCCATTGCAGCATATTCCACTTCTTTTCCTTCACAAGCTCCTGGGTTGCTTTCGCAGTGTGTTTTTGATCATTGTCCATCTGTACTGTGAAGCTCTGTCCAATCAACTTTTCTGCATTTGGCTGAATCTGGGCTGACAGTATATCTCTAATCACTGCAGAATTCATCTAGCTGCTTCTGTCTTCTGTAACATCATCAATAAGCAACAATGACCCAGTGCCACTGGAAGCCATGCATGCCCATAACATCACACTGCCTCCACCAGATGTAGACACGCACCCACACTCACTCAGGTTGAACTGGATGGACTGGTGTCTTTATTCAACCTTGCTAACTATGTAGCTATGTATAGAATGTAGTGGGGTATTCCTGCGCTACCGTGGAAGGGGGAGGGTAAGGGCGGGTGGTGGGGACTGACTGTGGGGGGACTGCTGCAGGCACCTGGTGTAGGTCAAACCGTACCTACCAAACTAGATATATAGAAGTGGAGGTGGTGCTGCGCTGTTCCCCAGGGAGGTGGCCAAATCTACCACAAGGTGGCAGTAATGGGATAAAGACGTAAACCCTTTAAGTGTAGCAATCATATGAGACAATAGTAGTTGATGATGCGACTATTAAGTCAAAGTAATGCGAGTTGAGATAGATAATTCCCTTACTATACAAGATAAGGGGTATGGTGTGACCAATACAGGTTAATAAAAATTGCTATTGGTGTACCCAGGTAAAAATATATATAATAATAGAATTGTAAATAGTACTAAGGTGCAAGAGTGTAAATTGAACTAATAGCACCTAAATAAAACTACTAATAAAACACCATAAGCAGGTAATAAAAAAATCAGATATACATATAAAATCATATAAGTGAACATGGTAACAATGCGTCTATAGTAGGGATGGGCCCGGTGCTCGATGCGAACCCACGTTCGCATCGAGCACCGGGCGTTCGCTCGCTCGGCGAGCCCAGAACTATTTTGGCCGCTCGCATCACGTTCGTGTGATGCGAGCGGCCCCGCAATGCATTGCGGCCGGCGCGGCCGGCGCAGTGCATTGCTGGCTGATGATTGGCCAAGCATGCACTGTGACCCCGCATGCTTGGCCAATCACAGCCCCGGAAACTCGAAGAGCCATAATTGGCTACAGGCAGGACGCCTGTAGCCAATTACAGCTCAGGGGCTGTAGTACACGCCCCCCCCTATAAAAGGCCGCCACGCCGTCTGCGCCGGTCACATGCTGTTCCGGCGCAGATTGAGCAGGCTGATTCTGTGACACTCTGCTCGATTTAGTTAGGTAGAGAGATTCACTTACAGAAATTGAGTTAGATAGATTCAGTTACAAAGATTGATTGAGAAAGAGGGGCTTGTAGTGTGTTCGTGGCAGGCAGGCAGAGCTCCTATATTTTGTTACCAGAAGCACCTATAGGACTTGTAGTGTGTTCGTGGCAGGCAGGCAGAGCTCCTATATTTTGTTACCAGAAGCACCTATAGGACTTGTAGTGTGTTCGTGGCAGGCAGAGCTCCTATATTTTGTTCCCAGAAGCACCTATAGGACTTGTAGTGTGTTCGTGGCAGGCAGGCAGAGCTCCTATATTTTGTTCCCAGAAGCACCTATAGGACTTGTAGTGTGTTAGTCCCATCACACACACAGAGCTATATTTTGTTCCCAGAAGCACCTATAGGACTTGAAGTGTGTTAGTCCCATCACACACACAGAGCTATATTTTGTTCCCAGAGGCACCTATAGGACTTGAAGTGTGTTAGTCCCATTACACACACAGAGCTATATTTTCTTCCCAGAAGCACCTATAGGACTTGAAGTGTGTTAGTCCCATCACACACACAGAGCTATATTTTGTTCCCAGAAGCACCTATAGGACTTGAAGTGTGTTAGTCCCATCACACACACAGAGCTATATTTTGTTCCCAGAGGCACCTATAGGACTTGAAGTGTGTTAGTCCCATTACACACACAGAGCTATATTTTCTTCCCAGAAGCACCTATAGGACTTGAAGTGTGTTAGTCCCATCACACACACAGAGCTATATTTTGTTCCCAGAAGCACCTATAGGACTTGAAGTGTGTTAGTCCCATCACACACACAGAGCTATATTTTGTTCCCAGAAGCACCTATAGGACTTGAAGTGTGTTAGTCCCATCACACACACAGAGCTATATTTTGTTCCCAGAAGCACCTATAGGACTTGAAGTGTGTTAGTCCCATCACACACACAGAGCTATATTTTGTTCCCAGAAGAACCTATAGGACTTGAAGTGTGTTAGTCCCATCACACACACAGAGCTATATTTTCTTCCCAGAAGCACCTATAGGACTTGAAGTGTGTTAGTCCCATCACACACACAGAGCTATATTTTGTTCCCAGAGGCACCTATAGGACTTGAAGTGTGTTAGTCCCATTACACACACAGAGCTATATTTTCTTCCCAGAAGCACCTATAGGACTTGAAGTGTGTTAGTCCCATCACACACACAGAGCTATATTTTGTTCCCAGAAGCACCTATAGGACTTGAAGTGTGTTAGTCCCATCACACACACAGAGCTATATTTTGTTCCCAGAAGCACCTATAGGACTTGAAGTGTGTTAGTCCCATCACACACACAGAGCTATATTTTGTTCCCAGAAGAACCTATAGGACTTGAAGTGTGTTAGTCCCATCACACACACAGAGCTATATTTTCTTCCCAGAAGCACCTATAGGACTTGAAGTGTGTTAGTCCCATCACACACACAGAGCTATATTTTGTTCCCAGAGGCACCTATAGGACTTGAAGTGTGTTAGTCCCATTACACACACAGAGCTATATTTTCTTCCCAGAAGCACCTATAGGACTTGAAGTGTGTTAGTCCCATCACACACACAGAGCTATATTTTGTTCCCAGAAGCACCTATAGGACTTGAAGTGTGTTAGTCCCATCACACACACAGAGCTATATTTTGTTCCCAGAAGCACCTATAGGACTTGAAGTGTGTTAGTCCCATCACACACACAGAGCTATATTTTGTTCCCAGAAGAACCTATAGGACTTGAAGTGTGTTAGTCCCATCACACACACAGAGCTATATTTTGTTCCCAGAAGCACCTATAGGACTTGAAGTGTGTTAGTCCCATCACACACACAGAGCTATATTTTGTTCCCAGAAGCACCTATAGGACTTGAAGTGTGTTAGTCCCATCACACACACAGAGCTATATTTTGTTCCCAGAAGCACCTATAGGACTTGAAGTGTGTTAGTCCCATCACACACACAGAGCTATATTTTCTTCCCAGAAGCACCTATAGGACTTGAAGTGTGTTAGTCCCATCACACACACAGAGCTATATTTTCTTCCCAGAAGCACCTATAGGACTTGAAGTGTGTTAGTCCCATCACACACACAGAGCTATATTTTGTTCCCAGAGGCACCTATAGGACTTGAAGTGTGTTAGTCCCATTACACACACAGAGCTATATTTTCTTCCCAGAAGCACCTATAGGACTTGAAGTGTGTTAGTCCCATCACACACACAGAGCTATATTTTGTTCCCAGAAGCACCTATAGGACTTGAAGTGTGTTAGTCCCATCACACACACAGAGCTATATTTTGTTCCCAGAAGCACCTATAGGACTTGAAGTGTGTTAGTCCCATCACACACACAGAGCTATATTTTGTTCCCAGAAGCACCTATAGGACTTGAAGTGTGTTAGTCCCATCACACACACAGAGCTATATTTTGTTCCCAGAAGCACCTATAGGACTTGAAGTGTGTTAGTCCCATCACACACACAGAGCTATATTTTGTTCCCAGAAGAACCTATAGGACTTGAAGTGTGTTAGTCCCATCACACACACAGAGCTATATTTTGTTCCCAGAAGCACCTATAGGACTTGAAGTGTGTTAGTCCCATCACACACACAGAGCTATATTTTGTTCCCAGAGGCACCTATAGGACTTGAAGTGTGTTAGTCCCATCACACACACAGAGCTATATTTTGTTCCCAGAAGAACCTATAGGACTTGAAGTGTGTTAGTCCCATCACACACACAGAGCTATATTTTGTTCCCAGAAGCACCTATAGGACTTGAAGTGTGTTAGTCCCATCACACACACAGAGCTATATTTTGTTCCCAGAAGCACCTATAGGACTTGAAGTGTGTTAGTCCCATCACACACACAGAGCTATATTTTGTTCCCAGAGGCACCTATAGGACTTGAAGTGTGTTAGTCCCATCACACACACAGAGCTATATTTTGTTCCCAGAAGAACCTATAGGACTTGAAGTGTGTTAGTCCCATCACACACACAGAGCTATATTTTGTTCCCAGAAGCACCTATAGGACTTGAAGTGTGTTAGTCCCATCACACACACAGAGCTATATTTTCTTCCCAGAAGCACCTATAGGACTTGAAGTGTGTTAGTCCCATCACACACACAGAGCTATATTTTGTTCCCAGAAGCACCTATAGGACTTGAAGTGTGTTAGTCCCATTACACACACAGAGCTATATTTTCTTCCCAGAAGCACCTATAGGACTTGAAGTGTGTTAGTCCCATCACACACACAGAGCTATATTTTGTTCCCAGAAGCACCTATAGGACTTGAAGTGTGTTAGTCCCATCACAGACACAGAGCTATATTTTGTTCCCAGAAGCACCTATAGGACTTGAAGTGTGTTAGTCCCATCACACACACAGAGCTATATTTTGTTCCCAGAAGCAACTATAGGACTTGAAGTGTGTTAGTCCCATCACACAGACCTTTATTTTCTTCCCAGAAGCACCTATAGGACTTGAAGTGTGTTAGTCCCATCACACAGAGCTCCTCTATTTTCTTTGCAGAAGCACCCATAGGACTTCTAGTGTGTTAGTGGCATCACACAGAGCTCCTATATATTCTTCTCAGCAGCACCCACAGGACTTCTAGTGTGTTAGTGGCATCACACAGAGCTCCTCTATTTTCTTTGCAGAAGCACCCACAGGACTTCTAGTGTGTTAGTGGCATCACACAGAGCTCCTCTATTTTCTTTGCAGAAGCACCCATAGGACTTCTAGTGTGTTAGTGGCATCACACAGAGCTCCTATATATTCTTCTCAGCAGCACCCACAGGACTTCTAGTGTGTTAGTGGCATCACACAGAGCTCCTCTATTTTCTTTGCAGAAGCACCCATAGGACTTCTAGTGTGTTAGTGGCATCACACAGAGCTCCTATATTTTCTTCTCAGCAGCACCCACAGGACTACCGACTACAATGGCTGGAAGACCGCCAAGGGGAGGCAGAGCGTGCAGAGCCAAGAACACAGGGCAGGCAGGCTCTGTTTCTAGTGGACGTGGCCGTGGACGTGGACGTGGTCGTGCATCGTCATCAGCACGTGGCCATGGGACACGCGCGTCTTTGTTTTCGGCAGCTGGACATGTGGAGCCGCATCATGCTGAAGGCTTGGTAGAATGGATGACCAAGCCCTCCTCATCCTCCTCATCCTCTCTCACCCAGGCTCAGGGTACTGACAGAGCATCATCAGCCACCCCTTCCCTAGACCCACCATGTCCTCCTGAGGAGTCCCCCGAACTCTTTGAGCACAGTGTTGGGTACATGCTCCAGGAGGATGCCCAACGATTCGAAGGCTCGGATGACGATACCCAGCTTGAGGAATCTGGCAGTACTGTTCCACCAGCTGCAGCTTACTGCCAGGTTTGCTCTAGTGGTGAAGAGGGAGGGGATGATGAGGTCACTGACTCCACGTGGGTGCCTCAAGGGAGAGAGGATGAGGAGGAGGACGAGGAGGAGGAGGATGCGGCGTCACATGTCCAACGAGGCAGGATGCCCCCTGGAGGCCAGGTAGAGGCCAGCACAGCAACTGTACAACACCGCAGAGCTCCGCCTGTGCAGGGCACTGCCTCTGCACGTTATCAGAAAAGTTCTTTGGTGTGGGCCTTTTTTGAGACGAGTGCAGCAGATCGCACCACTGCTATTTGCAATATTTGTCTCAAGCGTATCTCGCGTGGCCAAAACATCAGCCGCTTGGGCACGACAAGCATGACCAGACATATGGCGACCTGCCATGCAGCTCGTTGGCAGGCACACATAAAAGACCCACACCAAAGAACTAAGCGGACCTCTCCTTGCTCCTCCTCAGCTGGGATCTCCATCCCCACTACACCTTCAGTCCTCTCTGAAAGCTGCTCTGAGAGGACTGAAGGTGTAGAATTCGGTGTGTCACAACCAAGTACTTGCAGTACACCGACGTCCGATTGCAGCAGGCAAATTTCCCTGTCCCAGCTGCTGGACCGTAGAAAGAAGTACACTCCCAGCCATCCACATGCCCAGCGGTTGAATGCTAGCCTTGCTAAATTGCTAGCACTTCAACTGCTGCCTTTTCAGTTGGTAGACTCGGCCCCCTTCCGTGAGTTTGTTCAATGTGCGGTTCCTCAGTGGCAGGTTCCCAAACGCCACTTTTTCTCGCGGAAGGCGATTCCGTCTCTCTACCGGCATGTGGAGGGCAATGTCCATGCCTCGCTGGACAGGGCGGTCAGCGGTAAGGTGCATATTACCGCTGACTCATGGTCCAGCAGGCATGGACAGGGACGGTACCTTTCTTTCACGGCCCATTGGGTCACTCTATTGGCAGCTGGGAGGGATGCAGGACAAGGTGCAGTAGTGTTGGAGGTTGTTCCGCCACCACGCCTCCAAAACGCGACTACTGCTACTGGTTGTGACACACCTCTCTCCTCCACCCCCTCCTCTTCTTCTTCCTCCAGTGCTCTGTCCTTGGAACCAGCGGTGCTCCGTAGGCGTACAAGGGGCTACGCAAGTACGCAGGCAAAAAGATGCCATGCCGTGCTTGCGCTGGTGTGTTTGGGGGACAGGAGCCACACTGGGCCAGAGGTTCTGGCAGCTCTGCAGGGGCAGGCCGAGAGGTGGTTGACGCCACGTCAGCTTAAGCCAGGAATGGTCGTTTCTGACAATGGCACCAACCTCCTCTCCGCCCTGCGACAGGGGCAGCTCACCCATGTGCCCTGCATGGCTCACGTCCTCAACCTGGTGGTGCAGCGGTTCTTGGGCAGGTTCCCAGGCTTACAGGATGTCCTGAGGCAGGCCAGGAAAGTCTGTGTGCATTTCCGCCGATCTTATAATGCCAGTGCTCGGCTGACTGAGCTGCAAAAGGAGCTGAACCTGCCCAAGAACCGCCTAATATGTGACATGCCCACCAGGTGGAACTCAACGTTGGCCATGCTGCAGCGACTGCACACGCAGCAGAGGGCCATCAATGAGTACCTTTGCGACTACGGCACCAGGACAGGGTCAGGGGAGCTTGGTTTTTTTCCCCACGTCAGTGGAGCATGATCAGGGATGCATGCACTGTCCTCTCACCATTTGAGGAGGCCACGAGGATGGTGAGCAGTGACAGTGCATGCATCAGTGACACTGTCCCTCTTGTCCACCTGTTGGAGCATACGCTGCGTGGGATAATGGACAGGGCACTTGAGGCAGAACAGAGGCAGGAAGAGGAGGACTTCCTTGCCTCTCAAGGCCCCCTTTATCCGGACAGTGTTCCTTCTGTCCCACCCATCACACAGGAAGAGATGAGGAGGAGGAGGAGGAGGAGGAGGAGGAGGATTGTGTGAGCATGGAGGTGGAGCCTGGCACTCAGCATCAGCAGCAGCAGTCTTTTAGGGATGATGTACAGTCCCAACAAACCAGTGGACTTGTACGTGGCTGGGAGGAGGTGGCTGGCGATCATGTCATCCTCAGTGACCCAGAAGACTCCGGACCGAATGCCTCAGCTAACCTACGCTGCATGGCCTCCCTGATCCTGCAAAGCCTGCGGAAGGATCCTCGTGTTCTTCGGATCAAGGAGAGGGACCATTACTGGCTGGCCACTCTCCTTGATCCGCGGTACAAGGGTAAGGTTGCGGACCTTATCTTGCCGTCGCAGAGGGAGCAGAGGATGAGACATCTCAGGGAGGCCTTGCAGAAAGGTCTGTGCAACGCGTTCCCAGAAACTGGGAGGCTACAAACTCCTGGTCCTGGGCGACGAGTTGCTGAGGCTTCGGTCAGTGGCAGAAGGAGCGGTGGGGAAGGTGGACGTCTGACCGATGCGTTCAGACAATTTTTTAGTCCGCAGCCCCAAGGTATGATCGGTTCCAGCAACCATCGCCAGCGTCTGATATACATGGTGCAGGAATACCTTGGGGCAAGGTCAGACTTGGACACCTTTCCCACCGAAAATCCTCTGGCTTACTGGGTCCTGAGGATGGATCACTGGCCAGAGCTTGCACAGTATGCAATTGAGCTACTGGCCTGTCCTGCCTCCAGCGTTCTTTCCGAACGCACATTCAGTGCTGCTGGAGGATTTGTGACTGATCATAGGGTGCGCCTGTCCACCGCCTCGGTTGATCGACTGACATTCATCAAAATGAATCAGTCTTGGATCACCACCAGCTACCAGGCACCTGAGGCGGATATAACCGAATAATTTTTAATGTCACATCCCTTCAAGACTGCCTATGCTGATGCTGAGTGACTGTCCTCTTATGTTCACTGACTATCCTCTTCCTCCTCCTCAATGATCCATGCCACCACACCAGTGCCTAAGGCACAATTTTTCAGCCCCTGTTTAACAGGGGCGTGTACTTACAATTTTTTTAAAAAATGCTTCGCAACACGTGTGACTGCTGTGCTCCAAGTACAGTCTCTGTGAGGGCCGTGTTGCAGTGTTGTGGCACCAGCACCAGTGCCTAAGGCACAATTTTTCAGCCCCTGTTTAACAGGGGCGGGTACTTACAATTTTTTAAAAAAATGCTTCGCAACACGTGTGACTGCTGTGCTCCAAGTACAGTATCTGTGAGGGCCGGGTTGCAGTGTTGTGGCACCAGCACCAGTGCCTAAGGCACAATTTTTCAGCCCCTGTTTAACAGGGGCGGGTACTTACAATTTTTTTAAAAAATGCTTCGCAACACGTGTGACTGCTGTGCTCCAAGTACAGTATCTGTGAGGGCCGGGTTGCAGTGTTGTGGCACCAGCACCAGTGCCTAAGGCACAATTTTTCAGCCCCTGTTTAACAGGGGCGTGTACTTACAATTTTTTAAAAAAATGCTTCGCAACACGTGTGACTGCTGTGCTCCAAGTACAGTATCTGTGAGGGCCGGGTTGCAGTGTTGTGGCACCAGCACCAGTGCCTAAGGCACAATTTTTCAGCCCCTGTTTAACAGGGGCGGGTACTTACAATTATTTAAAAAAAATGCTTCGCAACACGTGTGACTGCTGTGCTCCAAGTACAGTCTCTGTGAGGGGTTGCAGTGTTGTGGCACCAGCACCAGTGCCTAAGGCACAATTTTTCAGCCCCTGTTTAACAGGGGCGGGTAATTACAAATCTTGATCTAATAGTTCACAGCAGGGCCCATTCCTGCGCCCACCAAGAGTAACTATGAGGGCCTGCAGTCTTGTGGCAACACCGTCCACCACCACCGCCAAAGGCCCAATTTTTCTGCCCTGTTCATCAGGTGCTTGCAATTACAAATCTTGATCTAATAACTCACAACAGGGCCCATTCCTGCGCCCACCAAGAGTAACTGTGAGGGCCTACAGTCTTGTGGCAACACCGTCCACCACCACCGCCAAAGGCCCAATTTTTTCTGCCCTGTTCATCAGGTGCTTGCAATTACAAATCTTGATCTAATAACTCACAGCAGGGCCCATTCCTGCGCCCACCAAGAGTAACTGTGAGAGCTTACAGTCTTGTGGCAACACCGTCCACCACCACCGCCAAAGGCCCAATTTTTCTGCCCTGTTCATCAGGTGCTTGCAATTACAAATCTTGATCTAATAACTCACAGCAGGGCCCATTCCTGCGCCCACCAAGAGTAACTGTGAGAGCTTACAGTCTTGTGGCAACACCGTCCACCACCACCACCACCCCCAATTTTTCTGCCCTGTTCAACAGGTGCATGCAATTACAAATCTTGATCTATTAACTCATAGCAGGGCCCATTCCTGTGCCCACCAGTCTTGTGGCTACACCAACATCTAATAGGGCAAATTTCTGCAGAGTATATACGCCAGGCCCCTACTTTCAAACATCCAACTTACAAACGACTCCTACTTGCAAATGGAAAGAGAAAACAGGAAGTGAGAGGAAATCTACCCCTAGGAAGGGAAATTCTATCCTGTTAGATTTAATTTGGGAAAAAGGTATCTCCTCTCTACTGATACTTTATCACCAATCCTTGTTTCAATTAAAACCCCACTTTTCCAAAAACATTTGTCATTGGGACGGAAAGTGAGGTGACATGTTCTGAACAGATGTGCAAAGACAGCAAATGTTACAGGGGTGATAACCCCTCCCTATGTTCTCCAAAAAGCTTAAAAATAGATTTTTTTGGGATGGAGCTACACTTCATAATGTACCTGTTCAGATTCTACTTAAGAACAAACCTAAAGCCGCAAGTGGTTTTAAATGGCTTCTTTTTTTCCTTTACAAATGTCATTTTGTGCAAGGACAGTTCTAAACACGGGAAACACATGCCACTTCACAGGCATACTTTAGACACCCCCCAGGTACCATATTTAAAGGAAAATTTCACTTTTTTTTTTTCACTTTATGCATCATTAAAATGACTGCTCCCGAAAAAACGTTAGTTTTTAAAAGTTCTTTTTGCATTGATATATGTCCCCTGGGGCAGGACCCGGGTCCCCAAACCTGTTTTATGACATTAACATGCATATTGGCCGTTGTAATTAGCACTTTTGATTTCGAACGTTCGCGTCCATTATAACGTATAGGGTTCGAAAATTCGCGCGAACTTTCGGTCCGTTCGAAGGTTCTGGTTCGAACCGAACCCGGGGGTGTTCGGCTCATCCCTAGTCTATAGATAAACAATTCCAAAGTGCATAGTAGATGGTGAACAAAATATAAAATCCTTAAAGTGCTAGTGCAAGTGTGCACAGGCTAAAAATGCGACTGAGTGATTGAGTGACGGATAAAACGATAAATATACTCGCATTGGAGATATGTGATGAGTAGAGGTATGTGCAGAAAAGTTGCGCTGGAGTGAACACTAGAACAATAAATATAAAGTGCAAAGTATGCGAGCATACAAAATAATGTATAAGCTGGATGAAACTAGTCAGCGTGACTATAGATGAAAAAATCCCTGGCAAAATATAAAGCTACCAGTAAACAAAGTGCAGTAGAATAAAGTTTGAAATATAAAATATAACAAAATGCTAGGTGCAGACGCAAAGAGCACACACAGATATCCTATAGGTAAAATCGCATAATGCAGGATGCGTAAAAAATAGTCATATGCGACTAAAATCGCATAATCATATGCAACTAAAATCGCATAGTGCAGAATGCGTATAAAATAGTCATCTGCGACTATGTTGCATGCATATAAGTCCGTGATAAATAAGTCAATCCTCAATAGTTTATAAGTATATAATAATTTCTTGTGGTAAGAAGGTGAGGGTTCCCAGATGTAGAACTCAGTCGGGCTCGTTTATCCATATGTTCTGGGAATGCCCTCAAATAGCAAGATATTGGGCAAGCGTTTTTGAACAACTAAATGGTCGTTTAGACCTGTCGGTCCCTGTGACTCCTGAGGTGGCCCTGTTGGGGGTACACCACGACGACCAGAGGTCACACCACTGTAAGCTGCTGGTTTCTTACCTCCTTTTCTATGCTAAAAAGGAAATACTGTGCCACTGGAAGTCGACGTCTCCCCCAACGGTTGCTACCTGGGAGGCCAAAATTAATGCTGCCCTCCCCTTATACAAACTCACTTACATTAGCCGGGGATGTCGCTGGAAGTTTGACAAGGTGTGGTCACCGTGGACTGGGGAGCATTAGGTAAAGCCTGACGTTGGATCCTCCATCTGCTCGCTCCTCCCCCCCCCCCCCCCCCCCCCCCCTGTGTAACCATCCCTCCCCTTCTTCCCCCTCCCCTCCCTCCCCCCCCCTCCCTTCTCTCCCCGTTCCCACACTCTCTTATGTTAGCGAGTTAATTTTCTCCCTTCGCATCTTGCTCCTTGCCCCCACTGGGGGAAGGAGGGTCGTCCTATGATTCTGAGATGATTGGGTAATTTCACCCAGATTGCTGTAATTCATATTGCCTTTTAGGATGAATAACTGAAGTCCTGTACTTGGCCTAGACTAACCACTATGTATTGTATGTACTGATTGCATTTATTGTATCAACTTGTCTACTATCCCTGTACTGTATGCTTTCCTTCAATAAAGCACTCCTGTTTTGTTAAAAAAAAAAGAAGGTGAGGGTAGTGATGTGATCCTTGGGTCAAAGGTGATATCCGTGCAGTGGCGTGTTTTAAGCAGTGGGGGTCACTCCTCTTCGTGTGGGGTACACTAAAGTGAGCAATGGACCCTTACCTTGCGGCAAAGGGTTAACCGAATATAAATGATGTAAAGGGGTCTGCTTTCTTCTCCTTCCCTCACGGTGGTCTGCCTGGGTAGGTGCGTATTCCTTTTCCCTGGTTCCAGGTATATCTAGCAATAGAACTCACAGAATAACAATAAATATTTTCTCTTATCTTAGACGAGCGCCAAGCTCGTTCCCTCCACTTCCTTGTTTGTATTGAATGCCTCTCCTGTCCCTACGCGTGGCGTCATGTGACTTCATCGGGGGATGGACCACGTTTAATGGAGACAGAGGTCTAAAATGCATTTCTTAATGACCTGCAACACCTGATATGGCAGGGTGGAAGTTCCAGATAAAGTGTCCAAAGCAAGATTAAGAAGGACATTGAAGTCTCCTCCCAGGATGATCAAGCAATGGGCAAACACCTGAAGCTTCTCACAGATGGGACAAATAAATGGTATTGTCCTGAGTTGGGGCAGTAGATGTTGGCTAAAATTAGCTGTTTTCCATGTAATGTACCATTCAGAAATAGTTAACAACCCTTCTTCATTCATAAGTTGGTCCAATAGTTGGAAAGGAGTGTGTTTAGAGAAGAAGATTTCTATAACCTTCATTTTGGCCTGGGCATTAGTTTCATGGAAAACCATAGGAATCAAAAGTTGAGGTATGATCCGTCCTAGAGCGTGACTCCTTTAGAAAGACAATTTGGGTTTTCTGTGTAAACAGAGCATGTAAAACAAGTGTAGGCTTTTCTGGAGTGTTGTGACCCTTAACATTTAGCGACAGAAGTTTCCACTGAAGATTAAGTGCACCAGATCCTGAAGTCTGGACTTTAAAGAAGAAAGGGATGGGTATTGCAAGCTGTGAGACAAGCACACCTAACAAAGGTCAGTTGGTTGAAATGGGCAAGACAAACGCAGCCCTCTACCTGAATCCTGCGCATGAACCCACCAACCAGGAGGCAGCAAGAGAAGGGGTAGGGGCTAGAGGGAAGACGGAGAAGAAGAGGAGAAAAAAAGGCTGTTTAGGGAAAAATCACCTTAAGTTACTCCGAGGGGGCTTTGAGATGAACAGCAAGGCCCTCTGTATCAATTCAGAGAAGGTCAGTGAGGTCACGCCAAAAAACCAACCACGATGTGTGGGGGTAAGTAGAAGGTTAGCAACTACCAAACTGACCATAATACCCACAGGAAAGTATATACTACCCAGAACAGGCTATGTTCAATGATATCGGGGTAACAATAAGAACACAATAGACAGCAAACATATATTTAAACATATTTTCAGCCCTTTAATGCAGCTCATGCTCAGGTCACCCTCTGGGAAACAGAGGGAGGGCTAAACTGCCCATATGTATAAAAGAAGAGATCTGTGAGACCTCGTGGGCAGGGCAAAGGTGTGATGAAGAGAAGTGCATCCCCACCCATACATTTATTCACCACTAAAGTGGAGCAGAAGCGTCCTATGTTTAAAACAAGTGCAAAGTCTCATAAGGAAATCACAAATCTTATCAAATTACCAGCACGCCAGTGCCTCTTCCCCAAGACCTTCTGAGGCAAAAAAAAAACAGGAAAGCTAGGAGCCCCAGAGTGCAATCCTTATACCCCTAGAGATAATTAAGGAACACATTCTATTGTCACTGCGCTCCGCATCACTATTCTAGTGATTAAACAGTATCATCAAGAAAATTGACTCATCATAAAATTAGGATATATATGAGAAGTTCATGCTTAATTAGATAGCAGGTATAGCACAGGAGCAGATATGCTACTAAAGCTTAATGGGACTAATGACCCAAGGCCTAAAGCAGCCCCTTTACCATGGTGCCCCACATTTTTAAGCCCCATACACACGGTCGGACAATCCGCGGACCAGGTCCGTCGGACCATGTCCGTCATACTTTGTCCGATGTTGGTTTTGCGTACACACGGTCGGACAAAGTTGTCGGAAAATCCGATCATTCTGAACGTGGTGACGTTTGTTGCCTACGACGGGACTACGTAGAGGCTAGTAGCCAATAGCTTTGGTCTTGTAATGTGATCTGAGCATGCGTGGCACTTTGTCCGGTCGGACAACCGTACACACGATCGGATTTGGTGTGATCGGACCGTGTTGACGGCAAAGATTTCCAGCAGGAGATAAGACTTTGTCCGTCGGTCAAACCGACGAACATTGTCCGATGGTGCATACACACGGTCTGATTTTTCAACAACCTTGTCCGATCGGACAGAATCCATGAAAAAGTCCGACCGTGTGTATGGGGCTTTACTCTTACTGCCTTCATGAACAGGGCATTCTTTCACACACTGACCACCAACATAAGGTGGGATTCTTCCTAACACTGACTACAAACATAAGGAGACATTCTTTCTTACACTAACCACCAACATAAGGAGACATTCTTCCTCACATTGACCATCAACATAAGGAGAAATTCTTCCTCACACTGACCACCAACATAAGGATGCATTTTTCCTCACATTGACCACCAAAATAAGGATGCAGTCTTCCTCACACTGTACCAATATAAGGTGGGATTCCTCCTCACACTGACCAGCAACATAAGGGGGCATTCTTTCTCACACTGACCACCTTTAAAAGGGTTGAGGAAAGTGGAAATATAATGCTGGATCTGTAGGATTATCTCACTGGTATTGTTATCCTAAGGTATTGATGTTGGTTCCTGGGCAGGTGGCTTCTACACCCCAGAGGATCTCCATAGTCTCCTTGGCCAAACATGCTGCTGATAAGGCATGTGCTTGTAATTCACTCTGGAAAAAAATTAATTTTAGGTCCAGTTCACTTCTGGCTTGTTCACATTGTTGACAGTGGAGCCCTGATGAAGGGGGCACTTGGATCGGCTACTGTTTTGGATTGTACCCCTGACTTTTAATGGAATAAAGTTGTATCTTGACCTTTTAGTAGTGGTGTGGTGCTTCAAGTTTAATTCCCACCATCATAAAGGGGTATTCTTCCTAACACTGGCCACCCATATTATGGGGGCAATCTTCCTTACACTGTTATAAAATGTGAGTGAATTGTGTTTTGACTTAAATCAGAACTAAAATGCATATGAGCATCACAAACCAAACATGTTATTTTAATCATTTTTATTATTCAAAGAAAATTCACTCATCCATCTCTCCATGTTTTTTTTTTCTTGCTGAGGAATCACTATGAAAAACACCCAGTAGCATTTCTGGGCATGACCATCTTGAGTAAGAGCAGAAGATTCATGTAGCATTTACTTCTGGGAATCTATCTGCCCTTAGCTCAGGCATGCAGAAATCAGGGTGTGCTTAACTGAGAAAGCCCCTCCTTCCCTCTAACCCTCCTGAATACTCCTAAAAATAACTAACTTAAAGTGTGTGTCAAGTCCAATTTTGTTTCTTATTTTTAATAGAGTGGGGGAGGTTTATCATACCTTTCTGGTTTTCTGACTGGACTTACACTGTGGGGGTCCATTACCACTTGTGTTATGGCGCAATGTACCCATTACCACAATGCACTTGCTCTATGTGAATGGCATCCCAATGCAGTGTAAAGTAAAAGGCAATACCCAAAAGAGACAGAGGTAAGTATTAACACAAAAATAGCATAAAACAGCTATTTATTAGAAAAGCTAAGATATCCCCTCTACAATTGAATCGGGGAATTGACTGAACAATTCAAGGTACATAACATGAAGAAAGATAACATAAAAACAATATCATCCACTTAGAACTGGTGTGATGAATGGTGTGTTTTCCAAGTGGCCCGACGTGTTTCGACCAAAGTGGTCTTCATCAGGGATTTGCACTTGGGTAGCACATCAAAGAATTTTCGAGAACAAATAATTCATATGATGAATATAGTACACATATAACTGCAGATATATTCAAAAAACATGTAAGAGATCAGGTTATAAATAACTTACATTAACTCATAAAGTGTATCAAACACATCAGGGTACATGATGCCGGAGGACACCCAGGATGGAAGAGGGGCAGAAGACAGCACGGAAAAAGGAAGAGGGGTATTAGCCTGTGTTTCCCAGGCACAAGGGGTGCCTGCCAGAATGTACAGTATAAATGGTATAAATGGTCCCTGAGGAAGACCACTTTGATTGAAACGCGTTGGGTCGCTTGGAAAATGCACCATTCATTACACCCATTCTAAGTGGATGATATTGTTTTTATGTTATCTTGAATATGTTTTTCATGTTATGCACCTTAGATTAGTCAATTGTAGAGGGGATATTTTAGCTTTTCTAATAAATATCTGTTTTTATGTTATTTTCATGTTAATATTTACCTCTGCATCTTTTGGGTATTACAAAACCCCAGTGCTCCTCATCATTCCCCATTTCCCTAGTGGATTGTGTTCTATATATAATTTTGGGTTGATACCCACCATTCAGACTTCGAGGCTGTACTTATTTACATACAACCCAGAACACACTGCAGCACACCACAACATACATACAATGTGTTGTGGTGCATTGTGTTGCCAAAAAAGGGTCAAGTCTATTTTGAAGTTTTTGGTCAGTTGTGGTGCTTTGGTAACTATTTTTTAGGCTACCTTAACACATCGCACGATAGCACTTTACATAATGCATGTTAACGCACTGCAATGAATCACTAAAGTGTGAATCCAGCCTCAGGGAACTTCTCTCACCGTTTTGTGTTGTGGTAACGCATTTGCTTCAAAGCAATTTATGGCATTGCAGTGCACTGTATTACAGGAGGCCATTTTTTGAAGGAAAAATTGCTCCTACTCCATATTTTAATACTGTGGTGCACTGCCATGCGCTTTAATGCAGCTGGGTTAGAATGCCTTTAAAATGAATGGAACAGTCCCACCTCTACGCCCCCCTCTTTTTAATATGTCTTTCCACCTTGTCTGGCCTTAGAGCTAAGTGGCAGCGTGATATCCAGCACCTGGATGATGATGACTGGGATGACGTTTGGGATCTCCCATTGCGTACTCTAGTCTCCTCACGTGACAAGCTAATTCAGTTCAAAATTGTCCACAGGGCCTAATTTACACCTTCTAGGCTACTTGTCATGTGTCCCTCTCATGTTTTCTGGTCCTGTCCAGTTATCGTTGGATTTTGGTCAGGAGTCCTAGATGTAATCAATAATCTTAGTAACCCAAATACCTTCCTCCATGGAAATCTGTATCTTGGGTTTAGTAGAAAACCTGATTTCTACGGTAGCAGAGAGAACACTGGTTGGCGTTCTTCTTTTCTATGCTAGAAATACCATTGCACTGCACTGGAAGAAGCAAATTCCCGCCTCGATCTCCTTTTGGAGAACCTTAGTCCATAACAGTCTTCCACTTTAAAAGGACACCTACGTAAATAGGGGTTGCCTGGCAAAATATGCCTGGCTAAGTGGTTAGCTGACCCTACCAGGGCTACGCCATAACGGCTTATTCAATTGCCACTGGTACTTCTCCATTGAGTTTCTCATACCCCAACTAGGATGAGTCCACCCTTGGAGCGCTTGATCTTGCTAGTGTTGCTGTTATTTTGATCAATACATCCCTGTTTGATGTAACGATTCCTTTTGACCACACCTTGTGCCATCCATGCAAGCTATGATTACTCATGTGTTCATTTTTCTTCGGCACCCCTGCATAGGTAGCACACATTTATTATTTTTTGTTTTGTTTTGTTGAGTTTTTTTTTGTACGGGTAAACTTCAATAAATATATATATAAAAAAAAATATATATATGAATGGAACAGAAATGCATTGTCCCCTGTTTAGTGAATTAATACACAAAGTTACATAGTTACGTAGTAGGTGAGGTTGAAAAAAGACACAATTCCATCAAGTCCAACCTATACATTGTGGTAACATGCATTTTTACCTTCTGTTACAACAACATGACAGCGTGAATGAGCCATAAAGGTAAACCTTGCAAAAATGTGTGCTAGCTAAAAACACAATATAGGATCCTTTTGAATACATCTATGAATCGATTGTTATGTCTCATCATTTTATTTAGTTACTTTGAGGAAGAGCTCTCCAAGAGAAAACCAAACACAAATAAGTATTAATATCAAAATCTAAAAATGCTAAAATGTGATACCTTATCATCACTTGTACGCTAAGAATTCTATTTTTTAAATGATATCCTGCCAGCTTTTTTACAATCCATTAATTCCTGGATCAACATCAGAAGGAATGTCATGGCAGAGTGAAATCATTGTGAGATACACTTGTCAGGATCAAAAGTCACAGACATTCTCCAAACAGCAGGGAAGCCTGCTTATTAGACCTAATCGCAACAATTAGTATGTGCCATGTGACATCCATTGCCTATATTTTCAACTATTTTTGAAAGCTGCCAGAAAGCAAAATATTACTTTTCGCAATCTGGGAATATGTGAGATCTTGTTAATCCTCTGCCGAATTGCCTTTCATGGAAACATATTTGTTTGTGCTTTGCAGCGAATGTTTTTTAAGCTTCTCCAGCATTTGAAGTCTTGACTGGCAATTTGGACAGTCAGTCTTTTATCTGCCAGTTGGCATCAGTGAACAATTCAGTCTAATGATGGGCAGGGCCAAAATACACAGTGCTGGCAGTTTGTTTTTGCAGAAAGAAAGCTTGTGGAAATGTGAACGTTTTTTTTTTTTAAAGCAGTCCAAATGTGGCTATAGACAGATCCATCTTCTTATACAAACAGTTCTGATACCTTGGTTTGATAATCATGTACAGTATTATTACCTAAGAATGGATAGTGGAAATAAAAATTGTACAGAGATTGGATGGAAGTTGAACATTTTTAGCTATTTGTTGATCAAGTGTATCTAAACCGAAACCCTTAAAGTGCCCCTATCAACTTAAAGAATTCAAGGTCCATGGAATAGAAGAGCTTTTATACTTACCTTTCCAGTAGCTCGTATCTCCTACCTTCCCTCCGTTCCAATGCTGTAATGTCTGCTAGACTCTTCAGCCTTTAAAGTAGTAATACGCCCTAATACTGCATTTTTTAGTTTGCTCTTTGAGCACAATAAAATAAACATGCCCAGTAAACTACTTGTTAAAATTCTTACCCCAGCACTTGCACGTTACAACTTTCAATGCTGTTGTCTCCTCTTGTCTCAGTGCTGCTTCCCTAAACTTCCAGTCTTCACAGGAAGGAGTTAACAATGGACAGATCAGTTTTCAGACAGTCTGTTATGCCCCGTACACACGGTCGGAAATTCCGACGGAAAATGTCCAATCGGACCATGTTAGCCCCCATAGACACGGTCGGAAATTCCGACCACAAAATCCGTCAGAATTTTTCCGACGGATTTTGTCCGACACTGGTGTTGCATACACACGGCCGGACAAAGTTGTCGGAAAATCCGATCATTTTGAACGTGGTGACGTTCGTTGCGTACGACGGAACTACGTAGAGGCTAGTAGCCAATAGCTTTGGTCTCATAATTTGATCTGAGCATGCGTGGCACTTTGTCAGTCGTAATTCTCTACACACGATCGGAAAAAGACTTTGTTGTCAGAAAATTTGAGAGCAGGATCTCAAATTTTTTCAGATGGAGCCCACACACGGCCAGATTTTCCGACAACATGGTCCGATCGGACATTTTCCGTTGGAATTTCCGACCGTGTGTACGGGGGATTAGAGTGGAGAAGTGGGAGGGAGGAGGAGAAGAGACAAGCAGGGGAGTGCTTTGCCATCCTAGGCTATGGGTGTGTGTTTCTATTGATACACACAGTATAGACATGCATACAGGGTTGGCTCCATAGAATGCTGCAAGAGAAGGAGCCATTGTGAAACAGTAAACCTGGGGCAGCGATCATGGCACCAGAATATATTGAAACATAGGCAAGGATTAAAAGATTATGAAGTTTCATGCTCAGTAAGTGACTAAATTTGTTGCTGTGAGTGTTTAAAAAACATAAGGCTTATTATCATCTTAAAGCGGAGTTCCATCAAAAAGTGGAACTTCGGCTTTAAGGACTCCTGACCCCCTGACATGTCACATTTGACATGTCATTTTTTTTTTTTTGGGGGGGGGAGAGGGTACCTAGTTTTGACAGGTACCCAGCTCCCACTTCCGATCCTGGTGCTGTGGCGCCGAGCGGAAGCTCTCCTTTCCCCCCTCCCTGCAGTCTTCTGAAACACGTCACAGGTCCCAGAAGATTGCCTGGCCATTTAGAACGCACGGCTCATGCATGCGCCGTGCGCACCCGGCTGTGAAGCCGCAAGCTGTCACAGTCGGGTGCCCACACTTGCAATGCCGGTGCCACAGCGAAGCTTCAGGTGGCTGCATCGCTGGACCGTTGGACAGGTGAGTGTCTGTTTATTAAAAGTCAGCAGCTACACTTTTATAAACTCTGGTGAAACTCCGCTTTAACACTTCTAGGATCATCAAACTCCTGTGTTCCCCTGCCTTCTGTCACTACAGGACTCAGCATTGATGAAGGAGTCATTGGAATCTGACACTCCAGGAAGTGTCAAACACCAAAGAGTATTATAGAGGCTGCAGTGGTGGTACAGTAATGCCCTGTATACACGGTCGGAAATTCAGACGGAAAAAGTCTGATCGGATTATGTTGTCGGAAAATCCCATCGTGTGTGGGCTCTATCTGACTTTTTCCGTTGGAATATCCGATGGAAAAAGTTTGAGAGCTGGATCTAAAATTTTCCGACTACAAAATCCGATCTGACTTTTTCTGATCGTGTGTAGAGAATTCCGACGCACAAAGTGCCACCCATGCTCAGAAAAAAATTGGAGATGAAAGCTATTGGCTGCTGGCCTCTACGTAGTCCCGTCGTACGTTTTGCATGTCACCTTGTACCGAACGATCGGATTTTCCGACAACTTTGTTCGACCATGTGTATGCAAGACAAGTTTCGGACAAAATCCGTCGGAAAAAATCAGACGGATTTTGTGGTCGGAATGTCCGACCGTGTGTACAAGGGCATTAGAAGGTCAGGGACTTAGGCTGCCAGACAGTTATGTATATAAGGTGTTCTATAGCAGGTGCCTTTGACTCAGAATGTTAACTACTTTAACCTGTTGCACATGATTCTGTAATGTATATCCGTGGACACGGATATACTACTATATTTCTGTTCAAGAGTGACAACACTTTTTCGGCTCAGCTGCAATGTTACTTACCTAAGCACTCCTGAGTTGAACTGTAAACATTGATGCCAACACATAGTGCTCTGACACATTTGGCTGAGTCACTGCAATAAAATTGTAATATTCAGCTGTTGTGCGCTACAAAATTAGGTATGCTTTATGCCGCGTACACACGTTCGGACTTTGTCCGCCGGACCTAGACTTCCCCCCACACGCCCGGACTTCCGAGCGTGTGACTTGCCCACACACGGACAATCCGCTGGACAAAGTCCGCGGGACTTTTGAAAATGAACGGACTTGCCCACACACGGAGCAGTCCGTTCATTTCGAACGTAACTTCAGGTACGTAGCTAACGTAGGCAGTAAATGCCGGCGCGCTAGCTCCGTCACCTGGCATGGATTTAAAGGGAATCCCCACGCCGAAAAACGGCGTGGGGGTCCCCCCCAAATCCATGTCAGACCCTTATCCGAGCACGCAGCCCGGCAGGTCAGGAAAGGGGTGGGGACGAGCGAGCGCCCCCCCCTCCTGAGCCGTACCAGGCCGCGTGCCCTCAACATGGGGGGTGCCCTGGGGAAAGGGGGGCCGTGCGGCTCCTCCACCCCAAAGCACCTTGTCCCCATGTTGATGAGGACAAGGGCCTCTTCCCGACAACCCTGACCGTTGGTTGTCGGGGTCTGCGGGCGGGGGCTTATCGGAATCTGGGAGCCCCCTTTTATAAGGGGGCCCCCAGATCCCGGCCCCCCATCCTATGTGAATGAGTATGGGGTACGATGTACCCCTACCCATTCACCTAAAGTGTAAAATGTAAAGTAAAGAAACCACACTTTTGAAAAAATATTTTATTGCACTGCTCCGGGGGTCTTCTTCCGTCTTGGGGGTCTTCTCGCCGGACTCCTCCGCTCTCTTCTGCTCTTTTACCTAGCTCTTTCACGAGCGGAGGAGGCCGGCTACCTTCTTCGTCGCCGCCGTTGTCTGGGGTCTCGATCCGCCTTCGGGGGTCTTCCGGGGTCTTCCGGGGGTCTCTTCTGTTCTTGCAGCGGTCGTCGTCTTCCGCGCCGCCGGCGCCTTCTTCTTCTTGTTCTTGTTCTTGTTCTTCTTCTTCTTCCGATGTTGACCCGATGCTCTCTCTGCCTGGAATGCCAGAGCCGCGCTGTGCTGGGACTTATATAGGGACATGGGGACAGGGTCACATGCTCATGTCACATGGTGACCCCGCCCCCCTGTGATGTCACAGTCCCGGAGGATGCTGGGACTGTGACATCACAAGGGGGCGGGGTCACCATGTGACATGAGCATGTGACCCTGTCCCCATGTCCCTATATAAGTCCCAGCACAGTGCGGCTCTGGCATTCCGGGCACAGACAGCGACGGGTCAACATCGGAAGAAGAAGAAGAACAAGAACAAGAAGGCGCCGGCGGCGCGGAAGACGACGAACGCCGCAAGAACAGAAGAGACCCGGAAGACCCCCGAAGGCGGATCAAGACCCCCAGACGACGGCGGCGGCGACGACGAAGAAGGTAGCCGGCCTCCTCCGCTCGTGAAAGAGCTAGGTAAAAGAGCAGAAGAGAGCGGAGGAGTCCGGCGAGAAGACCCCCAAGACGGAAGAAGACCCCCGGCGCAGTGCAATAAACTATTTTTTCAAAAGTGTGTGTATTTTTGTACTTTACATTTTACACCTTAGGTGAATGGGTAGGGGTACATCGTACCCCATACTCATTCACATAGGGTGGGGGGCCGGTATCTGGGGGCCCCCTTATTAAAGGGGGCTCCCAGATTCCGATAAGCCCCCGCCCGCAGACCCCGACAACCAACGGCCAGGGTTGTCGGGAAGAGGCCCTTGTCCTCATCAACATGGGGACAAGGTGCTTTGGGGTGGGGGGCCGCACGGCCCCCCTTTCCCCAGGGCACCCCCCATGTTGAGGGCACGCGGCCTGGTACGGCTCAGGAGGGGGGGGGGGGCGCTCGTTCGTCCCCACCCCTTTCCTGGCCGGCCAGGCTGCGTGCTCGGATAAGGGTCTGACATGGATTTGGGGGAACCCCCACGCCGTTTTTCGGCGTGGGGAGTCCCTTTAAATCCATGCCAGCTTACGGAGCTAGCGCAGCGGCATTTACTGCCTACGCTAGCTACGTAACTTGAAGTCACGTGCTAAATGAACGGACTTGCCGACGAGCGCCAAGTCCGTTCATTTAAAAAGTCCGGCGGACTAGCCTACTAAGGGCGGGATTGTCCGCCGGACTGCCAAGTCCAGCGGATAGTTTTAAAACAAAACTTAAAACTTAGTCCGCCGGACTTTTGGCGGCAAAAAGTCAGCCGACGCCCACACACGAGGGGATTATCCGCTGGACTTGAGTCCGGAGGATAATCCCGCGGGATAGTCCCTTCGTGTGTACGCGGCCTTAGGGATAGTTTAGTTCTATGAGGGTGTTCAAGTCAAACTGGGGCCTTTCATTTTTCAGGTATAAAAAGGGATGCTAGTGTGGCGGTACTACATGCAGTAGTAAGTGGCAAGTGTGTCCTAATAATGATAGGCGGCGCACGTGTCACTGGCCAGTTCAAAGACTGTTAATCAAGATGGCAGACAACAGTGTTAGCGCGTGCATGGAACAGCATGTGGTAAAGAGGCTTTTTGTGAACGAAGGTGTAAAACCCATGGATATCTGCAGAGGACTTCAAGCACAGTACGGTGATAAGAAACTCAGCCGCAGTAAGACATTTAAATGGTGTAAATGTTTTAAAGATCGTCAGTGATGATCCTGGCTGTGGTGGTTCCCAGCAGTCATTCCAGTGAACATTTAGCGCATGGAACACCTAATCCTGGATAACTTGTCATGAAAATTGCACAAGAGACCAATCTTTCTAAAACTTTCTGATGACAAAATGAAGCAGTCTGTCCTAGGATGGTTCAGGCGTACAGACAAATCTTTCTATGCTGAAGCTTTCCATTCTGTGCATCATCTTTAGAAGAGGATTCTGGGACGACAGCCATGCAGACCAATTTGATGCAATGTGCGGCGTATGGTCTGAGCACTGACAGGCTGACCCCCCACCCCTTCAACCTCTGCAGCAATGCTGACAGCACTCATACGTCTATTTCCCAAAGACAACTTCTGGATATGACACTGAGTACATGCACTCAACTTCTTTGGTTGACCATGGCGAGGCCTGTTCTGAGTGGAACCTGTCCTGTTAAACTGCTGTATGATCTTGGGCACCATGCTGCAGCTCAGTTTCAGGGTCTTGGCAATCTTCTTATAGCTTAGGCCATCTTTATGTAGAGCAACAATTCTTTTATTTTTTTTCAGCTCCTCAGAGTGTTCTTTGCCATGAAGTGCCATGTTGAGAGAGTGAGAGCGATAACACCAAACACACCTGCTCCCCATTCACACCTGAGACCTTGTAACAGTAACAAGTCACATGACCCCAGGGATGGAAAATTGCTAATTGGGCCCAATTTGGACATTTTCACTTAGGGGTGTACTCACTTTTGTTGCCAGCGGTTTAGACATTAATGGCTGTGTGTTGAGTTATTTTAAGGGGACAGCAAATTTCCACTGTTATACAAGCTGTACACTCACTACTTTACATTGTAGCAAAGTGTCATTTCTTTAGTGTTGTCACATGAAAAGATATAATAAAATATTTACAAAAATGTGAGAGGTGTACTCACTTTTGTGAGATACTGTATATTTTTAACAGTTTTTTGATTGGAGTTTTCAGGGATAATTTAATCGGGACGTTTTTGTAGCACTGCTGTAAAGAATAGCTTGTACACTGAGCAGAGGTCACTTCTCAAGAGCCTTTTAAGTGCCACTTATGTTAAAGTGTTACAATTTGCTCATTCGTTCATGCTTAATCAGCTAGCACAAAGCACTTCAACATATAAACATATCAGACTATTGGGAGCTGAAGGACTACATGTACTGAAGTCGGAAAGTTAGCCAATGAAGAATTACATGCTTCAGCACTTCTTAGCAGGATTTTTTTTTTCCTGGAGAGTCCTTGAAGAATAAAAGGATTGGATTGATAGCCCAGGAGGTAAATTACTTCGGGTATATTTAAAAAGAACTGCACTGGGAAACTGGTGTTTCATTCGCCCCACTACATGCAGTAGTGCCACAGTGGACAGTAACAGCGAGAGAGATGCATCAAAATTCATAGGCATCATTCGCAGATCAGTTGACCCACCGTGGACACTCAACATACCGAATCTTTAGTTTTTGACATGTTTTAAATACTTTTCGGAAACTGTTCTCAGATTTTTTAAGCCATTCAGCAGAGAAGACTGGAGTCTAACTCTTGTAAGAATCTGAAAAAATAAATGTTTTTGTTTTGTTTAATTGCAATAAATCATAAGCTCCAAGAACCATTTTGATGTGTTTAATCGGCTTTCATTGTTTACCACTGTCTCCTTCTCTTTTCTACAATGGAGCTCTGACCCTACCCAAATACTTCCTGGCTGTAAAATTAGCATTAGTATTGCCCAAAAAGGATTCTGTTTATTTCCCTTGTTTATTGTATATAGCACCAACCTATTATGTCACAGTTTATACAATATATATATTGCTATTCTCATCAGGCCTAGCTAAAGTTCTGCTCTAGCCATGGATCCTGTGTCTTCTATCTTCCAGATTGAAGAGTGGAAGTGCCCTTCTTTGGGTTTTCCATGTAAGAACATGAGCACTTCCTTTTGGTTGTCAAGCAGTGAGGTCCTCTTAGGCTCCAGTAGACTGCATGGCATGATGATGTCAGTGGCGGGCACAAACTGCAGAAACAGACCAATGGTCTCCACTCCCGTAAGTGGCACTGATGAGGATAAGAAGCTTTAAAGTGTTTTTTTAACCATTTGTGAGAGAGTGGTTTGGATCTAGGCATCAACATAAAGGCAAGCTTGCTAACCACTGAGACACAATGCTTTGTAAAATATTATATGCAATAAGATGATGACAAGGGTGGAACCAGTGTCTGCGATTAAGACAAAAGTGATCTGTCAAGACTGCTGTGTGTGAAAAAAGCAACAGAACGAGATCCATTTCCTTGTTTTAAGTGGCTGTGAGTGGCGGATCTGGTGGAAATGACATCTTTGGAAATCTATATATTTAGTTAGCCAAGTGTGATCATAAGAAACCAAATGAGATGGATCCCAGTACCACAGGGAGTTATTAAAACCCTTGTGTGATGAATGCATATCTAAGCCTGTGTGGTCCTTGTATCCCATTTTTTTTAAATGTCCTTTCCTTTTCATACCCAGTTATCAGTTGGTCACATTTTAATTTGCATTTGTCAGCATATAAAATTCTAAATGTGTCTCTAGCTGCCCAATCAATTACCCATGTATTGGCAACAAATGATGTACACATGCCTGGTTACCATATGTCAATGATCATTTTTGAGCTCTTTCTCTGCAATAATGTCTTGCTATTAGACCATATGAACTGCGGTCATTACCACTATAATCATCAGCACATGAATTCAAGTATTGGTCCAAATGTGAAGAAGGATGAGTGAACAATATATCCCATTATTCGTCTGCCACTCTCTATGCCTGTACATCCCTTGTTGCCATCTGTGTCTGACCGTCCTCTTTCCCTATACCTTCTGTGCTCCTGCATACAATCCCATGATCCGTCATTACTTTCAGGTTATATAAAAAATATCAAATATATCTAATAATTCTTTCTCAGCACAAAGATCTCATCAAGACCGTCAACTAGGTTTTTTTTTTTTATTTTTTTTATCTTCTGTATTTCACAACATCAATCCTATTTAACACTTTCCTTGTTGGCATCAACATTGCCCAGAGTTTAATGGCTGGATCCCTGCTGCCAAATTGGTTGATGTCTCTGTAAACAAGAACAGCAAATTGTTTAAGGCTTTGTTTTTTGTCTCATATCACCTACTATTAGGAAGATATCGAATTGATTCCCATTTATTGATTCACACCACAGACAAATTACTTAGTGTTTGATTCAGCTGAACAATTTTGGATCGGTTTATCTAGAGGTGGCGTTCATCTTTGTCTCAGCCCAAGCACAGCTTGGCTAACGCTGTAAAAAGAACATTGGAGATATTGCCTTTTTCCTGGTCATTAAGCTCTCAGTTAGAAGCCTCCTGTCCTACCATTCTCACTCTGGTTGATGTCCTTAGACTTGTCTACCTACTGTTTGTGATGTATAGGCAGCAAACCAGTAATGAGCATTGATAAGTTGCTGAAACCTCCGTGGGCAAAAATGTGTCAATACGCAGTGGGGAGGAAAAGCATCGCAGCATCAAAATATCCTGATGTGATTTTTCTTCTCTAATAACACAGAATGCAATCATAAAACCTTGTTTTACTATACGCAAAAGCTCAGACGTGAAAGTTAATAGATCAGCAGAAAAAATTGAATTTTCTTACTTTTAGATATATACATATATTCTGCACTGTTCATGTATAATTAATATACCAGTGTTTCTCGTGTGGCTATTTAAAATATATATGTGTCTGGGGATCTCTGTAGGCTTTGAAGTATCCAATGGCGCACACGGCAGTGAGTAAAAAACTCATCACAATAGCTACAGTATTCCATTGACCAAGAGTTATTATAGTCATTAGCAATTGATCATGACTGGATTCAAAAGTATCTTGGACTGCTGAATGCTGGATCAAATTCTGCTGGCTAAAGAGTTGTAAGCACAAAGTAAACAAGAAATGGTTTTGTAGATGGGTTTTGTAGACAGAGTTTAAGATAGATATGTCTAACTCAAGTGAAACAGATGGCCAAATTTCATAAGTTAACTCTTGAAAATTACCACATTGCTTTTCAGAGCCAATATTGTCCATTTGTATAAAACGTAAATACACTGCAATTATAAAATAGATTTTTTACTATAAATGCTAAATGATGTTTGTGGATTATCGCAACGAGGAACAGTTGAACCATCATAAAGGCAAGAGGAAAGAAAATCTAAAACAGACAAAAGTCTACTTTGTTCTAGGGCCAAAAGGACGATGTATTAGGATCAAATGTGGGCCAACATTTGACATCTCTGCTATATTGAATTTTGTTACTCAAACACGAATGTGAAGCATATCTTTCACTTCTGAATAGGGAACCAAAAAAACTAAAAGATTTATGGAATATTGTGTATTTTGTGAACATCCCTGCTTGGCTGCCTATAAAAAAAACACAGGTTTGTTGTTCTGGCAACCCTCACCCTCTTTTAGGTAATTAAATGTTAACAAATGTTGATGTAATAATATAAGGAAAATAGAAGAACATCCTAAAATATTTCTCAGCTACACTGATATCAGATGGTAATATATATATATATATATATATATATATATATATATATATATATATATATATATATATGTGTAATTTTTTCTTTCTTTTAGCCTAGCAAATGTCTTGTTGATGTCAGCAAAACCGCTGTTATCTGTGAGTAACAAGTTCAAGTGTGGGTTTCTACTGAATTGCACTTTTTTGCACTGTGTGTGAATTTCAAATTAGCAATCATTACAAAGGTAATGATATGATAAAATTCTGTAGTACTAGAAAAAAAATCACATGCAGTGTGTGTACTGAAAAAAAAATAGTTTTTATTGTTAAAGCACGGGCAGATATTAAGGACAGATAATAAGGACACAAATTAATTTAGCTCAGTATTCAAATGCATTTGTATTTGCAAATGTGTTTTTATATGCAACTAGCGTAAGTACCTGAATTTGATTTGATATTAGCCTTATGTAATTCTCTATACAGTAGGATTCAGACTGGAGAGGGAGGGGCAGTAGTGGGAGCAAATCAGATGAGCTGCATGCATATATGCTAACAAGGATCAAACTGATAGGTGGAGAGAGCAAAGTAAGCAGAGATCTTCAGCCTTCTGCTGCTCTTTCCCTTTCTGATAAGCAAACTGGGAGCACATCCGATGATACTGCTATAGAAGGGGGAAAAGTGGACACGCTGGTCCATGTTCTCACATAGTGCATTTTTTTTGTTCTGAAGTTGCATTTGGATTCTGCTGCCTTAGTTCGCTCTTCCAAGTGTACCATTTAAATTTTTTGTTGCAAAAAGTGAAGAAAAATAAACCATGTCAATATATATATTGATATGGTTTATTTTTCCTCACTTTTTCAACATCATTTGGCTGTTCCTTGGCTGTTCTTCTCATTTGGACTCTCTCATACTATTATTTTTAGTGCAGCTCCTTCAACCCTTTTAGTATTTCTGTATGTATCTTACAGTTGAGCCACTGCTGTTCTTACATGTAGCTTAAAGCGGTTCTGCACACATTTTTTAGTTTTTTATGTTCAAAGTTAGTGCCATTGTGTTTAATATTATTTACTTATAGCTCAATGCTGCTTTATTATTATTTTTTTTTTTGCTCCTACCTTTCGTTCTCTGCTGGTGGTTGTTGTCCTCCAAATCTTTCCCTGCGTCTATGGGCGGGGTTTCTGCGGGTATCAGCATCATTTCCACTGATCTCCACACTGTCTCCTGGGATCTCGTATAATTCATCCCAGGAGTCAGTGCGCCTAGCCGAAGCGAAATCTCACGTGATTTAGATGACGTGACGTCATCATGCCCGCCACGTTGAGAGCTTCACATCACAATGGGGGGCGGTAACTTACTAAGACGCCACCTGTTGTCATGGCAACATTTAGGATTACGCCGCTCGTAGCTGTAGCCACTGAACATGTGCGGGAACCAGCAAGGAATGCTGGTTCCTCCGAATGAGGGAAGGAGGAAGTGATTGCTTGTGGGCTTCAAATGCCCACAAGCAAGATGAGATCGGCCAAAAATGTTTTTCTAAAGAATCGATTAGGAAGAAAAAAGAACATGGATAACGGGCGAAGACACTAAAAGTAAGTATTTAACTAATATAACATCATTTTTAATGATTTAGGAAAAAAAAAAAAAAATGTTGTCAGTGCAGAACCGCTTTAATAGGTCTGTAGTGCAATTTACTCTCTATTTATATCATTTAATTTAGGTTTGCACTCTCAAAGATGATGTTTAACATATCAGACAGACAGCAGACATATACATATATATATATATTATACATACAAACTGAGTAGAGTTTGTCCTTTTTACCATTATTACCAAGTGTGTGAAAGTGAAAGAATATCCCACATTTTGGGCTGTCACCAGAAAAGGAGTAAAGGGGAAATCTTCCATTAAGGACACTAGTTCTGATGACAACCCTTGCTTTGAATTAATTTCATCTGACTTCCTCTTTTGGCTTAAAGAGGATGGCCACCTTAAAAAAAAAAATTAAAAGTCAGCAGCTACAAATACTGCAGCTGCTGACTTTTAATAAGTGGACACTTACCTGTCCTGGGTGCCCATGATGTCGGCAGCAAATGGAGGGGTTTTACTTCATTTGAATGTTAAATACCTTGATCCACAACTAATTCACCAACACAATTGTGCCCTTCTAGAGCTAGCTAAGATATATAAGAGGCATGTGACTTTAGTAGGGAGGCTATGAGAGAACGGGTATTGGAACCAATATCATATCAGAACAGGGGCCAGATGTTAGAATAATAGTGGAAATTTCTGTTACTGTAGTCTAAAAAAGACCATGTCCTTGTTTATAATGGTCAGAAAAGATTAATAATCTCCAAGTATTATTTCACATCTGATATCTCCATTATAATAATAACATTCAACATTCTAACTGCTGTTACTCTAAGGGCAGACAGCCAACGTCTTAGTCCAGATACAGTGCTACATTTCTTAATTTTTTTTTTACTGAAGATATAGGCTGCCACTGCCAACCTTTCCTTCTGAAAATATTAGTTGCATGGTTGTTTTACTGATCCAGTAGCTTCATTACCTTGTGTCATTAACCTTTAAATAAGGTATAACTTCACTTCCTGCAATCCTCTTTCTGATACACAAATATCGAGGTTGGATACAGCTGGGAAACTAGCATTTTTCGACAGGGCTCAGTAATGGTCACCTCTATTCTTGTCTTAGTACAGATTTTCTTTAAGCACACATTTTTCATTTGTCTTCACAACATAGAAGCAATAACAAAACATATGGTGGTAAGAGATAACCAGCACTCCTCATTTACCATTACTAGCCTCACATTGCATTAGGTACAGTTACTGTAATTTTACAGTAGTTGTTATAAATACAGAAAACCAGCATGACATGTAGTAGAGCAGTGTTCTTCCACTGGCCAAATCCAACTTGCTGCAAAATTTTACTTGGCCTTCTGATGTTAAAGGGTACTCTGATAAGGACCCTGATGTAAGGGAGATGCCAATGTAATGGGAACTTTGATAGTGACTCTAATGTGAGGAGGCTCTGATGAGAACTTTGATGTAAGGGGGACTCCAATGTAATGGGGATCTGATGGGGTCTCTGATGGGTTCAAGTTCATTTGAAATGTCTTTGCTTTGTTTTACTGATTTTTTTTTTCTTCTGCTCAAGTTCATTCAATCATTTAAATTTGATTTGTCCATATTTTTGGCCCATGGATATCTTTAAAATATATGATGTGGCCTTCAAATTGAAAAGCTTGGAGACCACTGTGGTAGAGGAAGGACAATCTTACAAATGAAATATGGTCATAAATATATCACAACAAATAAGTCTAAATTGTATAAAACCTTCCTTTCAGGTAATCCTTATTATAACAACACAAGTAAGGTGATTCTAAAAATACATAATACTTTAAAATAATATTAGACACAACAAGATATGGCAAGACCTCGCTCAGTAACCACTGCAAATAAAAGTTTATCCCAAATGTATCCTTAATGATTACAATGGCATTTTCATAGCTTAAGAATTTAGATAATAAATACATTCATTGTAGTCTTAAAGGAAATACCCTGAAGATGAAATAACAAAGAAAGGAACATCAGGTTAAATAAACAGTTGTTGAGGAAGTAGGGAAGATTGTCGATAAGACAAAAGATGGAAAAGTTCATATAAAGTAAACATGGCAACCCAAACGTCAAAGATTTGGATAGCTCACAGGCAGATGGCCAGAAAGTCTAACAAGAGTTATTGAGTGTAAAAAACACAAGAAGCTTTGATATCCTGTTATGTGTTGTGACATTGGGTATAGTGTGTGGATAATGCTCTGTAAAGTGATAGAAGCCCCTAGGCTAAAGGTAGGAGAGACAGTGAAAGGTGTGATCCTTCTAAGGATTGTGATTGACAAGCAGTTATGTTATGTGACAGCATTTGAGTTCAACTGATGATAGGTTAACAAAGTATGGAAGTGCGGTCATTGCCTGCGTCTGATCAGATATTCAAAGTCTCACCAGTCTTTACTTTTTTTTCCTCGCAATTATGCAGGATAATTTATTAACTGGCTTTTGTTTTGTGACACTTTCAGAATAGTTCATTTACACAATCGAAGGCTTGTGATTGCATCCCCTACACTCCTCTTCTTAATATTTGTCCCAGATAAGAACCCTAGTCATGTAAGCTACACCTTAATGATGCCACACCCACCACAAGCAATGCATGATAGGTGAAGGGCTTCTAGACCACACCCCAATGTGCCAAGGTAGTTTACTGTACAAATGATCACATTTACAGCTGTTATAGCTGGAATAACGCCTTTCTGAGAATGCTATGTCTGTAATGAGTCTTTGTCTTGATTGCAGATCCTGATGGCCAGTGACACTTTTAGTATTGCAATTAACTTCCCTACGTAGATTCATTCAGGAAAGCTCTATTTTGAGTCCATTCAAACTTATTATTTTAACTGAAGCCCTGATGAAGGGGAAATGTTTTCTGGATCCCAAAACACATTGGCTGTTTTTGGTGCAAACAAATAAATTAAATTGGACTGTTAAAATCTGTGGGTTTTATAACCTATCCTCCACTATGGGGGACAAAGGCATCCTCCAAAGCATGATTGTTACTGGGTTAGTCTATAAAAGGAGAGAAGGGATTTGTATACCTGAAAGGATGTAAAGCCTATCTAGCAAAACTATCTGATAGCTCCCTCTAATTTTTAAGTGCAGTGGCGGTCCATTCATTAGGGGCGCACGGGCCCCTCCCCCCTATCCATTCATCCGGCCCCCTGATCTACATACAGGGTGCTGGACCATGGATTCCAATGGGGGGGTTTGAAGCACATCATTAGAGTCAGAGGCTCTAATAGGTTTCAAAAAAGGGTAGGCTTGGGGCGCAGAGCACCGCGCTCCGAGCCCACCCAGTTGTATGAGACTAGCAAATGAATATTTGCTATTCTGACACTGATTCTACTCCCAGCCAATCAGGGAGGGGGTTGTGGGGCCCATTTCCGACTAGTCGAAAGGAGAAGCAATGTTATTGGCCAAGGGGGAAGAGGAGGAGGGAGGAGACGCGTGGCCAGGGGAGAAGCAAGGGGAAGACCGATGTACCCACCAGCCACCACTCCAGGGATGGCTCACCATCCAGCATCGGGCTCATCCATCCAGCACTGCCCGGCTCAAGGAGGGGAGATTGAAGTCTGGGCAGGACAGTGGTAAGGAGGCCCTCCGTCTTTGCGCGCGGGGAAGGGTGTTCCCGTGTTCCCTACGTTAATGTCCATCTCCCGCCAAGGGGTGGTGGCGTTGGTTTGCCCCCTTAAATTATCGAGCACCAGCCGACACTGTTTAAGTGTCAAGGTGAGATACTCCATGGCACATAATTCTTGGACTCTGGATCACCACAAGGCCAATTTGGTATGGTAGTTGCCTTTATACCAGTGAAACCCATGTTCTTGTTGCATTGATTAGATGGACTAAAGGAGGCTGTTTGTAAATATGCTTGGGGAGTGGAGTCAGATGCAGCACATACGCTGCATGATTCTTACCCAGGTCAATGTCTGTCAGTTTTTTTAATCAGTGGACTAGATCACAAAAGTTTTTTAGCACAGGCCATTCCTAAAAAAAATGAAAGTAGACTACAGCCCCATACACACGGTCGGACAATCCGCGGACCAGGTCGGTCGGATCCTGTCCGTCATACTTTGTCTGATGTTGGTTTTGCGTACACACGGTCGGACAAAGTTGTCGGAAAATCCGATCATTCTGAACGTGGTGACATTTGTTGCCTACGACGGGACTACGTAGAGGCTAGTAGCCAATAGCTTTGGTCTTGTAATGTGATCTGAGCATGCGTAGCACTTTGTCCGGTCGGACAACCGTACACACGATCGGATTTGGTGAGATCGGACCGTGTTGTCGGCAAATCTTTCCAGCAGGAGATAAGACTTTGTCCGTCGGACAATCCGACGTACACTGTCCGATGGTGCATACACACGGTCTGATTTTTCAACAACATTGTCCGATCGGACAGAATCCATGAAAAAGTCAGACCGTGTGTATGGGGCTTACCTGTGGTTTGTTGGCAGTGCCAGCACAGAGGAGAAGTTTGCAAAACGATCTTATGTAAGACTGAGGAGACTAGAGAGGATGGTAAAATCAAATTCCTGTATCTTGTTAGATATTGAGGGTTCATGGGCAAAATAAAGAATATCCATCACTGATTTAACTGCGACTGGCCAAATAGGGAGCTAGTGGAAACACAACATAGAGAATCTTGGTTGTGATTTTTCAGGCACCAAAAAATACACAATTGTATGCAAAAAGATGCAAAATTACTTTATTAGACATCATTTATAAAAACACAGATATACACTAAAAATAATTGGCTGATAAATCGCTAGATGTTAATAGAGACCACACTCAATTACTGCTCTATAAGCAATAGGATTCCCCATGATTATAGAGTTTGAGCCCCAACGCATTTCAATTCTAGATAAATATTCATGGAGGGGGTGAAAAGGCAGTGGTTAATCTGAAAAATAGATATGCCATAAAAAAACAACAACATCCTGTAAATAGGTAAAGTCAAAATAACACAAATGAGAAAAAGGAAAAGCGTGTCTCTAACCATTTACATAAGGTTAGAAACATAGGAGGCACTATTCAGCCAGTAAATAAATGTCCATATGTCCTCACTAATCCACACAGATGGAGGAGCACAACGGGCACTATATATATTCATAAGGATCTAGGTCATATACTGCAAAACGGAGGGGGGAGGAGTTTGTATACAATAGATAAAAACTAAGGTATTCTGCTGCTCTGCCTTACCCAAGCCAGAAGTTAGTGAAAATGGTAAGCTGACTGAAGGAGCTGTCCCCACAGAATACTGTTTATAGAGTGAAAATGGCATGCGATCCATACTGTAAGACCACAAATAAACCCACATAGCCCTCACAGTCCATATAATCCTGTGTAATGTATAATAGTAAGTTCAAAAAAGTAATAGTAAAGGACTCCCAATGGGGTATTGTTGAGGTTTGTACAAAGAGAAATGCCCCTTAGATGGAAAGGTAAACTAAGGTAAAAAAATTCTAAAAAGTGCTCAAAGAGCCTTGAAGATAAGTCAGCATAAGAGGACTAATCAGTAAAAAAATTCTAAAAAGTCCACAGACCCACCCAAAAGCTTTCCTTCCAATCTCATACAGCACTGTAGATTGCTGGACAAAATGGCCACCACAATGGTAGCAGTGTTGACCCTATATAAATACCCCTAGTTCAAATACTAAACAGGTGATGAGTTTCAAGTGACCAAAAAAAAAGAAGAAGCATAAATTGGCGACAAAACCCGAATTTGGGATTACAATTAAAACCTGATTGACATTGTACCAATTTTTCATCCTCTCCAAAATTAGAATATCATGATGAGTGCAATAAGTAATATGTCAATAACACCTCTAAGCCCCATTTTAAAGTGCTTGTCTTTGCATTTCAAGAAGTTACTGATATTTTTCTTAGGTTGGATTCCAGAGGATCCGTTAAAAGTGAACTCCAGTCAAACAGCTAAATTCCTATTTGAAATACACATATAGGATCTATTTTACTTGGGTTTTAGAGTTTAATCCAGCCATTCAATAAAGTGATATTAAATGCTATTTTTTGTTAGTTTAAATCAAAAATATGTTATACTTACCTCTTCTTGGCAATGGTATTGCACAGAGTGGTCCCTCATCTCCTCCATTGGTGCTGTCTGCTCCTTCATCTTACGAGTGCCCCTCAGCAAGCCGTGTGCTGACACTCCATAGACATAAACAGCATGGCTCAGCTACCCCCCACTTCCTCCTCACAGGATTTGACTGAGAGCAGAAGGAGCCTCCTGTTGCTCTCAGAGTCTCCTGTAAGACCAGGAAGAGGGAGCAGTGGTACTGCATCGCAGGCCGCATCAGCATAATGGTTGCCCTCAAACAACCAGTTGTATCTGCAAGACTAGAAGTCCAGAGCACCCCCCCCTTACATCAGATGTCAAGAGCCCCGCGCCCCCACCATCAGAAGTCTAGATTCCCCCACCCTTCCTTACATCACAATGCTCCCCCCTTACCGTGTGCTGCTGCTGGGAAGAAGCTGGAGGCGGAACTGGAAAGCAGAAAGTTCAGGGTCTGAAGGAGGACCAGAAAAGGGCTGGAGTCTGCTGAATGCTGAGACCAGGGTAGGTGGAGACAAGATTTTTCTGCAGCTGCACAGAGAGGCGCAGGATCTGTAGGAGGAGTTCTACCCTACTCTCTGCTGCCGAATGCTGAGACAGGGGGCGAAGACATGGCTATCCATGGCTGCGTGAAGGGGGTTCCGCAGCTGTAGGAGAGGTGCGAGGACAACACGAAATGGCTGGGCGGGCCAGATTTGGCCCGTGGGCCTTGTATTTGACAAATGTGCTTTAAATGAACACATCACCACCAGACAGCAGAACCCACTTAATGACCTTACTTTTCTCTGAAGCAGTTAAGGAGTACAGCTTTTTCACTTCCCTGACCCCAGCCAGTGATTGAAGCGAAGCAGGCTACTGATATGTTATCTCTATGTACCCTTTTAGGCCCCTTTCACATGGACGCTCTGATCGGGTCTGTTCCCTTTCTGTCTAGCGGATCAGATGACTGCCAGGTATAAATAGACAGGCGGTCCATTTAGATCCGGCCACCCATAGGGGAGAGCAGTCTGTGTCCACTCTGCATGAGCAGACCAGACATGTCAACAGACATGTCATCTGTCTGCTCAGCGGGGATCAGCGGAGAGATCCCCTGCTAAGCAAGCGAATCGCAGCTGCATTATTTGGAAAGATGCTGAGCGTATCTTTTGTGTCTGTTCCCTACTGCAGTAGTTATTATTAATTTGGAACCACTAATCAATATGAGGATAGGAGTTGCCTATCTACAAATTTGTCTAATGCCCCGTACACTTGGTCGGAAATTCCGACCACAAAATCCGTAGGATTTTTTCAGACGGATTTTGTCCGACACTGGTGTTGCATACACACGGTCGGACAAAGTTGTCGGAAAATCCAATCATTCTGAACGTGGTGACGTTCGTTGCGTACGACGGAACTACGTAGAGGCTAGTAGCCAATAGCTTTGGTCTCGTAATTTGATCTGAGCATGCGTGGCACTTTGTCCGTCAGAATTCCCTACACACGATCGGAAAAAGTCAGATCGGACTTTGTTGTCGGAAAATTTGAGAGCAGGATCTCAAGTTTCCGACGGAAAAAGTCCGATGGAGCCCACACACGGCCGGATTTTCCGACAACATGGTCCGATCGGACATTTTCCATCGGAATTTCCGACCGCGTGTACGGGGCATTAGTCATCGTGTGAAAGGGACCTTCAGGGTACTTTTCCCTTCACTTCCTGTCCCAGAGAAAGAACAAAAAGTGATAAGAAATTTTTCCAAAGTGAAGGGAAATCCCCTCTAAAGCCCCATACACACGGTCGGACTTTTTCATGGATTCTGTCCGATCGGACAATGTTGTTGAAAAATCAGACCGTGTGTATGCACCATCGGACAGTGTTCGTCGGTTTGTCCGACGGACAAAGTCTTATCTCCTGCTGGAAAGATTTGCCGTCAACCCGGTCCGATCACACCAAACCCGATCGTGTGTACGGTTGTCCGACCGGACAAAGTGCTACGCATGCTCAGATCACATTACAAGACCAAAGCTATTGGCTACTAGCCTCTACGTTGTCCCGTCGTAGGCAACAAACGTCACCACGTTCAGAATGATCGGATTTTCCGACAACTTTGTCCGACCGTGTGTACGCAAAACCAACATCGGACAAAGTACGACGGACATGATCCGACGGACCTGGTCCGCGGATTGTCCGACCGTGTGTATGGGGCTTTAGTTGTCACTATGACAAGCACCCTCATTGAACAATTTTTCCTTACCTCCCATTGTGGTGACATCTATAACATTTTGATTTCTCATCGCATTGTGTTTCCGTGATAGCGGTCATCTAAACAGAGGATGAATCTGGTTCTAAAACCCTCCCTGCTCTATCCAAAACAAACAAAAAAAAAAGTTGTGAAAATACAAGCATTTCATTTTTTTTTTTGCCAGAAGATGCCCTTAAATCAGTAAATATAACTGGAGGCAAAATGCTGAAAATAAAAAACAGCCGTGTTTCTTTCATTTAAAAAAAAAAAGAAAAAGAAACCTAAAGAAACCCACGACTGACGGCTTAAAAAATTGAAAAGCAACCGCTGTACCAATTAAACCTCCCATAACAAAATCCCATTGAATCGGACCTCAGATGCTAAAGATATCAAAGCGTTTTGTGATTGAAATTCTCCAAATACTGCCGAAGCTTGTAGAGGGATTAGAGCTTACCGCTGCTTGTATTCGTCTTACAGAGAGACACAATGAGGATGTTTAGTGAACACCTGCTATGGTGTCAATAAAGAGACTGTGAACTGAAATCGCACCAAGCCTGAAGTGACTGATGATGGGGTGCAGGTTATCATGCTGACACTATTCACAATTTTAAAGAGAGATCTGCTATTATACACTAGAGTTTATATAAAATATGCAGTGTCAAAATGAAATTACACCTGGTATTCTTGTAAAATAGCTTGTCTTTTTTTAATGCAGCATTTTTTTTTCCCTCCACCCGTCTTTTTTTTGCATAGAATTATTCCGGTATTAATTCCCTGCGAGCATTCATTTACTTGTGTACTTAATGGCTAATGTGTTCCTTTTGCGTATATTAAACGTTTCAGCTTGGAACGCTGTGATATGTTGTATGTTATATTGCGTGGAACCTTGTTACTGTCTCTCCAACGTTGAAAAACAAAAACAAAATTGCCAAGCAAGAATAAAATGCCTAAAATTAGAGATAATTTTTTACTGTTAGTGGCAATCATATGCAGTGTATAGGGGTATTCCAGGGTGTACAATGAAGTGTGGTCACAGCATCCCCCTAACCCTAACCACTGCCCCCCCTTGCCTAAATCACCAGGCGCTTCTTCTAGCAGCATTATGTTTTTATTTGAATTTAGTGCAGCTTTGCTTGGCACTGCCGGCACAGCCAAAGTATCAAGGTCGGGGATCAAGGTCTTGTAAATACTACAAGTGGCACCACGGCTGAATGACTCACAGAGCCCGTCGGTAGCATTTGCACTCCATTCAGGTAATTAAAAAGAAATTTTTTTGAACGCGGGATTTTTGAGGCACAACTCACAACAAATATATATAAATTACATCCATTTTATTAATATCACAATTTAAAAAAGTGATCCACTTGTTTCATTCATAAATTCACAATAAAGGGCATTTCAAAGCAAAGACTTTATCCCAACTTCTACAACTCTTATGCCGCATACACATGATCAGACTTTTCGACAGACTTGGTCCGGCGGACAATCCAACGGACTTTGCAGGTCCGACAGACTTTCAAGCGAATGGACTTGGCCACACACGATCACTCCAAAAGTCAGACGGATTAGAACGCGATGGCGTAGAATAAGGAAGTTCATAGCCAGTAGCCAATAGCTGCCCTAGCGTCGGTTTTAGACCTTCTGACTAGCACACAGATAACCGGATTTTTAGACCGGACTCGAGTCCGTCGGTAAGATTTGAAGCCAGTCTTATTTCTAGGTCTGCCAGACTTTTGGGAAGAAAAAGTCCGCTGGAGACCACACACGATCTAATTGTCTCTGTTCCGCCGGAAAGTCTGAATGAATGAATGAATGAATGAATGACTTGTATAGCGCAACCTATGCGAACTGAATCGCCTCAGGGCGCTTTTTGCCACTGGTGTCCATCTGTGGTATAGTGCGGTCTTTGCCCTGTGGGGTCCTGACATGCTTACAAACACATACACATACAACATACACATATTTGGCCAATTTTATCGACAGGATCTAATTAACCTACCAGCATGTCTTTGGAGTGTGGGAGGAAACCGGAGTACCCGGAGGAAACCCACGCAAGCACAGGGAGAACCTGCAAACTCCAGGCAGAAGGTGTCATGGTCGGGATTTGAACCAGCGACCCTATTACTGCTAGGTGAAAGTGCTAACCACTACACCACTGTGCTGCAGTCTGATTGTGTGTATGTGGCATTAGGAGAATATAGCCTGGTGGAAATACCACCTTAATGAAAATAATTATATGCCCTTGTCAAAAAACCCTTATACGTTTCCTGGACAGGATTCACTTCTTCAGGAGTTGACAGAGGGATAGAGTTAAAAATTCTCTAGCTAGAACAAAAGGTACAAAAAGAACAATAATTACACACTTAGAATACGATAGAACTTTTCCTTTTTAACCAACTATAAATTTACAAAATTGCACAGTTGCAGTTAAAAATTGCACCTCCATTCAGAACTTCCTCCAGCCCCATAATAAATGGTCTGTACCTCTTTTTTTCAAAAGGTGGACTTCACCTAATAATCCACCTTGTTTTTCAATTTCGCTATTAGTTTTGGTTTCAAAGGGAAGTGAAAATTTAAGGGATAGGAAAAGGTCTTGCTTCACTAAAAAGTGAAGTGAAAATTAACTGAAGTCCTGTACTTGATCTAGACTAACTACTATGCATTGTATGTACTGACTGCATCTATTGTATCAACTTGTCTACTATCCTTGTACTGTACACTTTCCTTCAATAAAGCACTCCTGTTTTGTTAAAAAAAAAAAAAGTGAAATTTCAGATAAAATAGGTGTAGTCAGGGCTCTTTTCAAGTGGGAACGCAGTCCCGGCACCTCCAGCAATGACTGTATGTAATGGCAAAAGGGGTTCTGGGGTGTGCTGCAGGGTCTATTGATCAGTGGTGGCCCGTAAGGCAGGGCACAGCGGCACTGACCCCCAACCATGTATGGATTCCAGTCGGGTCGAGGAGCAGGACCTACACAAGCAAGGAGGGGACGTGATCACATGATACGTAACAACCTCCTCCCAGCCACGTACAACTCCTTGGGTTTCTGGGGACTGAAAACCATCCCTTGAAGACTTCTGCTGAGTGTTATCCTCCACATCCATTATGACATCTCCTCCTCTTCTTCCAGTGTGGTTGGCGGGCCCGCAGGAATGCTATCTGGATAAAGGGGGCCTTGAGAGGTAAGGAAGTCCTCCTCTTCCTCCCACTGTTCTGCCTCAAGTGCATTGTCCATTATTCCACGCAGCGGCTGCTCCAACAGGAAGACTAGAGGGACAGTGTCACTGATGCATTGTCGCTGCTCACCATCCTTGTGGCCTCCTCAAATGGTGACAGGACAGTGCATGCATCCTTGATCAGTAGCCACTGGCGTGGCGAAAAGAAGCCAAGTTCCCCTGACCCTGTCCTGGCATGTCACAAATGAGGCGATTGGTGGGCGGGTTGTATTCCCTTTGAATGTCAGCCAGCCAAGCACTGGCATTGTATGACAGGCGGAAATTACCACAGACTTTTCTGGCCTGCCTCATTAGATCCTGTAAGCCTGGGTACCTGCTCAAGAACTGCTGCACCACCAAATTCAAGACGTGTGCCAAACATGGAACAAGTGTCCCTGTCGGAGAGCAGAGAGAAGGTTGGTGCCATTGTCGCATACAACCATTCCTGGCTGAAGCTGGTGTGGCGTCAACCACCTCTGAGCCTGCCCTTGCAGAGCTTACAGAATATCTGCCCCAGTGTGGCTCCTGTCCCCTAAGCAGACCAACTCAAGCACCGCATGGCATCTTTTTGCCTGACTGCTTGCGTAGCCCCTTAAACGCTTACGGGGGACCGCTGGTTCAGAGGACAAATCTGCAGAAGAGGCCATAGAGGAAGAAGAAGAGGAGGGGTTGGAGGAGAGAGCTGTGGCATAATCACCACTAGCATTTTGGAGGCATCGTGTTGGAACAAGCTCCAACAATACTGAACCCTGTCCTGCATCCTTCCCAGCTGCCAGCAGAGTTACCCAGTGCCCCGTGAAGGAAAGGTAACGTCCCTGCCAATGCCTGCTGGACCATGAGTCTGTGGTAATATGCACCTTACTGCTGACCGCCCTGTCCAACGAGGCCAAAAAATTGCCTTCCACATGCCGGTAGAGAGCCAGAATGGCCTTTCGTGAAAAGAAATGTCATTTTGGAACCTGCCACTGAGGTACAACACATTCCATAAATTCACGAAAAGGGTGCAGAGTCTACCAGCTGAAAAGACAGCAGTTGCAGTGCTAGAAATTTGGCCAAGCTAGCATTCAGATGCTGAGCATGTGGATGGCTGGGACCGATTTTCTTTTTATGGTTCAGCAACTGGGGTAAGGAAATTTGCCTGCTAAAATCAGGTGGTGGTGTACTGCTAGCAGATTGGCTGCAAGTACTTGGGACACCTATTGCTATACCTTCATTCCTCTCAGTGCAGGTTTTTGAGGACTGGAGGTATAGTGGGGTTGGAGATCCCAGATGAGGAGCAAGGAGAAGTCCGCCTCTTTCTTTGATGTGGGTCTTTCAAGTGCTGTTGCCAACGGACTGCATGGCAGGTCGTCATATGTCTGGTCAAGCATGTGGTGCCAAAGCAGCTGTTGTTCTGGCCACGCTTAATCCGCTTCAGACATAGGTTGCAAACAGCAATGGTGCGATCTGCTGCAACGAGTCGAAAAAGGTCCACACCAAGGAACTTTTAAAAGTTAGCGGGGACTCAGCAGTGCCCTGCAACTGCGGAGCTCTGTGGTGTGATGCAATAGGGTGGCTGCCCTTAAGCTGCACCCTAGCGGACATCCTGCCTCGTTGGAGTTGTGCCTCCTCCTCTCTTCTCTCAGGCACCCAAGTAGAGTCAGTGACCTCATCCTCCCCTCCCTCCTCGCCACTGGAGCAAACTTGGCAGTATGCTGTAGCTGGGGGAACATGACTGCCAGTTTCTTGTCCTTCTTGGGCACCCCCTCTTTCTAGGCTCACATTACTCCCTTCCTCAACCTGGGAACCAACATCGGAGCCTTCAAATTGCTGTACATCCTCCAGCCGCATGTACCCGACACTGTGGTCGAATAGTTCTGGGGGCTCCTCCGTGCATGATGGTGGGGCTATGGAAGGAGTGACTGTGGACAAGGAGCCGGTGGAATAGGCCGCTTTGGCATGTGCATTGGAAGGCAAACCACTCTGAGCCTGGGTGACAGAGAATGAGGAGGATGAGGATGGCTTTGTTATCCACTCCACCAACACTTCTGCATGTTCTGGCTCAATAACATGGCCAGCAGCAGCAAAAAGGACAAGCGTGCCCCACGGCCACCTGCAGAGGATGAACCATGTCCACGACCAGCACTGTTGACTGTAGACACAGAGGCTGCTTGCCCTCTTTTAGTGGCCTGTGAGCATCTGCCTCTCCTTGGTGGCCTTCCGGACATCAAGTATATTTTGTTTTGCAACACCACACTACACTGTATTAGATACTGTGTACACCACCAGAAGTGTAGTAGACACTGTACACACTGTAATAGATACTATGTACACTGCCTGCACTGTATTAGCAACTGTACTACGGCTGCACTGTATTGTGTACTGTGTACACCACCAGAAGTGTAGTAGAAATTGTATACAGTCAGGTCCATAAATATTGGGACATTGACACAATTCTAATCTTTTTGGCTCTATACACTACCACAATGGATTTGAAATGAAACGAACAAGATGTACTTTAACTGCAGACTTTCAGCTTTAATTTGAGGGTATTTACATCCAAATCAGATGAACAGTGTAGGAATTATTTTGTTTGTATATGTGCCTCCCACTTTTTAAGGGACCAAAAGTAATGGGACAGATTAACAATCATCCATCAAACTTTCACTTTTTAATACTTGGTTGCAAATCCTTTGCAGTCTGGAACGCATAGACATCACCAGATACTGGGTTTCATCCCAGGCCTCTACTGCAACTGTCTTCAGTTCCTGCTTGTTCTTGTGGCATTTTCCCTTTAGTTTTGTCTTCAGCAAGTGAAATGCATACTCAATCGGATTCAGGTCAGGTGATTGACTTGGCCATTGCATAACATTCCACTTCTTTCCCTTAAAAAACTCTTTGGTTGCTTTCGCAGTATGCTTCGGGTCATTGTCCGTCTGCACTGTGAAGCACCGTCCATTGAGTTCTGAAGCATTTAGCTGAATATGAGCAGATTACATTGCCCAAAACACTTCAGAATTCATCCTGCTGCTTTTGTCAGCAGTCACATCATCAATAAATACAAGAGAACCAGTTCCATTGGCAGCCATACATGCCCATGCCATGACACTACCACCACCATGCTTCACTGATGAGGTGGTATGCTTTGGATCATGAGGAGTTCCTTTCCTTCTCCATACTCTTCTCTTCCCATCACTCTGGTACAAGTTGATCTTGGTCTCATCTGTCCATAGGATGTTGTTCCAGAACTGTAAAGGCTTTTTTAGATGTTGTTTGGCAAACTCTAATCTGGCCTTCCTGTTTTTGAGGCTCACAAATGGTTTACACCTTGTGGTGAACCCTCTGTATTCATTCTGGTGAAGTCTTCTCTTGATTGTTGACTTTGACACACATACACCTACCTCCTGAAGAGTGTTCTTGATCTGGCCAACTGTTGTGAAGGGTGTTTTCTTCACCAGGGAAAGAATTCTTCGGTCATCCACCACAGTTTTTTTTCTATGGTCTTCCGGGTCTTTTGGTGTTGCTGAGCTCACCGGTGAGTTCTTTCTTTTTAAGGATGTTCCAAACAGTTGATTTGGCCACACCTAATGTTTTTGCTATCTCTCTGATGGGTTTGTTTTGTTTTTTCAACCTAATGATGGCTTCACTGATAGGGACAGCTCTTTGGATCTCATATTAAGAGTTGACAGCAACAGATTCCAAATAGCACACTTAAAATGAACTCTGGACCTTTAATCTGCTCCTTGTAAATGGGATAATGAAGGAATAACACACACCTGGCCATGGAAAAGCTGAGCAGCCAATTGCCCCATTACTTTTGGTCCCTTAAAAAGTGGGAGGCACATATACAAACTGTTTTAATTCCTACTGTTCACCTGATTTGGATGTAAATAGCCTCAAATTAAAGCTGAAAGTCTGCAGTTAAAGCACATCTTGTTCGTTTGATTTCAAATCCATTGTGGTGGTGTATAGAGCAAAAAAATTAGAATTGTGTTGATGTCCCAATATTTATGGACCTGCATGTACACTGTATTATATACTGTGTACACCACCTGCACTGTATTAGCAACTGTACTACGGCTGCACTGTATTGTGTACTGTGTACACCACCAGAAGTGTAGTAGAAACTGTACACACTGTATTAGATACCGTGTACACCGCCTGCACTGTATTAACAACTGTACTACGGCTGCACTTTATTGTGTACTGTGTACACCACCATAAGTGTAGTAGAAACTATACACACTGTATTAGATACTGTGTACACCACCAGAAAAGTAGTAGAAACTGTACTATGGCTGCACTGTATTGTGTACTGTGTACACCACCAGAAGTGTAGTAGAAACTGTACACACTGTATTAGATACTGTGTACACCACAAAAAAAGAGGCGGTACCTGGTCACGCTTTTGTTCCCACTTGTGACGCCATATCTGGGCTCCGTGGTTTGTCGGATCCACCAGCTGGAGCGCACGCTGAAGCCGCGGTTCTGCACAGGCAACTACAGGAGCCAGCGAAAAATCTTATAGCTTCTTTCCAAAGCAAGCAGCCCCTGTGCCAGGTCGGGCACCAGATCATGTAAGGAGCCATTTGGCAAACTTGTTTTTATATGTTTTTTAATAAAAGGCAATATTACACTATATATCACCTTTTAGCTCTTTCATATACCCCATGTGAGTCGGAGAGGAGATCAACCTTAATTATATATCATCATCAAGTGAACAGGCACAAACCTGTAAAAGCCATTTTTGACCTACTTTTTAATTAGGTGGTCAAAGGCATCTGGTAAGCAGAATCCACTTATCAGCACTTTATTGGGTGTCGCATGCAAAATGAAAAGCGGTGGAGGTGTTCAGCATTTTGAAAAATCAGTGTCACATCTTTGCTAAGAATATATGTTGATGGACTGTTGGATCATCCATGTCAAGCTGCATTACTGACGAATGAGACTTGCTACACATATATATTAATTTGTTTGTTTTTGTTGCTCACAATATGTTTTGATTGGTGCTGTGATCCAGAATCACTTGTGTGTCAATTTATTGGATGAAATATTGTGTGCCAGTGATTGGTGATTGGAGTTCACCAAATACACGGTGTTTGGTATTTTGTGGGTTCGCCTACACTAGAGTGTCACGGTATTGAATTATTTGTGCACTTTTATATTAATAAGATGTTGGTGCTATAGGAATCACCAAATGGTGGCTCATGTATTGTATCACGAGATTTAACACCATTGCGTGCCCAATATGACATATGTCACAACCATTTTCTTTAAAATCATTATTCTTTTATAGAGATAATTTTTCTTTCAAGAACCCCTGGACTTCTAATCAGGGGTACTAACATTATAAAATTACACACAAGCGCCCTTGCACCACGTTCACTTTACACACTGTATTAGATACTGTGTATACTGCCTGAAGTGTATTAGAAACAGTACACCACGGAATGCACCGTAGATATAGGCTACACTGGATGCAGAGTATATATATATACTGCAATCTTGCAGTGCATTATGGGGCATTCCGCGGCGCTTGAATTTGCTGTGAACGCCCCATAATGTTTGCTCTTTGGCGAACAGGCGGACACCCGATGTTCGAGTCGAACGTATGTTTGAACCGAACATCAAGCTCATCCCTATGCCTCAGCAGTGCCACAGGCTGATCGCCTCCATGCCACACCGCATTGATGCAGTAATTCATGCGAAAGGAGCCCTGACCAAGTACTGAGTGCATACTATACTGTACATGGACATCCTTTTCAGTAAGCCAACATTTCTGTATTAAAAATCCTTTTTTTTTATTGGTCCTATGTAATATTCTATTTTTTGGAGATACAGAATTTGGGGTTTTCACTAGTTGTGAGCCATAATCATCAAAATTAAAAGAAATAAAAGAAATATATCACTCTGTGTGTAACGCATCTATATAAAATATATGAGTTTCACTTTTTGAATTGAATTACTGCAATAAATAAACTTTTTGATGATAGTCTAATTTTATGAGATTCACCGGTATGTCTAGAGACCAACCACATTCCAACTTTCTCCCCAAGGGGAAAGCAACATACAATCTCCATACCCTACATCTTGTCATCATGAGGCCCTGCTACATGCTGGTTCTGAGAGAAGGATCAGCTCCTGAACATCAGTAAGAGAGAGGCAGGCCAGGCTTTGTAATTGACAGCCTAGTGAGCTGTCAGTTACAGCGGCTCTGTATTTGTCCATTGAAGGATCCTCTGACAGGCTGCATACATACCACATTACGATCTTCTGGGTGCCACTGGACATGCAATCAGGTGCCTGCCCTGGGGCCTAAGTTCTCTACTCTGCCCTATACATATTTCAATAAATTCCTTCAAAATACATTTTTACACCAAAATAATATTTGCTAAATGCTACTGACATATGTTTTGAATTGATAAGTGAGATTAGCACATGCCTTCAAGGTGGTGATTGTCAAAGATAACACACAGGTTCAGATTATTAAATATGTTAATGTTTTCCTATGTTCTTTTTTAGTCACTGTTGCAGACTCTGTATAATCTATTTGAGAGAAACCTGAACCGTGAATACACGTTTTACATTTTTTTTCTTCACAATTTAAAAAAATCTCTTTGTCGTGAATAGTAACAGTGTTCTACTAAACACCCAAATCCTATTAAACACATTTTGTTTTTGCTTTTTTTGTTTTTATTTTGGATGGAAAGAGCTACATTAGGCAGAGTATATTAATATATGGATATCATGTATATCTAGTTTATCACAGTTGTAGAGGATTTTTCAAGCAATAGCATGGTGGTTAGCACTGTAGGCTTGCAGCGCTAGGGTTCTGTGTTTAGTTATAGTGTTTATTTGTGTGGGTTTCCTTTGTGTTTTTCTGCAGTAGTCACTGGTTTCTTACTAAACAAACAATAGTCTCAACTTCCTGCATGGGAGTAATCTACTTCTGTATTTATATCTCATCAAAAAAAAAAAGAATGGATGACCACAATAGGACAGCTATCCAAAAGGCTACTGCTCAACAATGACTTAAAGCCAAATCAGGCGAAGATGGCAGCTTCCTTGGCTGTAAAGGATAAGAGGACTTAGTTACGTTTTAAAGCATTATTAAACCCAAAACCAAAAATGAAATAGCATAGCTCCCAACTGTTCCTGATTTCGAGGGACTGTCCCTGATTTGGAGCAATGTCCCTCTGTCCCTCATTCACCCTCATTTGTCCCTCATTTTGGCCTGATCTATATAGTTGTATATAAAATTCACTTTTTAGCTTTAAAAAGTGTTTCCAGGTGCTAAAGCTTTCATCTAATTTCTAAATTGCTGCATTTATACATTTTACACACCACGCTGCCCATAGCGTCGGCAGTAAAATGCTGCTATTTTTAGCTGCGTTTTACCGTCGGATTTGCGGCGCATTTTGGGCACTAGCGGGGTGCTTTTACCCCCCCGCTAACGGCCAAGAAAGGGTTAAAACCCCCGGCAATACGCGTTTTGCCGGCGGTATTACAGCGTGGCCCCATTGATTTCAATGGGGAGCAGCGGTGAAGGAGTGGTAAACACACCGCTCCTTCACTGCTCCAAAGAAGCTGCTGACAGGACTTTTCCTGACGTCCTGCCAGCGCACCGCTGCAGTGTGAAAGCCCTCCGACTTTCACGCTGCAGACCATGGAGCAGCAGTTTAAGGGCGGATTGCAGGCGCTATTTCTAACGCTATAGCGCCTGCAAAACGCCCTCGGTGTGAAAGGGGTCTAAAAGCCAATATAAAGGAATAGTAGTGGTAAAACAAATCCCTTGTGGATTTAATTAAGCTTTTTTTGGTTAATTCTCTTTTAAGGGGGTGTGGCAGGGGGCATGTCCTACGCCTACATACATTTGCCAGTAGGTGTCCCTCATTCGCATCTCAAAATGTTGGGAGGTATGTAATAGGGACATCTTTGGACAGCAGCATTGACAACAGCATTGGAAATCTGGGGGGGGGGGGGGAGATAGACTAGCAGATTTAAGTACTCTAACAAATTGAACCTGAACTTCAGTTAACACTTTTTAAGCAGTTACAGCAAACAGTTTATTTTCTTTTGGGATAAAGGTTATCATAAATTAAATGCTGACCATTGTATGCATCTCTGTCAGTAGTTAATGTTTTTTTCTCAACCCTGTAACTGCTACATCTGCAGAACAGTTTTTTCTGTTGAAAAAACAAGAGACTTAATGGCCAGATCAGTAGGTGAAAATAAAGGAAACACAAGGGAGAACAGGAAGTGCCACCTGAGTGTAGTATTAAAAGACTGTTTTATTCACAAGAGTAAGATATACTCACAAGATTAGGAAGTAAAATGCACCCATCAGATATGTGGGGGGAGCTGCTCTGATTCTTCCTGCAGACACCGCACTGCAAGGAACCGCTGGAGATAGAGGAATGCTCCTGTGGCCACTTGGAAGTCCGAGTGAACCAGCATGGAATGCACGGCGGAAGTGACGTAACCAAAATCGAAGAGACGGCTGTGATCAATAGACATCAACAGGCTACACACTCTACTGGCCTTCCAGTGGCACTTCCTGTTCTCCCTTGTGTTTATCCGACAGAGCTGGCTTTACTCTGAGGATAGCTGTCAGCATCCACCTATACCAGTGATGGTGAACCTTGGCCCCCAGATGTTTTGGAACTACATTTCCCATGATGCTCAACTACACTGCAGAGTGCATGAGCATCATGGGAAATGTAGTTCCAAAACATCTGGGGTGCCAAGGTTCACCATCACTGACCTTTACTTTGGACGTATGAACTTTCTAAGGACTGAGTTATTTTATGTTGTTTATGTGTCCATCTAAAGGTCACGTGCTTCTCACAAACACACTGTCTTGCACCAGCTGTTGTTGTATTCTTTTTAAATAAAGGGAAAAAAGCCTAAAAAATAAAAAAAATGCAGCAATCACATGCAATGCTGCGTACACACGATCGGAAATTCCGCCAGCAAAAATCCGATGAGAGCTTTTGGTCGGAAAATACAGCCGTGTGTATGTTCCATCGGACTTTTGCTGGCAAAATTCCAGCCAGCAAAATATTGGGAGCAGGTTCTGAATTTTACGGTCGGAAAAAGTTTCGATCGGAAATTCCGATCGTATGTACCAATTCCAACGCGCAAAATTCATACGCATGCTCGGAAACATTTTGACGCATGCTCGGAAGCATTGAACTTAATTTTCCCGGCTCGTCGTAGTGTTGTACGTCACCGTGTTCTTGACGGTCGAAAGTTCAACGTACTTTCGTGTGATCGTGTGTATGCAAGTCATGCTTGAGCGGAATTCCGTTGGAAAAACCATCCAAGATTTTTTCGACTGAAAATCTGCTCGTGTGTACGCGGCATAAGAGTTGGTAAGCTGCAATATAGTAATGGTTTACTTTTGGGTTTAATACCAGTTTAGGATTAGTATATTGTTTTAGTTAGTTAACGAATACATGTTTAATGGAGGTCTATACATCACACCAAAATGAGGGCCAACTGTAGAAAAAAAGAGGGAATTGGTTTCCCATAAGGTACAGTTCCTCCAAATTAGGTACAGTTGAGAGTGGTGCTAAATCTTTATTCAAGCCTAAACAGAAGAACTGGTTCTATAATTTAGCTAAACTGTCAAATTCATATATGCATCTAGGATCCCCTCCTGATTTATAGGCTGCGGCACCCACCTGTCGGCGTAGCATTTATTTGTATAGTGTTGGCTACCCACTCAACAGATTCCATTTGTGTTATAACTCTATATTGATTTGTGGTATCACATTTCCTTTTAACGATTATTAAGTGGTATACTGCATTAGGCATTTGGTTTTACCATTTTGTTTTTGCCTAACCATTCATTGGCTGCTTTGTGGAGCGCTGTGGTGCCAGTGGATTTCTACTGGGCCATTTTTATGTGTTATATATCAAAATCATATACTCAGGAATCGGAGCATATGACATTCCCTCTTTTCATGTTCCTGAAATTCCCCTGCCCTTCCTAGTCAGATTTTCCTCTTTCAAGTTTCATCTGTAGATCTGAGTACAAACTATACGAATGCAGGCCACACGCATTACCAGGACAAGGGCCTTCGTGCCCAGGGTGAATATACCAAACTGCACCCCTTTGCCCCCCACCTTCTAGTGCTCAGTGTTCCAGCCTACTCCTGGCCCTGCTCATAGCAACTAAAAATATATATTTTTTAACAGCACTGTAGATTTGAAGGTTGCCTTGTTGCAACAATAAACGTGCCATGGATAAGTCCCAAAGTGAATTCCATTCAACACCTCCAGAGATAGAGAATTACTTTATCACAATACACCATTGAGATTCATTTAGTACAGTACAGGAAGAAAAACTTACACTCATACATATTTTGGATATTATAAAGACACAAAGACCCCCTCTAATCTGGTGCAGCCCACCAAGTACATCATCCAAATATAATATAGTTCAGCATTACTTGCAGCAAGACTTGTTTCTCCCACTTACTTCACATCTTATAGTACAGGGCCTGCTGGGATGGGAAACTTCCTCCACTCCCTGGTCATCTGAGGGGTCACTGTGACCCAATAAAACTTACTTTGCCGCTCAGGCTCTGTTTAAGTGGCGTGCATAAATCCCAGAGCATCTGCCACTGGGAGTGTTTGCACGGGATGGAACTTGTCCTGGTTCCTGACTCAAAACAAAAGAGGGGGAATCCCTGTAGTCTTATGTTTGTGTAGTCCCTAGAATCAGTGTAAGAGTGGCAACCTCAGCCTGGACTCCAACCAGGCCACGCCCCAACATATTTCACTCTGCCCCTCGGAGCTTAGTCATGGGGCTAAGCCCCATTTTCCTGTTTCAGGCTGGCTCCTTTAATTTGCAGCTTCCTATAGAGTCACCCTTGCATGCAATGACTAGATATATGTCTCCCTACATTGTGTGCATCAATAGAAACACACAGCCCCATAGCCTAGGATGGCAAGGCACACCCCTGCTTCTCTCTCCTCCAAATTGACAGACTAGCTGGAGACACTGTCCACTGTTAATTCTATCCTGTGAAGACTGAACATTCTAAGTAGCACCAAGAGGGCAGGAGCCGGCTGCACTCCAGCTGCGAGTTTTAACAAAATGTTTGCTGGGGAATGTTTATTTATTCTTTTTAATGTGTTAAACTAAAAACACTAAGGGTTTAATACTACTTTGAGCCAAAAAAAACAATATGTGAGCCGCTCAAGCTTTAGGAAGGGTGCAAGTCCTCGGTATCCACTGCTGTGAGTGCTGGCTTGGGAGGGAGCTTGTCCCAGCTCCTACCATCACTGAGTATTAGAAATGGGTGATATATAGTGGTGCTAGAGGTACAAGGATATACAACATAGTAAACATAATAATAGAATTAGACAATTAAGAATCCAAAGGGATGGAAAATAAAAACATGATAAAACAAAATGTTATTTCAGTACATGGAGGTAGTCCATAAAAGTTTGTAGAGAAGCACTTGATGGCAGCACCCTTAGAGTGCAGCTATTAACTCTGTGGATAAAGCAGAAACAGAAGGGTGCCAGACTTAGTCTGGTGCCCCTCTGTTCATGCTTTACCACTGTTTATTGAAGAAAGTTTCCCCGTAGCCACACATCGGAACAATCCCATCAGTTATGGCGCGTACACACGATCGGAAATTCGGCCAGCAAAAGACCGATGAGAGCTTTTGGTCGGAAAATGCGACCGTGTGTATGCTCCATCGGACTTTTGCTGGCCGAATTCCAGCCAGCAAAAGATTGAGAGCATGTTCTCAATTTTTCGGTCAGAAAAAGTTCCGATCGGAAATCCGACGGGCAAAATTCTTACGCATGCTCTGAAACAATTTGACGCATGCTCAGAAGCATTGAACTTCATTTTCTCGGCTCGTCGTAGTGTTGTACGTCACCGCGTTCTTGACGGTCGAAAGTTCAGCAAACTTTTGTGTGACCGTGTGTATGCAAGCCAAGCTTGAGAGGAATTCTGTCGGAAAAACCATCCAAGATTTTTCGGACGGAAATTACGCTCGTGTGTACGCGGCATTAGTGATGTGTGGCAACCTCAGCTTGGGCTCCAACCCATTCAATGTGCGGCTACAGGGAGACATTCTTTAAAACTCTTTAATACTACTTGCATATGCAAACCCAGTCACTAAAATTTTGGATATGCTTTATCATATTGATGTAATTTTAAAAGCTGTTTGCAATCTGCAGATTTATGAAAAAAATCTTGTGCTCTTATCATAACTTTGTTAAGGCGCTTCCTGTTATGGAGGAACAACTGTCATCCAACTGTACTCCTTTATTGTCACCCTGTCACACTACAAACAACCATGCCAACACCCTGTGTGCAGGCATGGTTTACCATGGTCACCATCAGGAAACTGGTCCAAAGTAAAGATGTGTTGCCAGTGTTGGAGTTCATTCATGTAGACAGGAGGTGCTGAAAGAGTAGTAATGTGGCTCAGTGGTTAACATTTCTGCCTTCCAGAACTGGGGTCTTCATCAGAATCCACCAGGACACTATCTGCATGAAGTTTGTATGTTCTCCCTGTGCTTGTGTGGGTTTCCTCTGGGTACTGTAGTTTTCTCCCACACTCCAAATCATGCTGGTAGGTTAACTGACTCCAGTCTAAATTGGCCCTAGCATGTGTGTGCAGGTGCCCTTCTATCTCCTATTCCCTTCTTATTTCCAATGGATCAGAAATCTGCACCATATTTTACTCGCAGGTCTTCCCTCACAAATTGGTGTCATAATGAAAATGTTAAATATGATGCACTATGAATGTAGTTGAACTTTTGTTTCATGAAAAAATATGAAGAATATCAGAACAAGAAGTGAAAAAAGGCAAAAGTAAGCTCTGACTAGTTATCTAGCAGCTAGCACATAAAGGTGAAGATACAACCTTCAAACATTCAAAAAATAGCAAATAGTGTGCACCGCTTCCTGTACAAAGTGAATAAACATAAACCACTCTTATAAAAGTATATTACAGTCTTGAGTTGACAAAGTCTGTCTACCCAAGGCTTCTGATCTCCATATAAGCATAGCCATAGTGCCATGCCATGCTGAAATATGGCATGCTCATGATAATTTGTGATCACCATATAACACCATTGATGTCAACCCTCGGTTCCTTTCACTTTCTGCCCAGCTTTCGCGCCACCTCTGCTGACTCTTTCTGCTTCCCTCTGGTTTTCCTCTGGTTTCCACCACCCTCCTCTAACGCCTCCTTACTAATCTGGATTTTCTCTGCTCCATCCTTCCAATCTGCCCGCTCGCAGATCTTCCTGCACTGTTACCATCTCTCCTCTATACTTGGCGAACGGCCATTCAGAAAAGAACTGAAAAGTGCGAAATGAAAAGTGCGAATCAATACTCACCAATCTTCTACTAACACAAAATTAGCAGAAGGAGCCCAAAGGGCGGCGCTAAAGAGTTGAAAAACAAGTAGTACGTCACTAAGTTCGTAATTGTTGGCCAACAATTGTAGGACCGTGTGTATGCAAGACAAGTTTGGGCCGACGCCCTTCAGACAAAATTCCACGGTTTTGTTGGCGAACAATCCGATCGTGTGTACGATGCTTTAGTGGACTTTGACTTTAGCATGATGACATTAACCACTCACTGACTGATTTTGTTTACTTCCTGAAGTTGAACTCTTGCTACCCTCAGTAGAACCAATTAGGGTTATTTCGTTACAAAGGTGTGATAAAGCTCTTCAAGAACACAGGGTTTTTCTGAAAGGGTTAACTCCCATCCAGGCGACAGATTAAAAAAAGTGAAATAAAGGGTCTTGTTGGAGGCATTGCTGTTTGCGAATATGACAACCTTCTCCCTGACTCAGTCTTAATGCCTTGTCATAGTTCTTGATGCCTGCCTATCAGCACAGCAAGAGGGATTGCTTCATGTGTGAATAGTCACCTTAATGATAGCAGATGGAGACACTGCAGGGGTCCCAGCCCATCACGCTGTCATTGTCACAGGCTGCCCTGACCTGTTTTCCCTCCTCTGTGTTTCTTCCTTTTTAAGAGAGAAATGGATGGTAATTGAAAACCATCTTACAGCGTTCGTCTCCCCTATCTTATTTTACTTTTTATTTTTTTAACCAAACATAGAAAATGAAAATACACCACTTTAATTCTACTCTGCTGTCTCTTCGGTGGTGCCATTTATCATATAGAGACTTCTTTTTCTTAAAGCACCAGTCATCCTAAAATACGAGCATGGTTGTATTTAGCATACCACTCTTAGGCAAAGGCCTAGGGCAGCGCAGTAAGGGGGGCAGCAAATATACAAACAGTGATAACTTTTTTTTTCCCCCTTTCCAAGCATTTGTAGATAAATTCAGCAGGAGAACTGTAGGGTGAAGGAAGTGTAGGGGATGTTCAGAGGAGTGAAAAGGCTCTTTATAGTGTAGTAAATCATCTCTCTTGTCTCTTGTTTGGTGGCCTGTACAGCTGAAACGTGTTCTGCTTATAAAGCGGACTGCATGCTGCCTCCAATATCCCATTCTGTCAGTAATGTGTGCGTAAAAAAAAAAAAAAAATTACATGACGCAAGGGGTGGAGCTTGTACAAAAGGACATCATCCTTTAGATTTACTTGGGGCCGCAGAATCTCTAAATATGACCTGGAATGCCATTTCAATTTTCATGAAAGAGTTATGCGTTGAACTTGGCTAAAACACAACACATAGGTGTTGATTTACTAAAACTGGAGAGTGCAAACTCTTGTGCATCTGGGCATAGAAACCAATCAGCTTCCAGATTTTTTTGTGAATGACTAATTCAGCAAGCTGAAGTTAGAAGTTGATTGGCTACTATGGCCGGCTGAACCAGATTTTACACTCTACAGTTTTAGTAAATCAACCCCATAATATTAAACTTTTTGAAATGCTAGCCGAGTTTATTCAATGGTAGGTGAAAAAAGCATCAGGGTAACTATTCATGGGGTGAATTGGGGATAATGTGTCCTTACCCCATGAGTAGAAGTTGTATTAAAGATGTCTTGTTGTGTGGTAAGAAAAAAAAAAAAAAAGCACAATAAATTACAGAGTCCCCTATGTGTCTTGTTGTGGGGTAAGAATAAAAAATAATAAAAATACTCAATTTTTGGGCTAAATATAAAAGCGAGTTGATGCCCAATACGTCAAACCTGTGCATGCGCTCGTGAAATGGTGAAAAGCTTCAGTACCCTATATTTTCTATAGGTAATGCGTTAAAATGCCCCAATAGGTCTTAAGTTTAGCGTTACAGAGGGGATCTAGAATTGTTTCTCTCATTCTGGCATGCATGGCAATATGTAACATGTGTACCACAATCAATGTTTTCATGCGTAGGTGCCCAGATGCATGCGCTTACATTTGTATGTGTGTATTTGTGGGGATCGGGGGGGGGGGGGGTGGCTCAAAATTTTATGGGGAAGTGGGATCTTATGTGCTTGAGTGTAACTTACATTTTTACTTAATTTTTTTTCATGACATAGCGGACAAAAATCCAAAAAGTCATGGGGTGAATTGGGGGTAATGTTTCCTTACCCCATGAGTGGCAATTATATTAAAGATGTCTTGTTGTGTGGTAAGAAAAAAAAAAGCACAATCAATTACAAAGTCCCCTATGTGATGTTTTTTCAGGGACAAGTTCTCTTTAATGAGACATGCAGGGTCTAAAAGACTCTGTCTCCTCTGTTCTTCACTGAATGTAATGCAACACAGATCACGCTGCACGATGGCCAGGAAACTGTCAACGGGGACCCAGAAGTGACGTCATACAAATTGCTTCCGGGTCAGGAACAAGATGGACAAGCGGAGCCTAGCAGCACCCCTTATGCCGATCCCTGGCCCGCAGATGGGCAAGCGATGCCCAGGATACATAGCGGGGGTGACACTTTACCGGGGTGTGTGGAAGCATTCAGGCTGCAGCACAGTTGCCCAAATGCTTTCTTTTGACAAGTAGACATGGGCGCCGTCAAAAAATGTGTTTTGTTTCGTTCCGTTCCGCTTCGTATAAAAAAAAAATTAGTATTTTGTAATTCGTGTACGAAATTCAATTCGGATTCGTCCGAAATACGAATTTGTTAGATTCGTAAAATTTTCGTTAAAATAACAAAAGTTTGTTATGATGAATTTATCATTATGAGGGGTTCCCACCATCCCTGTGCTGTGCTGACTTCCTCTGAGTGATTGATGAACAAAACACCAGTCATGTTTCTGTTAATTTGGATCTGAAATTCGTAAAGGAAATTCTGTATTTCGTACAGATCTGAGTGATTGGTGAACAAAACACCAGTCACGTTTCTGTTAATTTGGATCTGAAATTCGTAAACAAAATTTTGTATTTCGTACAGATTTTGTATGCATAAAAATTTGTATTTCGGATTCGTACGTATGTACGAATTTCCGGAAATTCATACGAATTTTGGATTCGTAAGAAACTAATCGCACATGTCTACTGACAAGTAAACCCTGCTGCTTGCCTGCAGCAGGGCTAAATGTTAAAAATAATTACCTGCCCGGCATCCGGAACTGCATGTCCTGGGCGTCGGGCGATAGGAATTGTGCATCCCTGGCTGTCTTATCAGTTCAGTATTCTCTAATGCCCAGGAATTACAACCATATAATATGTGGAGCAAGGCACTTTATACCAGAACATAAGACAAGCCATAGTTTGACACTTTGCAGTTGTCAATATGTTGCATTGATAATGTATACCATTAGAAAAACCATTTACCGAAAGCGATGGCAAACCTTTAAGTTTTTTAAATAACAAACTTACAATTGTTTTGCACAGAGCAGCACTGATCCTCTAGGCTCCTCCCCTCCGCTGAGTGCCCACCATAGCAAGCTGCTTGCTATTGGGACACTTGTGTGGGCTTGCTCCCAAGCCGTCTATGTGTGTTCATAGACACACAGAGCATGGCTCAGCCCCACCCCCTGCTCTTTATTTATTGGCTGTGATTGACAGCAGCGAGAGTTAACCACTCCCACTGCTGTGTCTGTGCCTATGAGGAGGGAGAGAGCCGAGAGAGCCGCTGCTCTTGTGCACATCACTGGATCGAAGTTGGATTAAGATATGTATAAGGGTAGGCTGGGGTGTCTGCATACTAAATATTTTTTTACCTTGAAGCAGAGAATGCATTAAGGTAAAAAAAAAGCCTTCAGCCGAAGCACTTTAAAGCCCAAGTCTAAGCTGAAAAAGTGTCAACTCCTTCCTGTGTGCTTTTTCCGGGAAATAATTTGCTAGGTGGTGAAGTCAGGCTTGAGATGACAATTCTGAGGTCTGAACTTTAAAAAAATCAAATTGACATGCGGCACTGGTCAGGTGTTCAGGGGTGGAAAACTTTCTATCCAAGCGCTTCCAGTTGTGTCCAATAGTATAGTCCCTCCTGCTGAATCTTACTTAACTGCAGGACACAGGACGGATTTAGGGGTAAGGGGCAGTGGCAGCTGGTGCTAAAAGTTTTTGGGGGGGAGGGGGGCGCGGACAAACCCCTTCAGGTCTCCACTCACCCTACAAACGGAGCCCTTCAGCGGTCACGGATACCTGGAGCCGCGGCTTCTGTGTTAACCCGGTCTTCTGGGTTCTAACTCTTCAGCCTCCTGTCCTGATTGGCCAGGAAACTGATGGCGAATATTAATTTGCTAATATCACAAAATGGGAGGGTTCAGGGCACAGTGCTCTGCGCCCCGAGGACAAGCTAATTAGAGCCTCAAGCTCTAATCACGTCCTTGTAAAAAATGACTGCCCTAATAGAAACCTATTAGTCCGGTGCCGGTACAGTGCATAGCCACATACATAACAATTGATTTTTAAATAAATGTTAATGACTAACATTTTTTTAACTTTAAGATGTTAAAAAAATTTTAGTTATATTATTAGTTATTTAAAAATAAATAGTTTTAATATTTGATTATGCAAACTGGGGGGGGGGGGGGGGGCGGTACCCCTGAGCCCCTTATGGACCTCTCACCACTGGTCAGGGGGACATGCTTTTTGACACCCCTAGAAGTCTGTGATAGCAGCGGCACCTGAATCTCCCTCATTCTGCATCAAATAGGCTAGTATTAAGACAAATGTTTTTCAGGGTGTAACATATTTCCTCCTATTAGGTTAGCAACATGTTTGCTTTAAGTGTTTTGCAATTTGCGACAGTGTGTAAAAAGCTCATTGGATGAAGCCTTCAGGCTTCTTTGTTTTGACTGGGGAAACAAATTTAATGCAAAATACATTTTCTCGCTTTATAATTGTAAATGCTAATTTTTATTTACGCTGAAATTATACTGAAAAGTATTTCTCAAAGCACACATAAACAGTCATTTTTTTTCTCCATATTTTGATTGGTTATTTTCTGTGCTGTGTTAATTTTGCTTTGATTGCTATTTCAATTTATGCCACATTTTATGTTAGCCATTTTCTTTATGCCTATTTTTTTTTTTTTTTTTTACCCAAATATAACACCAGGAACAAAAGGCTTTTCAGTATGTTACAAACACAATAGGAAAATTCCATACTAATTATTTGACGGTTTAATCAATACTGTAAATAGGTTTTTCTCTATATATATTTTTTAATATATATATATATATTTATTCTATATAATCTCTCTCTCTCTGTATACTATATATAGTATATATATATTATACAGTATAGGATAAAAAAGGCTTCTAAATAAATTCTTACTAAAATATACCATAGTAAGAAGGAGCTTTTATAAAACATTTATGTTAATGATGCAATCATATGTATTACATAATTATGTATAGTAAGTCGTAATGACCATGCATATTAATTCTTTATTGCTTCATACAGTGCACTGCATTTACAAAATTAGAATTAGCAGCCCCTTGGAGTGTCATAACAGTGCATGTTATGATTTAATGCAAAGAAAATTGGGGTCAATTCACTAAAGCATAATGAATACGGTATTTTTCATTACCGTGCCTCATTTGCTAATTTGTACTATACAAAAAATGATATTATTATTTCAGTAAAGAAATAATTTATTGGATCTGTTAAATTTACTTGCATGTGTTTTTTTCTTTTTGTTTTACTAACTTTTTTAAATGGTATTTTGTGTTGTGTTTTGGATCTTTAAAATGTTGCTAACATTTCTCATTGGTGCTAATTGAGAAATTCTGTTAGCTGTCTATGAATAGGGCAGAAACTGTATCCATCCAGTTTTCTCTTCAGCGTGCATGTTAACATACATTTTTTTTCTTATTAAAGTGCGTGATGTCCACTCAGCATACCTCAATACATAAAAAAAATGGACCTGTCCATCTTTTTAACTGCACCACACATACAGATATTCCCTGTAAATAACTGATGTAATCCAGAAAAACTGCTACTTGAAGAATCATCTTAATTCAATAATTTTGGGAGTGACAGATTTCTGGTCCCACACTGCATGCTGTGGTTGTTTCCACCAGTATTTTCATCACTACAGAACAAAGTGTCAGATTCAGGCGCAGCCATTTCTCTGAATAACAGGGGTGATTGGCGGTATGGGATTCGGTAAAGGTGAGTATTAAAGTGATACTGAAGTAATTTTTTTTTCTCTAAAAATAACAAACATGTTATACTTACCTGCTCTGTGGAGTGGTTTTGCACAGAGCAGCCTGGATCCTCCTCTTCTCGGGTCCCTCGTTGGCTCTCCTGGCCCCTCCCTCCTGTTGAGTACCTGAGTCGAGCTACAGCTCTATGTGTCCATTCAGACATGGAGCCACGATTCGGCCCTGCCCCCTTTCCCCCCTCATTGGCTAACTGATTTTGATTGACATCAGTGGGAGCCAATGGCTCCTCAATCAATCAGGAGGGAGAATCCCGGATGGATGAGGCACTCACGAACATCGCTGGATCGAGATGGGCTCCGGTAAGTATTAGGGGGGCTGAGGGAGGCTGCACACAAAGGTTTTTTATCTTAATGCAAGGAATGAATTAAGATAAAAATCCTTGTGCCTTTACAACTACTTTAACCACTTGCCGACCAGCTATAGTTATATTGCGGCAGGCCGAATCTATTGCGCAAATTGCTGTAGGTGTACGTTGCTTCGTGCAATAGATACAGTGGGCGCACGCATGGCGCATGGCGGCCACGATTTACACTGGCCACCCGTGATTGCTCCACAGAGAGCCAGAACGGGGATCTGTCAATGTAAGCAAACAGATCCCCGTTCTGTCAGGGGAGTACAGCGTGATCGTCTTTCCTAGTGATTAGGAACAATGATCTCTCTGTACTCCCTGTCAGTCCACTCACCCCACAGTTAGAAACACCTCCCAGGGAACACATTTAACCCCTTAAACGACCCGTAGTGTTAACCCCTTCACTGCCAGTGTCATTTATACAGTAATCAGTGCATTTCTAATGCACTGATTACTGTTTAAATGTCACTGGTCCTAAAAAAGTGTCCGATCTGTCCGCCTCAATGTCACAGTCCCACTAAAAATCGCTGATCACCGCCATTACTAGTAAAAAAAATAATAATAATAAAAATGCCATAAATCTATCCCCTATTTTGTAGACACTATAACTTTTGCGCAAACCAATCAATATATGCTTATTGCGATTTTTTTTTAACAAAAAATATGTAGAAGAATACATATTGGCCCAAACTGATGAAGACATTTTTTTTTTACATTTTTTTGGTGATATTTAAAAGGAAATATTCTTTGTCAAAATTGTCTGTCTTTTTTTGTATATAGCGCAAAAAATAAAAACCGCAGAGGTGATCAACTACCGCCAGAAGAAAGCTCTATTTGTGGGAAAAAAAAGCATATACATTTTGTTTGAGTGCAACATCGCACGACCGCGCAATTGTCAGTTAAATCTACGCAGTGCCGTATCGCAAAAAATGGCCTGGTCATTAAGAGGGTAAATTCTTCTGGGGCTGAAGTGGTTAAATATATCCCTTGCAGTGGGCAGGTTTTTTAGGCTTTTATTTAAGGGATAGAGTCTCTTTGATGACTGACCATCTCCTGCATCTACAGTTAAGGAAAGTGGAAAAATAGCACTGGACCTATAGGGATAGCTCACTGGTATTGCTATCTTAAAGTATTGCTGTGGTTATAAATGATCTGGTTCCAGGGATAGCTCACTGGTATTGCTATCTTAAAGTATTGCTGTTGATATAAATGATCTGGCTCCAGGGCAGGTAGCTTCTGCACCCCAGGGGATCTCCACAGTCTCCTTGGCTTGTAGTATAATGGAACACAAATGGAAATTAAGCACCACGCCCCTGTTAAGAGGTCCAGATACAACGTTATTCCAATAAAGATCAGGGGGACAATCCAAAAACTTCTACACTTCTAGTCTATTCACGTTGTTGTCAATCAAGCCCTGATGAAGGGAGTGCTGTTGGACCCCTGAAAGACTTTGGCTACTTTTAGGATTGTCCTTCTGACTTTTATTGGACTAACATTGTATCTGGGCCTTCTAGTAATGGTGCAGTGCTTCACTTTCCATTTTAGTTGCATCTTCTTTATCTAGTCAACTTTCCTTCTCTTCCTTTTACAGTCCCTTTGTTGCCAGAAACAAAAAGAAATACAAATTATATTGGATATGGTAGATCATGTGACTCATTCCCCCACCTCTCATGTGACATCACTGGTCATTGGCAGCTTGCTTAGCATTTTCCCACTGGGTGAGGAGAGTCTCCTCAGCCATGTATAATCTCCAAATGGAATCGAACTTACACAGGCAAAGTAAAATTTCAATGTTGGTTGAAGCACAAGTTCATTTTAAGTCTGAAATAACACAATAAATTACCTATATTATGTTACATGTAGAAAACTTTTGTTGAACACTTTGGCTAGAAAGTGTACATACTCTAGACTTAATGCAACAGTTGCATATCTATACATGCCTATCATACTGTACAAAATTTGGTCCTCAACTTCTTTGGTGCAACAAACACACATAGGGCAGCCCATTCAATTTTCCGCATGTGAATCCGGCTTTCTAAACCACTATAGTGGGATTCCATGTTCCCGCTAGGTGATATGTGAACAAGGCCTAACAGGACGTGAATAGCATGGAGAGTCTGAGCAATATCATGAGTTGCATGATTTTGCTGGTAAATGGCTGGCAGTTTCCAATGCTGATTGCAGGACAACTGTAGCATTGACAGAATTCCACCATGGTGCTACGCATTTATTAAGATACGTGAGTTATATTGTTCATAGAGTAATTCTACAATGGATTTCCACTTTAACTGAATAACAAAAATTATTTCACAAATACATTGAACTTTTAGTAGAACTAAAGGCAAAAATTTTTTTTTTCATTTTGAATAGAGTAAGGGAGGGTTATAATCCCTGTAAGGTTAATTTTTTCCAGCTGTGTCCCATTGGAGGAGATTTCCCTTCACTTCCTGTACCCAAAACAGGAAGTGAGAGAAAATCCCTCTAAAGTGAGGGGATCCCTGGTTGTCTACGCTATTTCTGTTCTGTTGATAACCCCAAATGTAGAATTTACTTTCGCATTCCTTGATAATGGTAAACAAGACAAATAGAGAGGGAGAAACTCCCTAACAGGGGCACAGATAACAAAAAAAATAAAAAAACCTGACAGGTGTTCTAATCCTTCTCCACTCTATAAGGTTGATTTACTACAATTGGAGAGTACAAAATCTGGTGCAGCTCTGCATAGAAACCAATTAGCTTCCACTTTTTTTGTCAAAACTTAATTAACCGCTTCAATACCGCCCGCCGTCATATGACGCCCACAAGGTGGATCTACCATCCTGGGTGGGCGTCATATGACGTCCTCGGATTCCCGGCCGCCTGGGGGGCGCGCGGGCGCCCGCGGCATCGCTCGGGACCCGGTGCGAGTGCCCGGCGGCCGCGATGTCCGCCGGGCACCCGCGATTGCCCGTTAAAACAACGGGACCGGGCGGGAACGTGGTGCTGTGTGTGTAAACACACAGCTCCACGTCCTGTCAGTGCAGAGGAGACCGATCATGTGATCCCAGTACGGAGGAACACATGATCGGTCTCCTCCCCTTAAGTCCCCTCCCCCTACAGTTAGAATCACGTCTATTAGGGAACACATTAACCCCTGCAGCGCCCTCTAGTGTTAACCCCTTCCCTGCCAGTCACATTTACACAGTAATCATTGCAATTTTATAGCAACGATCGCTGTGTAAATGTGAATGGTTCCAAAAATGTGTCAAAAGTGTCCGAAGTGTCCGCCGCAATGTCGCAGTCACGAAAAAAAATCGCAGATCCCCGCCATTACTAGTAGAAAAAAAAAAAAAAAATTCAATAAATCTATCCCCTATTTTGTAGACGCTATAACTTTTGCGCAAACCGATCAATATACGCTTATTGCGATTTTTTTTACCAAAAATATGTAGAAGAATACGTATCGGCCTAAACTGAGGAAAAAAATAGTTTTTTAAAAAAAAATGGGATATTTATTATAGCAAAAAGTAAAAAATATTGTGTTTTTTTTCAAAATTGTCGCTTTTCTTTTGTTCATAGCGCAAAAAATAAAAACCGCAGGGGCGATCAAATACCACCAAAAGAAAGCTCTGTTTGTGGGAAAAAAAGGACGTCAATGTTGTTTGGGTGTAACGTCGCACGACCGCGCAATTGTTAGTTAAAGCGACGCAGTGCCGAATCGCAAAAAGTGCTCTGGTAAGGAAGGGTGTTTAAAAGCCCTGTATTGAAGTGGTTAAACGAGCTGAAGTTAGACGCTGATTGGCTACCACGCACAACTCCACTGGATTTTGCACTCTCCAGTTTTAGTAAATCAACCCCTATGAGTCATTTATTAGTTCTAGATCACTGTACAGATCATGGTAGCAGTACTGTGCTGTTGTTTTTAACCCTTTCACCCTCCCTTCTCTCCTATACATCTGACCTCCATACTATCTCTTCAGTGACCTGTATATTAACCCTTCACCTCTCTTATCCTACCCATCTGCACCTTAACCACTTCATCTTCATCCTCCAACTATATTTAGCTGGTTCACTGACATGTATGTGCTGGATCTAGTGCCAAATTTATTTCAAAATAATTTTGGCAAAAAAGACAGTGGGGTGTCTGCTTTCCAAAAGGGATCATTTTGGTGGTGTTTCCACTTTTATGGCATTTTTTTTTTTTTTTACTGAAAGTAAGGAAAACTGTTTTTTTTTTCAAATTGTTTGATGTATTTTCCTATAGATAGTAAAAAAATTAAATAAAAACCAAATGATTTTTAAATATCACCAAAAGAAAGGTCTATCTGTCTCAAAAAGTATATCAAATGTATTTGGGTACAGTGTTGCATGACCAAGTTTTTGTCAGTCAAAGGGGTCGATTTACTAAAAGGCAAATCGACTGTACATTTTGCAAGGGCAGTTGCTCCAGAGCTTAGTAAATGGCGGGAAGCTCTGCTGACTTTCATCATCCAATCATGTGCAAGCAAAAATATTTTTTTTTTTTACAATTTCTGTGCATGTAATTGGCTACTCTTTTCAAAGTGAAGGGACCAGATCTGTAAGTGTTTATTAACCACAAAGGACAGAAATCAGGTCTCCTGCTCTGCTAGACAGGGCTGTGCTGTATTGCCGAGCTGTGTAAGTTTCAGGAGTGGATGGACAGAAATAGTCCTTTGAAACGTACAACAGCTCACATATATATATATATATATATATATATATATATATATATATATATATATATATATGTGTGTGTGTATTTCATCTTTATATTTAGCCATTTGCCTGGAGTTCAAATTTAATATGAAATATATAAACTTGGGTACTTTAAATTTAGAAAAATATTTTTTTCTCCAGTGCCTGCATCATTCTGAAAGCGTAAAAACAGCTAAAAACAAAAAACAATTAATACTTTTGTAATCAATGTGATTTAAAAAATACACAATACAAATCACACCTTTCTGTATGGAAATGTCATAAGTCAATCCAAAAAACTATTTAGTCTAAATTTAAACTTAGAATGGTACACGGCTATAGTATTTATCATATTGACATTATTTTAAATATTTTCCCAGACAGTTCATACAGAAGTCATATATTTTATTTCCTATCCAACATTATATATTGGAGACAAGTGACAGCAATTTCTACATTGCCATTTTCTTTCAAATATTGAATTGAGGAATGAATCTTTTGATTTTCTGGTACATCTACCTTTTGATAGCTCCAGACTTAAAACGGTTCTAAATGTAATCATTTACATTGTTGCAAACATTTGAATATGCTTTTCGGTAGTTTTTGCGTTCTAGACAGGTGCATCCACGAGTGAATTTCAAGGGGGTCATTCTGTCTGTCAAACAAATACCAGTTTATAAAATGGAGAAAAGACCATTGAAAATTGGATTTTAGAGATAAATTATTTATGAAGAGGTCTATTACCAGCTTGTATGTCTACTGTGAAAGACAGTTATTTGACCTTATTTACAGTGCCAGATTTATATGGGGGCAAAGGGGGCCTTTGCCTTAGGCCCACTGCCAGAAGGAGATCTTCTCTATTCAAAAAATATAATATTTCAAAAAATGTGTTTATTTTTTTAAACTGAAGGTGTTACTAAACCCACAACAGTAAAAGTAGTCTGTATATGCAGTAAAGATTAATTATGCCCATTGTGTAAATAGGCTGTTTCATCCTGTCTTTTCTGATCCCCCCCTTCTTCCACAGTCCCCTATTCATCTCCTTATATCATAGAGTATTGGGTGCACTCTGCATATGCTCAGTTTGGTATGTATTGCTAGAGAGTTTTTTTTGGAGAGGATGCATGTGATCAGCACAGGGCCAATCAGCACTGTCCAGTCAGAGGGCCAGGTGTCATGCACCCTCATAGGACAGTCAGAGGAGAATGAAAACTCCTCCTACAAGCTTTAACCAGACAATGATAGAAATCACAAGACTGCTGTATACTGCTGATGAAAAACGGTATTTAGCAGTTTATATTTACTAAAAATAATTGCATTTCCATGTTCTGTGTATTGTGGGAGACCAGATATAGTGAATGCAGGGTCCTGGGTTTAGTAACACTTGGGAAGCCATATTGTGCCTGCCATCATCTGCAAACGTTTATACTCTGGACTGGTGTATTGTATCAGTTTTAAACAAATTGTAATGTTGCAAACAAACCACAAGTAGAACACTTACGCCCTAAAGAATGTATCCTATGATCGCATGTGTGCAGGCCCATGTGACCTCATAATGACATTATATCAGGCCTTTTTTTCTAATTGCTTTAAAAACAACTCCACAGTTATGGATGTTTATATGGATGTAGAGATGAATGTTCTTAAGATGATATTAAAGATTTTTCATATGGCAAGTGAAGAAAGAAAGACTTTTTGTAGATATTGTATTGTAAAGCATTAAATTGTGAGTTTCTTAAAATTACTCTAATTAGCTTAGATAAACTTAAAACTTGTGCATTGACAAGTTCAAAGTTTAAGGCTGGGTTCACACTATTGAGAATTGGATGCAGGTTCCCTGCATCAAATTTGCAGGACAGGAGAGTGTGACCGGCTCTTGATGGAGCCGGTTTATACATCTCCGGGGCGGCTGTGGAGTGAATTGCACAGGAGTCCTGTGCGTCTTCTTGTCTGTTCCAGGTCTGAATTTAGCTAAAAATTCGGACCAAAATCAAACCTAAAACGATGAACAGGGACACACCAGACCCCTGCTGTGAGCAGCTCCTTACGGCAGTGTGAACCCAGCCTAATTTTATTTTGTTAGTTTCTGAGTTGGCCAGTTGGCCATTCTTATTTATGAAAACTATAGAGTATATAGCCTCACAGCTATGTTCATTTGCCTTACCTAAAAATCTGCTTAGAGTTTTGCTAGGATGTAGTTACATCAGATGTTTAACTTGTTTGACCTTTCTATGTATATATAACTTGTCTTTTCCAACAACAAGCAATGAGCGGACTTTGATATATTGTTTATTTTAAGTCCTGTGTATGAGGGGCCCAGAGAACCTCAAGTGCCCCAGGCCTTCAAGGTCTGAATTCGGCCTTGTTGATGTATCATCTTGTGGTACTGCCGCCTATCTCCTGTGCTTCACAACTGCATGCCAACGGAAGTAGCACTGAAATTCTAAGGCCAGGCATTGAAATACCCAGCCACGATGAACACTTCTACCATGGACATTAGACAGGGCTACTGTATGACTCTATTAGCATGAACCAGATGAGGGACCATGTAACCATGCTTAACCTAGAGAGTATTTGAGACAAGACTCACACTCACACGCTTTATGGGCATAGTCCTGCTATAAACACATTCTCCTGCACCTCCCCTACACATATTATTTAAAAATTCGTCTTATACCAACTTGAAATCGAGCAGTTTTCTGGCCAGACACATGACATCTTTGGATGCTCTTGCTTGTCTCTCCCCATCTCTGGGTAGATGGGGTGATGCACCTCTAAGCCCCTGTACACACGGTCGGAAATTCCGACCACAAAATCCGTCGGATTTCTTCTGACAGATTTTGTCCGAAACTGGTGTTGCATACACAAGGTCGGACAAAGTTGTCGGAAAATCCGATCATTCCGAACGTGGTGACGTTCGTTGCATACAACGGAACTACGTAGAGGCTAGTAGCCAATAGCTTTGGTCTCAAGTCCGATCGGATTTTGTTGTCGGAAAATTTGAGAGCAGGATCTTGAGAGGAAAGTCAGATGGAGCCCACACACGGGTGGATTTTCCGACAACATGGTCCGATCGGACATTTTCCGTCGGAATTTCCGACCGTGTGTACGGGGCATAAGAGGTGTGTCACCTTCATTTTATTTCCAAGTTGTCCCCTGCAGTATCTCTGATAGCACAAGATGTCATCTGGGTTAAGTGACCCAGATATATTATATATATGTAAAGAGTTCAGCGACTTTGACTAGGGCCAAATTGTAATGGTTAGGTCCATGCTGATCATAGCCAAAAGTGCCTATAATCAGCAGGTGAGCTTCAGAACTGGACCATGGAACATTTGAAGAAGGTGGCCTGGTCTGATGAATCCTGTTTTTTTTTAACATCATGTCGATGGTCGGGTGCGTGTGTGAACCTAATTTCTAAATGTATTTGTTTTAGTTTCTTTGTATGTATGGATTGCATCAGGGCCAGATTAAGAACATCATGGGCCTGGTGCTGAGGATTTTGGTGGGGCCTTTTATAAACAATAAATAAATAAAAATGCAAACAATTTTTTGTTATAACAAATTAAATTAAAGAGAGAGAGGGAGGATGAGAGAGAGAGAGAGAGAGAGAGAGAAAGGGGATGAAAGAGGTGTGAGGGGTAAGGGAGGGAGGATGAGAGAGAAAGGGGGGGACTGAGAGAAAGAGGATGCACATGAGCATGCGTGGGAATGACATCAACGCAGCCCGGCCAAGGCAAGTGACCGAAAGCACAGAACCCAGAAGGAAGACCGGGTGAAGATGGAATTGCCCGGGCCCCCCGCCGGATTGATCACAGCACAGCACTGGAGGGCTCAGTCTGACAATTTAAGTGTACCCTAATGTGCTAATATGCTGTGCATACTTGTACATTATGGTATAATCTACTTCAGGGCCTCTAAAAAGTAGTAATGTTAGAAAGGTTTACTACCGCTTTAATATCACAGGAGCCTTCATGGGTCCACCTACTGACCCGGTGGCCCTTGGGCAGTGCCTAAGTGCATAGTTGCCAACATTTCAAAAATATTTTCAGGGATACTTTTTGTTACAAGTGTTATATTTAGAGTAGCTGACATCCCCTATGTTCCTCTATACACCACAATAGTAATTACAAAATTAAATAAGTACTAATAATGGGGCAAAACAAATATGAGGACTGAGATTTCCTTTAGTTGAACTAACAAAAGTGGGAAGTATGTGCAGCTGAGGGAGAGGAATGTGGAAGGTCTAACAGTGGGCACTATGTACATGAGGAGTGTGCAGGGTATGACAGTAGGCATTATGTACAGCAGAGGAGTGTGAAGGGTATGACAGTGGGCAGTATGCACAGCAGAGGAGTGTGGAGGGTATGACAGTGGGCACTATGTATAGGAGAGAAGTGTGGAGGGTATGACAGTAGGCGCTATGTACAGCAGAGGAATGTGAAGGGTATGACAGTGGGCAGTATGCACAGGAGAGGAGTGTGGGGGGTATGACAGAGGGTAGTATTTACCGGAGAGGAGTGTGGAGGGTATGACAGTGGGCACTTTGTACAGGAGAGGAGTGTGAAGGGTATGACAGTGGGCAGTATGCACAGCAGAGGAGTGTAGAGGGTATGACAGTGGGCACTATGTATAAGAGAATAGTGTGGAGGGTATGACAGTGAGCAATATATACAGGAGAGGAGTGTGGAGGGTATGACAGTGGGCACTATGTACAGGGGAGAGGTGTGGAGAGTAGGACAGTAAGCAGTAATTACAGGAGAGGAGTGTGGAGGGTATGACGGTAGGCACTATGTATAGGAGAGGAGTATGGAGGGTATGACAGTGAGTAGTGTGTACAGTAGAGGAGTGTGGAGGGTATGACAGTGGGCACTATGTATAGAAGAGAAGTGTGGAGGGTATGACAGTAGGCACTATGTACAGCAGAGTAGTGTGAAGGGTATGACAGTGGGCAGTATGCACAGCAGAGGAGTGAAGAGGGTATGACAGTGGGTACTATGTATAAGAGAAGAGTGTGGAGGGTATGATAGTGAGCAATATATACAGGAGAGGAGTGTGGAGGGTATGACAGTGGGCACTATGTACAGGAGGGAAGTATGGAGAGTAGGACAGTAAGCAGTAATTACAGGAGAGGAGTGTGGAAGGTATGATGGTGGGCACTATGTATATGAGAGGAGTATGGAGGGTATGACAGTGAGTAGTATGTGCAGGAGAGGAGTGTGGAGGGTATGATAGTGGGCACTATGTATAGGAGTGAAGTGTGGAGGGTATGACAGTAGGCACTATGTACAGGAGAGGAGTATGGAGGGTATGACAGTGAGTAGTATGTACAGGAGAAGAGTGTGGAAGGTATGACAGTGGGCACTATGTATAGGAGAGAAGTGTTGGGGGTATGACAGTGGGCACTATGTATAGGAGAGAATTGTGGAGGGTATGACAGTGAGCAGTATGTACAGGAGAGGAGTGTGGAGAGTACGACAGTGGGCACTATGTACAGGAGAGAAGTGTATGACAGCGAGCACTATGTACAGGAGAGAAGTGTGTAGGATATGACAGGGGGCGCTATGTATAGGAGAGAAGTGTGGAGGGTATGACAGTGAGCAGTATGTAGAGGAGAGAAGTGTGGAGAGTATGACAGTGGGCACTATGTATAGGAGAAGAGGATGAAGTAATCTGGGAAGGAAAAATGTAAAGGTTTGTGGAAGGATGTTTCGGGACTGCGTAGTGGTTAAGCGGGCCATACATGGATTGAAATTACACCAATTAAGCAGAGACCAGCCATAGTCTATCTATGTATGGGCTTGCTGGTTGTACACAAGTCGACCTATTAACCGACTTGAGTACAACCAGCCTGTCAGGTTTTCCCCAAAACAATCAGTGCTGCCAGCTATAGTTAGCAACACTAATCCTTGTATTCACTGGCAGAACACAATAACACTGCAGGAGTGATTCGCCCATTCACAGGTCAGCAGGTGAGAGGGTGTGTGGGGACAGGCTGGGGAGAGATACTAGTCAGTGGCTGGGTAGGCACTGGTTAGTATCAGAGCCAGATACACACAGGTTACATGTGCCGCGATCGTTAGAGCGAGAGCAATAATTCTAGCACTAGACCTCCTCTGTAAACATGTAACCTGTAAAAAAAATTTAAAGCATCGCTTGGTACACAAAAGAAATCATGATAACTTTAGTGTTTTTTTTATGAATGAAACAGTTTCAATTGGCAATTGGACTGCTTCCATTATCAGTGACAAACAGCTGTAGCACATCTACAAGAAAAGAACATACATACAACCTAGTGTTGTGTTGGCTCCCGCTCAATTGAAATATCTAAGTATCAGATCTTTCAGTGAAGACCCAAGGGACCATAATAGATAGCAAATGTACCTGTACCAGAGTTTATAACTCACAAAAAGGCACTCAGTGTAGCAATATCACTTCCACCCGTATAGAGGTGTTATGTACATGCTCAATCAGTCCGCGGTTGCCGTGGAGGCCTCCGCTAGCCATTTGGCCCACACTCTATCATATTTTTTGGGGCATCCCCTGTTTTGGTATGTTTCCTTATATAGTGATAGTACTTTATTGACATGTGTTTTCCATAGCATTATGGACGGTGGGGCACGTTTTTTCCAACAAAGAGTGATCATTTTCCTGGCATAGAAAAGCAGGAGTCCTATCAGAGTTCTCTCTGCGATCCTGGGGGCTAGTTCTTCTACTAGGCCTAGAAGGCATATCTGCGGGGTTAGGGCTATATCTATTCCCACCACTTCTCGTACTACAGATAGAACTTGTGACCAGTAGTTTTTAATTGCTGGGCAGGACCAGAAGATATGAATAAAGTCGCCCGGATCCCCTGTACATCTCCAGCATTCCGAGGACAGGGAGGTTTTCATTTTGTGCAATCTATACGGGGTTATATATGCCCGGTGTAGTATTTTGTATTGTATGAGACGGTCTCGAAGTGAGATCAGGATTTTGAAGGGGAAATCCCACATGTCCTCCCAGTCCTCGGAGTCTAGTCCCGGGATGTCATGTGTCCATCGCTGGCGGAGCTTGGACAGATCCGGAGAGGAGACCCTAAGGAGATGCGCATACAGGACCGAAGTTGGTTTTCTGGTGCATTCATATCTCGTGACCCTCTCCAGATCGGATTGCACTATTTGCGTGTCGTTGGGTATTATTTGGGCTTTAAACGCATGAGAGATTTGCATATAGCGGAATAGATACGCGGTGGGTACATTGTTGTGGGACACCAGGTGATCAAAGGAGTGTATACCGGAGCCTGAAGTGAGGTCAGATACCAGTTTAATACCACACTTAGCCCATATTTTGGGGTCCGGCAGTGTGTAAAAGTGGGGTAAGGTAGGGTTGTTCCAAAGGGGGGCATGAGGGGAGATTGCATTCCGTGGGAACTTCTCCAGTCTCAGTCCCGCCCTCCATGCCTTTAGAGTCGTGCACATGGAGGTGGTCAAATCATATGGAGCCTTGGGACCCCGGAGAGGTAAATGTGTTAGGGCCTCCACAGAACGGACCACCGCAGCCTCCAGAACTGCCGCAGGGTTGGACGTGTCCGGCACTAGCCACCAAACTGCCGTGACCAGCTGGGCTGCCAGAAAATATTTCTGGCAGTCCGGAAACGCCAAACCCCCCTGCGACACCGGACGCATCAGTGTGGACAATTTAAACCTAGGGGGGTTTGGGCCCCATAGAAAGGAGGAGAAAATGCGGTTCAATTTTGTAAAAAAAGAGCATGGTATCCACTGTGGGGAATTACGGAATAGGTAGGTAAATTTAGGTACGATTTTCATTTTGATTAAGTTAATGCGGCCTAATAAGGATAGGGGAAGGTTCTCCCAGGCTTTTAGTTTGGTCTTCACTCCTTGGACCACCGGTTCTAGGTTAAGGGGGATAAAGCTGGATGCGTCTCTCGAGACGCGCACCCCCAGGTACACCATTTCGTCCACCCATTGCAGTTGGAGATCTGGCGGGGCTGGTCTTTTTGCCTCAGGATCAATAGCTAGCAATTGGGATTTTGTCCAGTTCACCCGTAGTCCTGTTATTTTGGAGAAGAATGAAACAGTTTCTTTAAAAAAAAAACGTTTGAACAATTTCCTAGCAAAAAAAAATGATGATTTTTACATGTAGGAGAGAAGTGTCAGAATTGGCCTGGGTGCCAAGGGGTTAATTATCATAAGTAATATACAAATAATTATTATAAGCACTGTGAGTTCATCCTCTCAGTCTGCTGCAGAGTGTTCCAGCTTGTATTTAAACTGGCCGCTCTGTATGGAGCTTCTGACAGGCTGCACAAGCAGCCCTGTATCTCCGGAACCATAGAACCCAGCAGTCCCATATTTTAACCAGTGCTGGGGTAGGTCTTTAGCATTAGAGATGTGGGGTCTCCGTGACTCCTGATCGCCGAGCTACAACCCGAAGTCGATCTTTTTTTTTTTTTTTTTTTTTGGGGGCCAATGGGCCTATCTTGAGAGAGGGGCCTGGAGCTGCAGCTCCAATAGCCCCTATGTTAATCCGGCCCTGGATTGCATGGGTTGTTACCGACAAGGTGAAAATGTCATATCAATAACACCTTTAGAAATATATTTACCTAGAAAAATGGTGATCTGTTCTTATTTTACCCGCTATATACCATATTTATCGGTGTATAACACCTTTTCCCCCCTGAAAATAGGGGGAAAAAGGTGGGTGCGTGTTATACGCCGATAGCGTACCTCGGAGGGAAAGGAGGGGGACGAGTGCCGCCGGAAATCACCCAGCCGACATTTCCTCTCCACTCGGCACTCACTCGGCTCTAACTCGGCTCGCACGTCACACACACAGTCCCGCCTCCGCCACTGGCATTGGACCAGTGTTCTGTCTCTCACAGGAGCTGGTCCAATGCCAGTGGCAGAGGCGGGACTGTGTGTGTCACTGCTGATTGAGAGCAGAGGAAACAGATGACTGCTTGGTGATTTCATATGAGATGGTGAGCTGTATTGATGGGGGAGATGGGCACAGAACAGGCTGCAGATGGGCACAGAACAGGCTGCAGATGGGCACAGAACAGGCTGCAGATATGGGTACAGAGCAGGCTACCCCGAATCTGCAGATGGGCACAGATTCGGCTGCATTGAGGCTGCAGGTGGGCACTAATCAGGCTGCATTGATTCTCATTGACCATTATTTTTTTCCTGAAATTTCCCTCCTAAATTGGGCTGCATTTTATATATATATATATATATATATATATATATATATATATATATATGTATTGTAAAACAACCAATAAGGACCAATAAAAATGGTGACGTGTGCAGTATTTATTTTCCTGCTGCATATATACAGTATAGATACAGTATATATATATATATATATATATATATATATATATATATATATATATATATATATATATATTTATATTTATATATCAGTCCTTTTTTTTAATACAGTATATTTTGTCTACCGTTTTCAATAGGACATTTTTGGATTATAATTCTATTCACAGTACGATCCTGGTTTGGTTTTTTAACATATTGTGTCTGGTTTTAAAATTTTAAAATTAAGATTTAAATTACAAAACAATCTCAGATTCATACATACGCTTTTGTATATTTCCTTTTATATATTTGCATCCAGAATTCTTTATTTGCCTTTACAATATATTGTTTTTGCTGACAGCGCAATAGAAAGAAAAATAATTTACAAAGACACAGAATGAAATATGTTTTTCTTTTTACACTTAACATCACTGCTACATCAGTGTCTCAATTCTCTGTAAGGGTCGTCATTATAGACAAGGTACAATGTTTTGATTACTTTTCATCTCAGGGGACTGTAGTGCATTATAGCAAACGCTTTGTAGAATGAGTTTTCTCCCTGCAGTAGTGCTAGCTTCCAATAGCCTTATGATTACAGAAGTCTAGAGAATCCAAAGTCCAGTTGACATGAGCTTACAAAATAACCTAGAATCTCTAGACTGTAAGCACTAGATTGGACAGAACTTCCACCCCTCTTGTATCTTGTCTTATTGTATGTTTCACCATGCTATTATGCATTCTTTTTATATGTATTTGAATTAATTTACCTTGGTTTGTAGCACATTTTTGGATATGGCCATGGGACTTAATGCTGCAATATAAATCATTATTGACAATAGTTATTATAATAATATATGTCTCTGATGTAGATTGACTAGGGTCCAAAAATAATTTGAAGACAAACTGTAGTGTGTTTTGAGTGAGTACATATTTCTAGTTAATACTGTAGCTTATACCTAAATGTAATTCTTCATATGACTTTTACATTTATTATTATGCTTACTGTTCTGTATTTTCATATCTGTATATAAAAATGTATAGATTCTCTAGTGGCTGTCTGCATACAGTGTGAGTGATCTATTCATCATTTCTGCTGAATGGATGGTGAAATTAAATGAGCTCCAAGAGAGTGAGTTATTTTAGTCAGCCTAGACTCTACCTGTAATGTGTCTCAGAAGATTGCAGGGAGGGAGGGTGGGTGTGAACTTACTTTGCGGTGCCAGGGGTGGAAGTGGGATCTGGGTGCCTGTCAAAACTGGGTACCCGCCCCCCCCCAAAAAAATGACATGCCAAATGTGGCATATCAGGGGGTCACCAGTACTTTAAGCTCCTGTTCACACTGATGTGACTTCAGGTGTGACATGCGATTTCCAAAAAGCACCCGAAGTCGAACTTAATGTATTTCTATGGCTCTGCTTTAATAGCTGCGACTTAAAGTGGTGTTTTGAAAAGTAGTTCATGGATTACATTTTTCCGACTTCAGTGAAATTGATCTCTGAGACAGTAGTCACGCCTGTGTCTATATCAGCATGACTTTGAGCAATTTTTCACTTTATTTTTAACCTTTTCCCAAAGAAATGTCGTCAATTCCTTGAGAAAAAAACAGTGTGGTGCCCCCCTATCTATACCAGGCCCTTCACGTCTGGTATGGACTTTAAGGGGAGCCCCACAAATTTTTTTTAAGCAATGGCATGGGGTCCCTCCCAAAATCCATACCAGACCCTTATCTGAGCATGTAGACCAGCAAGCCAGGAAGGGAGGGATGAGTAAACGCCCATATGCCCTCAACATGGAGGGTGCTTTGGAGTAGGGGGGCTCTACCCCAAAGTACCTTGTCCCATGTTGATGAGGACGAGGGCTTTTTTCCCACAACCCTGGGCCGGTGGATGTGGGGATGCGGGGGTGAATTATCAGAATCTGGAAGTCCCCTTTAACAAGGGGGGGCCCCCAGATCCCAACCCCCTCCCCATGTGAATGAGTATGTACTTTACTGATTCACCTAAAAAGTGTAAAAAGTAAATAAAAACACAATAACAGTTTTTGACAAGTCCTTTATTAAAATACAAAAATACCGGTAGATCTATTGTCAATCTCAATGCCCACCTCTACTGCCGACCCGAAAAAAACAAAAAAGACCAAAAGCTTTACGTACCCAATGATGGCTCCCCTTCATCTGACAGTTCTTAAATAAGGAAGGGACAGGGCCTCTCAATTACGTCACCGGTTGACCCCCTCCCGCACCCCAGGTTCCCCATAAAATACATACCAGGTCCGAGGGGCCTGGTATGGATTGGGAAGGACCCCCACACAGATTTTTTTTCTAATTTTTGGAATTATGTCACACACTGTACTTTTTTGATTGGACGTAGACATGTCACAGTACATTGAAATTGTCAGAAATCACATTGAAATTGCATTGAAGTTGCACTGAAGTCACGCTTAAATTGCACCAAATCGCATCAGTTTGAAGCCGCACCCGGTGTAAATGGGGGCTAACTGTTGTTAAATTAATAACTTTTTTATTTAGTGAGTGGAACCAAAGCACCCAACAGCAAAAATGGTCATATGCACTAAGCTCTGGGGAAAATTTGTAAAGTGCACAGTCTATTTGACTTTAGTAAAGCAACTCTTTACAAAGGGTTGTAGAGAACTTTGATTTCTGGCATGGCTTGCCACCAATCTCAACTTCAAAGTTACACATATTGATATGTACTACACCATCCTGTGTTTTCTTTCTCTTTTATATTTTTATTTTACCAGAAAATGTGTCCTTATTAAAAGATATCTCCTCAATTACCGCTCTGGTGATAACTCTAATGCTGCGTACACCCGATCGGACTTTCCAACAACAAAACCGTGGAATTTGTTATTTTGTTTGAAGGTTGTTGGCTCCAACTTGTCTTGCACACACACGGTCACACAAATGTTGGCCAACAATTACGAACGTGGGAACGTAGTGACATACAAGACAAGGACAAGCCGAGAAAAAGGAAGTTCAATAGCCAGTGCCACTCCTTCTGCTTGATTCCGAGAATGCGTGAATTTTTGTGCGTCGGACTTGTGTACGCGCGATCAGAAATTCCGACAACAAAGATTTGTTGGCGGAAAATTTGAGAACCTGCTAGCCAACATGTTGGCGGAAAGTCCGACAACAAATGTTTGATGGATCAGACACACGGTCAGATTTTCAGCCAACAAGCGCACATCCAACATTTGTTGTTGGAAAATCTGATCGTGTGTGCGGGGCATAAAAGTTTAACCAGAGATGAAATATGTAGATCAGGAGTTCACATGCTCTATGCTTGTTCCTGGTAAGTGGCTTAGAAAGTATTGAAGTGAGACCTAGAGGAGTCTTTCAAAAAGTATAGTAGTACATTTCAATTCTATTTCCTTTCATTGCTCTCTCTGAGCTCAGGTGTACATTGCCTAGCACATGTATTAGCTCTGCATGTAGTACTGGTTGTACTTCGCTCAAGCAGTGAAATAAGCTCAGTCGCTGGAAAATGCGCTAGTGTAGTGCTGTGTATTTAAACTACATTTTTTGTCTCCCCAATATAATTTAGTAAATGCTCTACAAATTCTTGAAAATACATGAAAAATTAATGCTTACTCTTAAAGTTGAACTTTAGCAAGCAGCTAAATACAGAATGTACATACAGATAAAGAAAATGTTTTACCTGTCAAAGAAATTTTTTTCATATGCAGACAGTCTTGGAGTCCAGTCATTCCTTCAAGTTGGCACCGCATGATCCTTGACCTCTCTGCAGCAGCACAGCTTGGTCAAGTTTCAAGAACATCATTCAAAACATATCCCCTGCCATGTGATCAGACAGTGAAAGATCAGCTGTACACTGATGAGGTCACTTTTCTCTCTCCTCCTATTAGCATGTTCTCTGCAAATGTATGGTCATGCACCACAGCCTGATTGGCGCCTAGCTCTGGTTCTCCCAGTCTCAGTGCTTCTAAGCAGGAAATTACTGTGTTCTATAGAGGCATCTGTTTGGTGGGAGGTCTACAGTGGCCAACTAGGGTGACCATGTGTTCCGGATAGCCGTGGACAGTCCCGCATTTTTCAGATCTGTCCCAGGTCCCGAGCACCTTCATTCTGGGACAATACAGTGTTCCAGAATTAAATTCACACAGCCACCCCCCGGGTTGATCTGATGCCCCCAAAAAATGCAGCGGCTCAGTATTTATCCTGGCCAGCCGAGATGGTCACCCTAGCTGAGAGGCGGACATTTTACCTTGTTCCACTGCTGGCTTTGTCCTGTAGGGATTAGACACAAGAAGCGGGATTTATGATTTCTCCAATCACAAGCATTAGGCGGGGGCCGGGGTTTGTGCCTCTCCATTCCCACTGTTTTGTCAGAGGCTGATCGTGGCTAGACACCGGGCTCCCCTCACCCAGCTATCAAACACCAAGGACAGCATGTCAGCCAGTGGACAGGCCACAAAGCCAGCCAGGTGAGACCATGTCTGTGTGTGTCCCCTCCCCTTCCTCTCAGTTATCCATCACACAGTATACCCCCCCCCCCATCTGAACACTGGTCTCCTCACTGTCTTCTCTTCATACATTGGGGGGCTCTGTGATTGGAGGGGGATGTGTGATATGGAGGGCTCTGTCATTGGAGGGGGGATGTGTGATATGGCGGGTTCTGTGATTGGAGGGGGGGTGTTATATGGGGGGGACTCTGTTATTGGAGAGGGCATGTGTGATATGGAGGGCTCTGTGATTGGTGGGGGGATGTATGATATGGGGGGTTCTGTGATTGGAGGGGAGTGCGTGATATGGGAAGCTTGGTAATTGGAGGGGCATGTGGGATATGGGGGTAGGGTGACCATGTGTGTCGAGTTACCCGAGTTTTGCAGGTCTATCCGGTCCTGGGCACCTTCATTCCAGGACAATACAGTGTCCTGGAACGAAAATGACACAGCCACCCCCCCCCCCCCCCCCCGGCTGATCTGATGCCCCCAAAAAAGGCCGCCACATTGCTACTTTACTCACTGACATTACATGTCCTGGCCTGGGAATGTCTGAAATCCCTGCCCCCTGCTTGTGATTGGAGAAATCATAAATCCCGCCTCTTGTGTCTAATCACTAATCACTAGAGCAGCGGTGGAACAAGGTAAATTAGGTCTCAGCCAGCCAGGACAAGTACTGTCAGCGAGTAAAGTGGCGATGCAGCAGCCTTTTTTTTGGGGCATGATCAGTGCTTCTGGGTAGAACGTGCACCCACCGCCCCAGCTGTGCTGTGATTTGTTACATTTTTAGGAGGGGGGGGGGAGGGTGTCCCTAAATAGCAGTTTGTAAATATGGTCACCCTATGGCATATGGGGGACACAATGTCCCACAAAATTGAAAGTGTTGGATAGCGGTGGCACATACAGCTGTTCTTGAGAGAAAAGTTTCAATGCACTGCTTGGCAGAAGTTCTTATTTATTTGTATTTTGAAATGTACAGTATGGAGTTAAGGAAGAAACATGGTTGCTTTAACATCACTGTTATAATATGATATGTTTTGGACTACTATCTGCATCTGAGATTGTAACAGTGATAGTTTAACCAGGTCAGCTCTGGATGATTTTACCCCCTTCATGGCCAGGCCATTTTTTGCTATTTGGCACTGCACTACTTTAACTGGCGATTGCGCAGTCATGCAATTCTGTACCCAAACGAAATGTATATAATTTTTTTCACACAAATAGAGCTTTCTTTTGGTGCTATTTTATCACCACTGTGTTTTTTTTTTCATTATAAATGAAAAAAAGGATGAAACTTTTGAAAAAACACACCAATATTTTTAACTTCTTGATATAAAACATACCGTATTTGCCGGTGTATAAGACGACCCCCTAATCTTACAGTTTTTTAAGCATTTTTTCCCTGTACTTACCGTATAAGACGACCCCCCTTCCGAGGCTTCCGAGGCTTCATTTTTCTTCCTTCTTGCTGGAGCTGGCGCCATATGCTTCTTCCTGCTTTTGCTGGAGCCAATCACGGCGAGCAATGTATTCTATTAATGAATACAAAGCCTGCTTGGATTGGCAGAGGCTGTAACATCATCAGCCCGTGCCTCTCTAACTCTCCAAGCCAATCCGAGCAGGCTACAGAGTAGGGCTGACCCGGCGTATAAGACAACCCTTGCTTTTTGGCCAGTTTTTTTAAGTGTAAAAGGTCGTCTTATACGCCAGAAAATACGGTATCCAATAAAAAAATGTAATTTCTTCATAAATTTTGGCCATAATGTATTCTGCTACACGTTGATAATAAGTGTATATTAATTGGTTTGCGTGAATGTTATAGAGCCTACAAACTATATTATATATACTGGAATTTTTTCTTTTCATACTATTAATGGCGGCGATCAGCGACTTATAATAGGACTGGAATAGTGCAGCGGGCAATCTGACACTGACGCTGGGGGAACTGACTAATTGCCACTGATATCACCAGTGACATTAATACAGTGATCAGTGATAATACTATACACTGCCGCTGTACTAATGACACTGGCTTCAAAGGAGATACAATCTAGGGTGATCAAGGGGTTAAATATGTGCCTAACTATGTGTAATATTTGTATAGTGTGCAGCTTCTACTAAGAGAGCTCTCAGCTTCTCATCCCTGCTATGCAGGGATGAGAAACCAACAGATCGCTCCCTTCGTAGAGAGCTCTGTGTTGTTTACCAACAGAAGAGCTCTGGATTGTGATTGCACACAGCCGATCAGCAGGTCTCGGCCACAAATAATTGTCCAGGGATCTGCTGCCAGGGTCCCACTGTGTGCAATCACAGTGGATGCCAGGTGGAAGGCGCTCCCTAAACCCGGATGTAGGCAGCTAAAGTTTGAGGATCCTATTGTCACACAGAGGTTGATTTACTAAAATGGAAGGTGCAAACTCTTGTGCAGACCTGAAAAGAAACCAATCAGCTTCCAGGTTTTTTTTTTTTTTTTGCCAAACCTTAAATGAACAAGCTGAAGTTAGAAGCTGATTGGCTACCCTACACAGCTGCACCAAAGTTTGCACTCTCCAGCTTTAGTAAATCAACCCCAAAGTGTGTTGGTTGTTATTTTGTTGGAGTGTTATATTTGATACACTTTAAGACAACAACAGCAACCTGCACTTGAAAGGAGCCAGCTTAGATAGAGTTTAGAGCAATTTAAGCAGCCACACTTGTTTGGGTAACAGTTTAAATTAATGTTTATAATTAATGTTATTTAAAATATGAATTCCCAATATAGGGTGCATGGTTGAGTGCTGTAGCACAGGTGTGTTGCATACTTGTGTTGAGGTACCATTCAAAATTGTACATGGGCAGGTGTGCTACCGAGTGGGGCAGTAACGCATACGATTTGCCATGTGTTACCACAACAAGATGGTAAAATCAGGCCCTTAGAAGTTGACATTTTGTTAGTCTAACATGACCAAGAATTTCAATTTGGCACCTTTTCAATTTTATACGGGCAATGTAAATAAAATACAGTGTGTGATAAAAGATTCTGTTACAACTGTGAACCAAGAAGACTCGGTGCATAAACTATGTATAATTGCCTACTGCAACATAAAATAGACAACATAGTAGTAAGAATAGGGAGAGGAACTAGGACCAAACACCCAGTCTTCAGTAACATAACACTGGCAGGAAAGTAGCAGGGGGTCAGCCAATGGAATCAATTTGTTGCCAGTGGTTCTGCTTCACTTTTCCAGTTGGCAGACCTTGCTAAATCAACCACACCAGGGTTTTCATGTGCTAGGAAATAAATTTGGCCTTTGGGTCAAATGAAATGGTGATGTCATCAAGCTCATCTTGGTCCTGACCCTTGTGGTCAATTTTTGGAGAAATAGAATGTGTAATGCCAACATTTTCCAAACGTACACTAATTTTTAGGATGTTGTCAGTCTATAATAATCTGGAACTTCGTAAGACAAATATAACAATTTTAATCTTTTTCAATAATGGCAAAGTGAAGTAACCTGTAGTTACTGGTAAGAGTCTAACTAGCATTGATCTAGCTGCAATCCGATTCTCTGAATGCTATGATTTACTGTTGTACATTATCATTGTTCTTTTCACTCCCTTATTAGATAAGCTTGATTGAACTAAGGTGAGTAATGGTTCAAATATATAAATCATAAACAACTTAGAACTCCAAAATTGTTATCCTCGGTGTTGTAATAATATTGTTCAGCATTTTTGAACCACAAACTGTTTTTGTAGGGTTGTACTTATTATTATTTACTTGCAATTGCAATTTAATTGATTTAGAAGCTTAATAAACCGACACAAGACACTAAAATATAATGCTAATTATAAGGTAATCCAAATGTTATAATTTTTTATTTACATATATAACATTGACACACAATAGGGTAAAAGCCCTACATAAAAGACATGGGCTTAGTCTTCTGCCTGTGTTTCAAAGGAATTATGCAAAGAGAAATTGTTGCTTGGCTGAAGTAAAAGAAAAAAATTCTAGTACGGTACGCAGCAAGATTACGCCGTTCCCGATAATCTGGATAATAATACAAAGAAAATCAAACGGGAAGCGCTCTCCAAGGAGAGATGTAATTAGATTATTACATTCTTAATATGGGTGAAATCTGCTCTGTGACAAAGCGCCAGAGATGCAGCTGCTCTTCCCGGATCACCTGGCCACTAGAGAGTGAGATCACAAGCCAGTGTGAATAAACCCTTGCTTAGGCTTCTCAAATAAATGTAATTACCTTCTCATCATGCTTCATTTGCAGAAGGCTTCTTGATGGTTGCTGATGACTTTTCACAGTTCACTATAGCTTCATTTTGGAAGCCTGAGAGAGCAGGTTATAATACTGATGCAACATGTTATGTAGCAGTGAGTCTAGCCAACGATGTAACTATGGGATGTTGTCCCATTTTTAAAACATTATGGATTGAGTAAACCAATCTGACTTAAAGAGGACCTGTAGTGTGTAAACTATGCATAAAAAAAGGCAAGCAGAGGGCAAAGAGCTACTCATCAGTGTTGACTCTCTGCAGCTCAACTTATCTCCATTATTGACTTATCATGCCCTAATCTGAACTGTGCCTCTCTGTAAAGGCGGCCATCTTGGTAGCAGAGCAGGGCATTGCTTCCTCATGCCTGATTTTCACCCCTAATGACTGTTGATCTGATAATTGGTAGGGTAATGATCAAGAAGCATCAAGATGGGTGTAGAAAGCACAGATCCGCAGAATGAATGAAAGAGAGATACGTAATCTGTAGGTTTTGGGTACATATTCCTCTGCAGCAACCCTATTAGGAGAACCATGAGCAGAATGGTAGTGACATGACCAAATCTCACTTCAAATCTTCTGGTAAAGAGCAGCCATAGGCAGCAGTACCTTAGATGAACTCACATTGCAGATAGACAGCTAGGATGCCGAAGAACAGGAGTGTCTAGGCTATTTTTCTCTAAAGGATACCATATCTTCACCTTTTGAGTTCAGATCTAACTTCAGCTAACCACAGAGATGTAGTGACATGTCTTATAGCTATGGCTGCAGCAAATGGCCCACTGACCATTTGTCCTAGGGGAATCAGTTGATCAGGTGTATTAGAAAGTATTATCCATTTGTTTATGTTACTCCCAGGAGAAGTAGTGTTAAGTGTGTCTGATTGCTTTTCTCCTACTGCTTCTCTCCTCTTACATAAAAAATGCTTTGGCAAGCAGACTGTGCTTATGACGCACACTGCAAAGCATGACAGCTTCAAAACTGCTGGCATTGAGCATCTATAAAATCTGACACACCTACAAATGCTATAGATAAGGCTTAGTTAAAGCCTCGTACACAAAAGGTTTTTGTGGCACGCTAGTCTCATGTTGAAAGTGAAGAGGTTACACACTATACGAAAATTTTCGTACGACAGAATACAACGTCAGAAGTGACGTAATGTATTGAATAGTTTTGTATGTATACTTTCGATTCTCATAATCTTGCTCTTACAATTTTTTTCGTAAGAAAACTGTACTAATGAAATGAAAGTTGGACATTGAGTTCACATCCGATAACTATTTTATAGTCTGCACATCCAGCTTTTGTCTGACGAAAAAGCTAAATCGGCTATTAAAAGCCCCATACTAATGATCCGAAACTCGTCAGACAGCTCGTCGTATCAATTTATTCATTTCGTTTTTGTATCGTGTTTTCCGGCCTATAAAAGGCCTGAAGGTGAGCAATAATATTCATAGGAATGAGTTCTGTGCTAGTCCAAATGAACTAATAGTGCAAATGAAAAAACAATCAGTGGTCACACACAAATACAAATGTGGAATTACGATATGAGAAAATAATGTAAGAAAAAATAGAAACAGTCCGTAAAGTAATCTCCCAAAGTCCTTCTGTATTACAGTGTAAAAAAAGGCAAAAACTCTTCATATGGGCTCATCATAAAGATTCTACTCAACCATCATGCCTTACATAGAGGCTTACCAGAGAAGCGTGATCGCATTGCGCAAAGTAGTTACAAACACAATAGGTTATATCCACCACTTCTTGTTAACAAGCTTCTCCAAACATTGCATGTATAAAGAGAGAAATACAAGAGCCAGGCGCTCCCAATAGTGTAAATCTGATATAAATGTTTATTATAAAAGACAATTAAAACCACTTACATATAGTTTGGAATAAAAGTGTTGTACAATATCATAGCCCAGGACATGATCTGTGCATTTTCGCATGTAATTACATTTTTGTGTTTTTTTATTTATGTGACGGCTTTGGTAGACTGTCATAGTCCTTTTTATCCACAAGATGGAGAACATGCCAGGTTATACTAATATGGATGCAATTTCTTGTTCCGGACTTATTGTTCAATAACTCCTTCTTCCTCGACTATCAACTAGGTATATAATTTGTGGTGAGCAGGCGCAGTTTTTAAGCCCCTGATGATGTCAGTTTTGACGAAATGCGTAGGATAGAACTAGACGCTGTGACATCGCCATGCATGCAGAATTGCATGGATGGAGTCCTTGTGCATATGATATTGTATAGCACTTTTTAAAAACTATATGTGGCTGTTTTTAATCATAATTTGTTCCTAATAAACATTTATATTGTATTTATACTATTGGAGGTGCCTGGTTCTTGTTTTTCTCTTTTTAAACATGCAATGTTTGGAGGGGATTCTTAACAAGAAGTGGAAAATATAACCTATGGTTACTACTTTGTTAAATATGGCCACTCAATGATAGGGGGTCGTGCTTCTTTGGTAGGTGGTGGAGCAGAATCCATTTTGCTTTTTTTTTTCACATTGTGTTACATAAGGACTTTGTGGGATTACAGACTGTTTCTATTTCTTCTTACATTATTTTCTCATATCGTTTTTAACATTTATATTTGTGTGTGACCACACAGCTGTTCACTGATTGTTTTTAAATTTGTACTATTGGTTTATTTGGATTAGCACAGCACTTATTTCTATGGTTAACATTTAGTATATTGAATATCTAATATTGTGCAAACTGCTTTTCTTTTAGATATTTTTTGCTGACCCATAAGTATGGTCTCAACTGTGTTTTCACTGTTGGATTGTAGGCATAAAGTTATTGTTCGTGTCAGTTTGTGCGCTAATGTTTTATATGTGTGAATTACTGAATTGCCTAAAACAACTACCATAATTTGGAAAAGAATTGGTGCCTATAAGGGATAGCTCTAGAAGCAATCAACCACTAAAAATCTATTCCACATGTTATAACCTATGTTATAAAACCATCAAGTCAATGTCAGCTGGGGAGGAAATTTTAGGTTTTTGGCACTGATCTATCATTACTAGTAATGGTGGAATTTTCGACAGTGATAAAAAGATCAGAATGAAGTTTCACCAATGGCGGCTGGTGGTAATTTTTTTTGGTGGGGTGGTGGCAAACAGGCACCTGCACCCACAACCGACACCCCCTCCCCCCCTGTTGGGTCGGGGTGGTCAGTCGGTCGGTCGGTCAGTTGGCACACTTATACCATCCATGGCAGGCAATCAAGGGCGGCTTCCCCTGTTCTCCTCCACGGGCATCATGAGCAGCTTCTCCTTCCCCCTACTCGGCGGCTTCCGTCTCCTCCCTCCTCCTCGGTGCCCAATCAGAAAGCTTCTCCTTTCGGCCAATCAGGAAACATGTCTCAGTCCTGGGCTTCCTGATTGGCGGAGATTTGATTCCCTATTCTCACACACCTGGGTGGGCTCGTAGCGCAGTGCTCTGCGCCAGGAGCCCACCCTATTTTGACGCTTATTAGAGCCTCTGGCTCTGCTTTAAAAAAACACCCACTCCGCATTGGAATCCATGGTCCAGCATCCTCAAAGGGGCCAGGATGTATGGATAGGGGGTGGCGGCGACGATGGATAGGGGAGGCGGTGCCCATGCGCCCTTAATGGACAGGCCGCCCCTGAGTTTCACATTAGGTTGAGGGTGCAGTTAAGTTAAAAATGTAACTGCAGCTTAAATATTTTCTTTGTTTTGTATAGAATCAGATAGAGATAGATTAATTAGCTATATCTTCAATTCTTGCTAAATATTGTAGAAACCAGGAAAAATCATACAGACAGTACTATGGAACCCAATACTAGTCGAATGGTCCCCTGTGGCTATAATTACAGCCTTAAAATGGTTCCAAAATTAAAAAGTTTTTACCTTAAAGTGGTTCTAAGGGCAGAAGGTTTTTTACATTAATTAATCCTTCTGGGTACAGCCCCTCAGCCCCCCCCCCTTTTTACTTACCTGAGCCCCATCTTGTTCCATCAATGTTCATGAGAACAGCAGTTCTCCTGGGTCTCTCTGTCCTCACACAGCAGTGGGAGCCATTGGCAATTGACAATGTCCATTCACAGGAGCGCTGCTCGGGAGCGAGCCTGCTTGAGTGCCCCTATAACAAGAGGCCCGCTATGGGGCTGCTCTGTTCTAAACAATTCCACAGGGCAGGTAAGTATAACATGTTTGTTATTTTTTTCACTTTAATGCATTTCTTGCATTTAGGTTAAAAACATGTTTTGCCATTTGCTGTGCCATCCACCCCATCCCCCAAATACTTACCCATGCCCTGTATCAGTCCAGCTCTGTGTTCATCTGACAATCTTCTCCCCTCTCCCCCTGCTCTCACAAGCTTGGCTGACTTTGGGAGCGATTGGCTGCATTGCTGTACAGAGACGTACAATTCTGCGATAAAATGCAGCATGTCTGCATTTTAGTGCAGCATGCTGCAGTGTTTCTCCTGGCGGCATTGCAGTGTGGATGGGACGCATAGAAAACAATTGTTTTTTGTGCGTTTTTGCAGTGAAAGGTGTTTTACAATGCAGTAATGTGTGAATTCATCGTAAGTGAGTAAGAACTAGACATGTGCATTTGTTTTTGTCCGAATGCATTTTCGTCTGAATTTCGGGTATTCTCGTTATCGCTTTAACAAATGATAACGAACGTGCAGAATCCAACAACCGAAAGATCCGACATAAACGAATGTTTTATTTTTATTTTCGTTGCAACAGTTCGATATAGATAGGAGATTCGACATGACGCTGACAATAGCGATCTGTGTCCATCGAACCTGTGGTCGAATGTGCCTAACCTTAGCTCTATTAGTTTAAGATTATTCTACATCGAGAGAAAAGATTCGACATAGAGAGAAAAGATTCGACATAGAGAGAAAAGATTCAACATAATAGAGACAATAGCAAAAAGGGTTGAATGTGCCTAACCTAACTAGCCTAACCTAGCAAAAAGATTCAACATGAAGATTCGACGAAGCAGTCGCCGCAAGCAGGCTTTTTTTGGTAAAATGCTCGACCCATAGGCTATAGAAGAGTTCTAATGTTGGTTGACCAGTAATAATAATTAAAAAATATAATTATTACTAGTGTCATACAACATTAGAATTCTACTATAGCTTGTAAGCGGAACATTCAACTGGAAATGTACGATTGTGGCGTCGCACAGTTTAGCTGCTCCGTCAAATCTTCTTAGAACATTCGACAGATACCATAAGCCTTCAATGACAGATTTGACCTTAATTATTTCAAATTTTCGGACGAATTCATTTTTTAACGAAATAAAATAAATAAAAACGAATTTCGGGAGTAACTAAATACATTTATTTTTCTGACGAAAACTGAATTCCGAAACGAAATATTTCAGTGTGCACATGTCTAGTAAGAACCAAGCCAGGATCTATGACAGGTGCCTGTCATTGAATATATCTAAAATGTCAATCAGTACGAAAAAATTTGCTGTTTTTTACTGTTTATAACATTTTAGGCAACATTCTAGGGGCACTATCTAAAAAAGGGTATAATTGTGCTGGCTCTGACAGTTTTACGTTGTAACACAGGGTTTGCCATAATGAATTATAAGCCATACATGGAATATTCAGTGTTTTACACCTAGTAAAAACTGTCAAAGGGTGACCTGTAATTAGGCTACCTAAGAGTACAATAGTCACACATTATATCTGTTTTCTCTAAAAATAGCACCTTCCGCCCCTTAAACTAGGACTCCTTACATCTATTCACATACTGCCATTGAGAGCAATAAATATACATGGGCAGTAATCTTTTGTTACTATGGCGACCTTTCACCCATTCACCAGCTCAGAGATGACATTTGTGCCCCTGTGGCCGGTGAGATAATGATCAGATCCCTGGGTGTTCCAAGACATTTTCTCTGTTTACCAGCTTTTGAGCTCACGGAATAAGGGATTATGAAAACAGGAATAGATCATTATCTCAACGGTGACCCAGGGCTTAAATTAGTATGTCCGAAATTTTACTCTATGTATTCATTTTCCAAAGAGCGCTTATAATGAAAATAAGAAAACACAACCTAATAGCACCAATCCACACAGACATGCCGTTTATATCTGTATTATATTTACTGCTCTACAAGATATAAAAAGGTTTAGATTGCAAGTTAAGCCTCCTGCCTGCTGTATGTATATGTCACTATGTCTGTATGTGTACATACAATATCTCACAAAAGTGAGTACAATCCTCACATTTTTGTAAATATTTTATTATATCTTTTCATGTGACAACACTAAAGAAATTACACTTTGCTACAATGTAAATTAGTGAGTGTACAGCTTGTAGAACAGTGTAAATTGGCTCTCCCCACAAAATAACTCAACACACAGCCATTACTGTCTAATCCGCTGGCAACAAAAGTGAGTACACCCCTAAGTGAAAATTTCCAAATTGGGCCCAAAGTGTCAATATTTTGTATGGCTGCCATTATTTTCCAGCACTGCCTTAACCCTCTTGGGCATGGAGTTCACCAGAGCTTCACAGGTTGCCACTGGAGTCCTCTTCCACTCCTCCATGACAACATCACAGAGCTGGTGGATGTTAGAGACCTTGCACTCCTCCACCTTCAGTTTGAAGATGCCCCACAGATGCTCAATAGGGTTTAGGCCTGGAGACATGCTTGGCCAGTCCATCACCTTTACCCTCAGCTTCTTTAGCAAGGCAGTGGTTGTCTTGAAGGTGTGTTTGGGGTCGTTATCATGTTGGAATACTGCCCTGCGGCCCAGTCTCCAAAGGGAGGGGCTCATGCTCTTCTTCATTATGTCACATTACATGTTGGCATTCATGGTTCACTCAATGAACTGTAGCTCTCCAGTGCCGACAGCACTCATACAGCCCCAGACCAAGACACTCCCACCACCATGCTTGACTATAGGCAAGACACACTTGTCTTTGTACTGCTCACCTGGTTGCCGCCACACACGCTTGACACCATCTGAACCAACTACGTTTATCTTGGTCTCATCAGACCACAGGACATGGTTCCAGTAATCCAGGTCCTTAGTCTGCTTGTCTTCAGAAAACTGCTGTGGGCTTACTTGTGCATCATCTTTAGAAGAGGCTTCCTTCTGGGACAACAGCCATACAGACCAATTTGATGCAGTGTGTGGTGTATGGTCTGAGCACTGACAGGCTGACCCCCACCCCTTCAACCTCAGCAGCAATACTGGCAGCACTCATACGTCTATTTCCAAAAGACAACCTCTGGATATGATGCTGAACACATGCACTCAACTTCTTTGGTCGACCGTGGTGAGGTCTGTTTTGAGTGGAACCTGTTCTGTTAAACCGCTGTATGGTCTTGGCCACCGTGCTGCAGCTCAGTTCCAGGGTCTTGGCAATCTTTTTATAGCCTAGGTCATCTTTATGTAGAGCAACAATTCAGAGAGTTCTTTGCCATGAGGTGCCATGTTGAACTTCCAGTGACCAGTATGAGCAAGTGAGATCGATAACGCCAAATTAAACACACCTTCTCCCCATTCACACCTGAGACCTTGTAACACTAATGAGTCACATGACATCGGGGAGGGAAAATGGCTAATTGGGCCCAATTTGGAAATTTTCACTTAGGGGTGTACTCACTTTTGTTGCCAGCGGTTTAGACATAAATGACTGTGTGTTGAGTTATTTTGAGGGGACACCAAATTTACACTGTTATACAAGCTGTACACTCACTACTTTACATTGTAGCAAAGTGTCATTTCTTCAGTGTTGTCACATGAAAAGATATAATAAAATATTTACAAAAATGTGAGGGGTGTACTCACTTTTGTTAGATACTGTATATATATTTATATATATATATATAATATTATTATTCATGATTTATCTAGAGTTAACAGTTTGCACAGCGCTTTCCAACATGAGGGCAGACAGTACAGTTATAAGACAATTCAATATAGGAGGAATCTGAGGGACCTGCTCATTAGAGCTTACAATCTAATTTACATTTTTTTTTCATTTATTTATTTTTGTAAGATAGATTTTTTTGGTGTATTTAAATATGTGTCTAGTCATTATTCAGATCACTGTCTTTATTTGATCACATTTTGAGCAACAATGCCTTTTTAGGTTATGACACAATTCAGCTTGAAGATTGTGCGTTTACATTAAAGCGTAATTAAACCTCCGCCAAATATTTTTTATTTGAGCCCCTGGAGCTTTTAGCCAGCATGTGCTTTTATTATGGCAGACTTACCTGGCAAGCAATCCCCTTCATTGTTTATGATCTTTGCCCTCTTTTTCTGTTCTTCCTTCTTGGTTCCAACTCTTCGTCCACTTAGTTCATTTAATGACAATTTAAGTGTTCCAGTACCTGAAATTTTACAGTGTGTTGTAATGCCAGGGTTTTCTATTAAACTGGGATGTAGTAAAGTAACCAATAGACTTCCAAATATGTAAAATTGTTGGCATGTGTTGCAATACTTAACACTGAAAAATCTAAGAGGAATAGTGAATTGGTGAATTGTCTAAGGTGTCATTGGAATAAGAGTAACTAATAAAACCGGGGATGGATTTACTTTTAAAGAGCCTATAAGCACAGTGTCATGGCACCCCCAGGCAGGTAAAGTGTGGGCTCACCCATGGTACAGAGTTTATTTGACAGCTGGTCTTCACCAGAGCTCCTAATTGTGGAAATGGGCAAGAAACCCTGTTGATCCTGTGTTTTTTGCTGCAAGCTGTCTTCTGGTCGCTGCCCACAGGATTGCCCCACCAAGGGGGTAGCTATAACAGGAAGGATACAATGTAGAGACTGTACACAATACACTAGGCAGAAGAGTGGTCAGGTTCAGGCAGGGGTCATGGACAGGGGGCAGGCAAGAGAGTAGTCAAAACAGCCCGGGTCATCAACAAGCAAGGCAATCAGAAGTATAATTCCCTGTTTTTCACAAAGAATACCTGACGCTAGGACACAGCACCAGTCACTTTGAAGGCTGGTGTTTGAATACTTTTTTGGTGAGAGAGCACATTGTCATCTCAGTGAATTCTTAAAGTTCTGTCAGGGATTCTGCGAGAACCATTGGAAGTTCTGGTAGGAATTTTAAGAGGAGTTATGGAAGTCCTGGCCCAGGGAGGAAAGGGGTGGAAGAAGTTACATAGGGCTGATTAAGAGTTAATAAGTGCAAAATTGGTAAACTTGTATTTAGGATTTTGTTTTTTTGTTTTTCAACTTGCCAGGTGTAAGTCTGTGTATGCAAATGTTCAGCTCCGAGTAAATAGTGAAGATGTACTTTACCTCTAGCAACCACCTTTTCCTTAAAGGCTAGTTTTCAGATGCTCCAGGTCTTAAACTATATACAGTATTCTAGCTGTAAGTGTGCTAACAGGCCCACAGGAAAACTGTCCCTTAAGCAGGGGTAGGTTAAGATGTCTGAAGCTAAAGTTGCAGAGAGCATAACCAGGATTTGTAGAGGAGAGTTAAAACTGGCAGCAGACAAGAGAAATCCAGTAAACATAGCTAAGGGTCAGGTTGAGCAGCGGACAAGAGAGAAATTCAGTAAACATAGCCAAGAGTCAGGATGGGCAGCAGATAAGAAGAAAATAATGTAAACATGGCCAAGGGTCAGGATGTGCTGTGGAAGGGTGATGAGAACGGCTTACATGAATTCATGGAAAATCTGAATTCTAATACCTGGGATATCAATTTTACTTATAAAACCATAACTATATTATTTTTTTGGATTTGGTTATCTATAGAGAGGTTGATCAATTATTAACCAGGACACATTTTAAAGTGACATACAGAAATGGCTTTATTCCCATTGAAAGCTGTCATCCCCCAGTGTGGGTGAATGCTGTCCCCAAAGGCCAATTTCAGTGCATACCCCGAAACGGTTCCAAATTGGAGGATTTCAACCATCAAGCAGGCATTTTGAAAGACAGATTTATCCAGAAAGGTTGTGATGTAATGTACCTGGAGATATCTGACCTTGATGGAAAAGTTTTGTTGATGCCGAAAAAGAGAAAGACAGAAAATGTTTTAGAACATCAGTTGGCATTTTTGACTACCTTCTCTAGCCAACACAAATGGGTAAAGAAAACCTTAGCCAAATATTGGAAAGTTTTGAAAGAGGACAGCATTCTGGGCCCTGCTCTTCCAACTAGACCAAAAGTAATTTTTAAGAGAACCCATGCATTGAAAGACCTGTTTGCCCTCAATCCAGCTGAAAAAAACTTCTAATCCCATAATGTTTGGGATTTTAAAGGGCTTTTGTTCTTGCAGACAATGCAATGTGTGCACCAACTCAAAGACGATTAGAACATCGTCCTTCTCTTCAAGTGTAACATCTAAGAAGTATGCCCTTAAAGACTTCATCACCTGTCAAACAAAGGGGGTGGTGTACCTCCTCCCTTGCAATTGTGGTTATCTGTACGTGGGAAGAACCACGCGTACTATGGCTATTAGAATAGGTGAGCATTTGACTAATATCAAAAAAGGTTTGATGGACACAGTCTAAGCATTTTTGTCGATGCCACCAGTGAAACCCCTCTACCTTGGAAGTTATAGGAGTAGAAATATATAGTAAAATGAATTAAAAACGTTGACTAGGAAGGAACACCATGGTCTCATTGGCACCATTCCAAATTATATAAGAGGGAGAGAAGCACAGGCATAAACCAGAGGGAATTTATATATTCCTTTGAGAACATATTACTTCAGAAACGATTTTTATAAAAGAAATTGTTTATTGAGATTCACAATGATAAAAAGAGCCTCTTGGCATAAAAACACATTTGATACCGTATGAGATTTGTACATTAAAAAGTGACATGAATACGGTATATGTTCTGAAAAAGCTTAATCTGGTTGGGGCATTTTGCGAGGCTCCCGCTTCCTCAGGACCATACAAGCATAAACAGTATGTGACTAAAAGTGAAAAACTAAATTTTTTAGCATTCATTTGCAAGTATATCCAATAATACATAAACTATCTGTATAGGAACATACATTGATATTCAAACAAAATAGGGAAAAAATCTCTATATATCCTATCACAATATACATAATGAACCAGGGCTCAACATAGATGGAAGCATGCTTCAACCCTAATATGTCATCCAACCATCTTAGAATGAATCATACCTTAAATCATATGCCTGTGCTTCTCTCCTAGTAGAAAAATATAATCCTCACTGATGAGGAAGTAATATAAAGAGGCATATTTCTAGGCGTGAGACCCAGTGCATCTTTGACCTGAAGTGTTATCGGCCTCATTGTAGAGTGGAACATCAACTCCTTCATCAATAATTTCTGAGGGGGTGGATGTCTGAATTTACGATCATACCAAATAATTTCCTTAGGCTATGACTTACTATACGATATATTACTGTATACGCTTGGTATATCTTTTAGGTTTTATTTTTTCTTTCTATTTTTCATTTTTTTTCTTTTCATTTTTATCTTTGAGATAGATACAGTTCATGTTGGTTGGGCACTAAGTGTCCTTCCCTTTCTTTTATGGGTAAATACCTAATGTTTCAGTAGTTTCTGTGTTTGTTTTGCAGTATATAAATACAGTCATCTTTTCTAAGGAAGTATTTACCACAACTCCATTTTTAGTTACATGTTATTACATTTGTTGCACAAGTAACTTTAATATCCTGATGGGTTGGGAGTAATGCCTTTGTTGATTGTAATGTAATATATGACATGTTTACCAGTACCTCTTAGCCCCTGTACACACGGTCGGAAATTCCGACCACAAAATCCATCTGATTTTTCCGATAGATTTTGTCCGACACTGGTGTTGCATACACACGGTCGGACAAAGTTGTCGGTAGACATGTGCACAACAAAAAAATTCGTTTATTTTCGTTTCCCTTGATTCGCAACGATTCGTAAATTCGTAAGTCGTCGGTGTTTGTATTCGTAACGATTCGTACATTCGTAAGTCGTCGGTGTTCGTATTCGTAACGATTCGTATTTTCGTAAGAGTTATTTTTTCGTTGATTCGTTTTTCCGTTAGTTTAATTTTTGTTTATTCGTTTATTCGAAATTCGGACGCATTCGTATTTATTTGTACATTCGTAACATTCATAACATTCGTAGATTCGTAATCGGAGCATAATTCATAATTTTATGTAATGTGTATGCTATTATTACATTTTAAGAGACACAGAAAATTACGAATCGAAAAAAAAAGTTACGAATGTACGAATTTTTTCGTTCAATCCATTCGAAGCACGTTAAGCAACGCCATTGTAAGAGACACGGAAAATTACGATTCGAAAAAAAAAAAAAAAAAAGTTACGAATATACAAATTTTTTCGTTCAATCCATTCGAAGCACGTTAAGCAGCGCCATTGTAAGGGACACGGAAAATTACCAATTCAACAAAAAAAAAAAGTTACGAATGTACGAATTTTTTCGTTCATTTTCATTTTCGTTGTTCCTGTTTTCGTTTTTCGGATTTTCTTCATTCGTACATTCGTTGTTTCTAATTAGTTTTTTTTTCAGATTTTCGTTATTTTCGGATTCGTTTGATTCGAACGATTCGTTATTCGTTAAAATTTTTAGCGAATCGTTCGTTCATTCGTACGAAAACGAATGAACGAAAAATAACGAAAAAAAAAAAACGAAAAAAAAAAAAAAAAAAACGAATTGCACATGTCTAGTTGTCGGAAAATCCGATCATTCTGAACGTGGTGACGTTCGTTGCGTACGAGGGAACTACGTAGAGGCTAGTAGCCAGTATCTTTGGTCTCGTAATTTGATCTGAGCATGCGTGGCACTTTGTCCATTGGAATTCTCTACACACGATCGGAAAAAGTCTGATCGGATCTTGTTGTCGGAAAATTTGAGAATCAGCTCTCAAACTTTCCGACCGTGTGTACGGGGCTAGCCTCCATTCCCAGTCGATGCCATCTGAGAGAAAACGCGTTGGGTGGTAGACAGCAGCGTGATGTCTATATGCACGGATTGCAGGCGGCCCTGCTTTGCTTGAGTTTAAGCTGCCCGATTCCAATTTATATGCTATAAGTGCAATTTTATTTTTAATAAGACAGTTTCTATACAATAATGCACTATGAGCATCTCCATTGCTTTTGCCACTGCATGATATGAGAGACGTGATTAGAGAGACACATAAGCTTGGATCCGATCCCCGAAGCCTGTAGCTGATTCACCTACTCACCTACAATATGATCTCTTGGTGGGATCATTTAATTTGGTAAGCAGTCAATTTTTTTTGTTACTAGCACAATGGTGATGAACTTGGACTCTGTTTTATTTTTGTTTGCACAAGGACGGTTTCTTATAAGTTATATGTGGGAAGTTGAAACCACTCACTCTTCCTATGTCAATACAGAAATTGTTTAAGCATCTATCCACATTTATGGACTTTTGTTTAATTTGTTTAAGTATTTGCACCTGTCGCAGAAGATTTTAATCACTTGCTCATGCGATTCCATTGTATGTTTATATATGCACTTTGTATTGTCACTTTGAATAATTCTCACACAGAATGAAATAACTTTATTTATTATTTTCATTTTAAAGGTTTTTTTTCCTAGACTGTGTCCTGACTCACGAATGAATGGAAGCAAGCAAACATTCATTGCTGGGCACTGGTAGGCTGCATTAATGGGCGCTGGTAGGCTGCATTTGATGGGCGCTGGTGAGGCTGCATTTAATGGGCGCATGTGAGGCTGCATTTGATGGGCACTTCATTAAAAAGGTGGGGTTTACATTGGCAGGGAAAAGGGGGTGGAGCTAGGGGGGCAGCAAAATGAGGTTTCGCCTAGGATGTCAAAAATCCTTGCACCAGCCCTGGGGACAGCACATTTACACGGTTATACAAGCTGTACACTCACTACTTTACATTGCAGCAAAGTGTCATTTCTTCAGTGTTGTCACATGAAAAGATATAATAAAACAGTTACAAAAAATGTGAGGGGTGTACTCACTTTTGTGAGATACTGTATGTTTCAACAGTCTGACACCCAGGAGGTTCCTTGCCAGCACCAATATCTTCTCCCCGACTTTTTTCAGGTGTCTGTCTTTAGCCGTCTGTATTGACTGGTGTGGAAGATGTCACTTCCATGCATGCACAAGAGTCATTCATCCTGGCACACTGGCACTATCCAAAAAATGTGAACATAGCTGTGCATGTACATTTTGCAGTTTGTGAACAAACAGGTAAGTTTATTTTCTTGCAGAAGAGACATTACACATCTCTTCTACAATAAAGAGCCTGCCTGTTCGCAATATTTTGCATTTAATTTGGCTTTAATTTGGCTCCGCCTATTAGTTTTCCAGGCCAACGTGATTGGGTGGTCCATTCACCCCTGTGGACTAGTGGGTTGTAAACAGACTAATATCTGTTTACACCCACCTACCTCTATTGAGTGGTGACAGCTCTCTTGTATAAACAAGCCTTCAGCTTTTTGTACACCTATATAGGAACACTGACTGTGGCTCCTGCATGAAATAAAACTGACCATATACTGAGACCCCATTCACACAATGACATGAAACATTAGGTGTCGTGCATATGACTGTTTTTTTGCACGTTGTCATGCTACACACATAGGGCATCCCATTCATCTCAATAGACTCCACTACGCGTGAAAGATTCAGCAAAGAAGCTCATGTACTTTTTGAACTTAATGCATTTTTTTAAACTCCACATTTCGCCATGCATGTTGCATGTTTTTTATGTGCAAACATGCATATCTGCTTGCTGTGTTTGGGGTACCATTAATAATGACTGGAACCACAAGCCCTACACACATTTTTTCTGTGTTTCGAACTCATGCCCAAAATCTTGCAATTTTGCACGCACTCACTAAACACTATAGTGTAAATGCACCCTGAATGAAATAAATCTCACAGATTTCACCATCCACACTGTTTAGCATGCTGGAATTTTGTATCCAGACATTCAGAGGCGGCTTTTACGTTAACTGATTAGTTGCAACCGCTGTTCAGTCAACAATATTGAAGTTGGCTTCTTCAACAAAAGTCAGCTGAGTAAAATTTGCTTAGTGTAAGGCCAGGTTTCTTTTATAGCGGACCTGCGTCTGTCAACACTGACTGGGACTCACCTATAATTCCTAGACAATTCAGGCACCCCTTGTAATGCACCACCTTTGGCAATAGCCTAGCATGCCTAATTGTAAATCTAATCCTGAATAGAACAATTGTTGCTCAAAGCTAGACTTCACTCTCCAGATTTAATATTGACCTCTAAATCCAATATACTGCAGAGCATGCTTGAATTGGTATAGGGCTAAGGAAATAGAAGCAAGCGGTACACAGTTGCAGTTATATTTGGATTAATCTGATCAAAGAGATCTTGACAAGAGAAGGTCAGGACTAGGGGTTATTTTGGAATGCCATACATCACCTGCTCTTGGAGTTATGAATTGGGAATGATTGGGGGTAATGAGTTAACTACAACATAGAATCTGTATTATAAGAGGATTATGGCAGCAAGCAGTATGTTGATAGCTGTGTTATCATATCTTACATAAGCACTAAAACTGAAGTTTGTAGCAAGATAATGCACAACCTGACAGTGCAACCATAATAGACAAGCACCAGGAACATCTGCAGCAATAGATTTGGCTTCGAGGTAACCTGATTTAATTTTGTCAGGATATGATTTGAAAACCAATATTGTAAGTATCAGTCCCAAAATATTGAAAAAATAACTGTCCAAGTGGCAGACTTGAAATAACATTCCGCAAGAAGCAATCAAGCATTGTTTCAAATCAGCAGAATATTTGATTATAAGGTTGCAAATTAAGATTGGGCCTCTTTTTTGAGTTTCAAGGAATATGAGAGATTATTCACCATTTCTAAATAATGTTATTATGGGCCCATTACCAAACAATCAGCACCCAAAATATGTTTATCTCTGAATATATGGGTACTGGCCACAGCACAACAGCCAGATTCATATTCACACCACGATACGCTATGCCAGATAGGCATTCATAACGGTATAATAAGAGGCTCAAAGGTATACAGAGGAGACAGTCTGGGTTTTCATTAGGTAAGTCTTGTGTACAGTAATTGTGAACCTTTAATCTGATATTAGATTTAATATAACAACTACAGTATGTGTATCACTTGAACCTGTTAATGCCACATTAATGTATGTCTCATTTGTGTCGGGTAGGTAGTTGGATAAAGTTGTGTGATCAGTTGTCATTTTGCAAGAACAGCATATGAAAGAGCAATGGAACTATTACTGATTTTCAGAATCAGTATCACCTTTTCATTTTTAATATTATTATAGATGTATTATTATTGTTTATTATTCATCTTCACTTTGTTTCACTTAAAATCCGTATAAATCACTTTTTTACTGAGAACCTAGGTGACTATGCCAGGAGGGGGCTATGCTGAACTCCACCTTATCAGTCAGTAATGCTATAAACACACTTTTCTGGAATTCATCTTCTACCACTTTGATGGTGGCCAATGCTTGGCTTCATATTAAACTTTGATGGTGGCCAATGCTTGGCTTTGTCTTAAACTTTGATGGTGGCCAATGCTTGGCTTTGTCTAAACTTTGATGGTGGCCAATGCTTGGTTTTGTCTTAAACAGTCATGTCAAATATACAAATGATGATTTTTAGTTCCTCAATGCTAAAACATACCATCTACATTTCCTACATCTTGATCTCTTCCAGGGACCCTGTTGATAAAATTCTTAAATTAAGCTTCGACAAAGTGATGTGTACAGAAAAGGAGGGAAACAAAATCATTTATGAAACCTTTGTAGACCCTGATGCTACTTTTCCAGGATATAACAGGTAAAGTATATAAACCTTTTTTTTCCTTTGCTTAGAGATGGATTTATAAGTAGACCTGTGCCTGTAGGCATCAGAAACAAAGAAGTATCCTTTTTCTGTACGGTTATAGGCTACACATTAGTAAGAGCATAGTCAACTCAGTATGCTTACTTATACATTGTCACAATATTCTGAACCAGACTAGGACCTGTAAAAGCAGGCATGTCAAACTGGTGTTTTGTTTTTTTTGGGCTGTTTGCAGCCCTCTTGCTTCTTCTTTGTGACCCCAGCTGATTTAAGGATTTGAATTGAATAAGTCTCAAGCTGCTTAAATGTGATAAAGGCTGACCTACCTTGCATAATGGTATGGCTGAACACTTTAAGAGTTGTTTTTGCAGCTTCTTTGGGAAAAAAAGTTACAGTACTACAACTACTGCTATGGTGTTGGGTACCAAAGTGCTATAAACTTTTTTTTTTATTTAATCTGATGTATGTGGCTCTTATGCCCCATCCACACGTGCAAATGTGTCTGTTAGGCATTAGATGTAATAGAACTAGTGGGGTTGGTTCCTGGCGGCAAATCTATGGGCAGAAGCCCCATTAAAAGCAATTAGGAGGCTTACAGCTCCCACAGCTAACCGCATGTACGGTAATTGTTCATGGAGCGATTAATTGCAAATGATCACCCTTGGATTTAGACCAACTTCCATTTCTTTTATCGGTGCCTCCACCTGCAGCTAATCGCTGGGATCCCTTGCTGGGTCTCTAGCATATAATCGTAAGGACGCCATTCACAAGTATGAATGGGCCTGGCAGACATGTGGTACCTTGAAGATTAAATCTACTATGGTTGGCTCACCTTTTCATTTGAGTGTGATGCATGTGAGTTAAAGAAAACAATGTCCTCTCTGAAAGAGATGATCCTACAAGAGGGGTGTTACTTTGGGCACCAAAGGTCGTGTGGCTACAGACCTTTGGTGCCCAAAGTAACGCCCCTCTTGTAGATATTGTGGATACAAATCCAGTCCTTCTTAAACACCTTTTAAAAAGAGGAAGTATAATACCCACCTATCCTGCTACCCATACCTCATAACTTCTCGCCCTTGAAAAGCCATGCTGGCTAAAGTATCTTCTGCATCCAACACACTTCTGGTGGTGCCAGATGCTTGGTTCAATGTTGTGTATTGTGGATCCACCTGCCGGCTGCTGCTTCTCTACGGTGTCCTGTAGTGACATAGCATTGGGCAGATGGAACCACAGCACACAGTGGGGGACAAGGTATCTGACACCCCCAGAAGAGTCAAATGCTAAAGATACCAGAGGCAGGTATAGCTAATTAAAAGACAGAAGATCAAAGACATGAGTGGTGGGACAGCTAATGAGCATACCTCTTTTGTTTTAGGGTTTTTTCTTAACACTTTAAATGCAATGGTAATTTTATAGAGAGGGATGTACATTTTGAGGACTAAATATAAGTGAAAGATAGTGGTTGCTTTACATATATTTTACACAACTATTACTGAAATAATGAAAAATATGTTTTATATTATAGAAATACATTTATATTATAAATATATTTAATATAAACAAAGCATACAAATACTTTAATATTATAAATGTGTCTTTTTTCTTCAAAAAAAAAAACACTTTTTGTTATATTTACCATATAGATCTCAAAATGTCCTAGCACACAAGCATTGCTAAGTGCCCAGTTTCAGATCACATTTTTTTTTTGACACAGACAAAATGACATTTAATGGCTGTTGTAAAACAATAACAATGTATGGCCATAAATGTACAGATCTGTCACCAAGAAGAACAGGTGTTGAGACATCTGCCTATCATTGCCTGAATATCGCACCTCTAGGGCCGACTGTAGATTTTCATACCATTTTAGCCAGTGTTTGACATTGGTGCACACACACAGTGCCATGCTGTTTACTTTATTGGATTATATTCCATTTGAACAAAAGCAAACAGTTGAAAAATAAATATGCAATAAATATATAAAGAAAACAATATTAATTTTTGTTTTATTCTGTCCTTTGCACAGAACATAAAATGAAGCTAAATCCAAGAACAAAATGTATATTGCAGCTTACTATTTATTAGATATGATACGTGAATTCGTTTTCTTTGTCTTTGTCTTTTTTTTCTTTAGTGTTTACCTGGTGTTTCTGCCATTAACACACCTCCTGTACTGGGGTGACAATGCACACTCACTATATTGTATCTATGGAGGAGCAGTGCCATCATAGGACAGTATGTTAGGACAACATAACATCTTCCCATCTTCCCATCTACAATGTAGATAACATAGGGGAGCTGTTCTATAATTCACAAAGATGACAACACTGACACCATAGATAATGTTATATATATATATATATATATATATATATATATATAGAATATATATATTAGCAGAACAAACAATGCTCAAATTCCTCAGAATACACTTTACATTTTTTCAACATGTCCCTTTGACAGAAGTCAATCAGGGATGGCAACAGACTGATAGAAATTCATCCAGTCCATAAATCGGTTGCATTTCAGTGTATGGCCAGCCTTAATGTGAATGGAATTAAAGCAGATTATGGGGTAGATTTAAGGCAAAACGACTGTGCACTGCAAGTGCAGTTGCTCCAGAGCTTAGTAAATGGGATGAAGCTTCAACTGGGCACAGAATACCCAGTCACGTGCAAGAGAAATCAATGTTAGAAATTGTGTATATAGCTCTACAGAACAGACAGTGCACAGTCCACATGGGCTTTGCTGCTTAACTGCAGACAGGAAACATGAACTTTATTACAGAGGAAAGACCATAGATGCAGCTAAAAACGTATAAATACTGTCATCTACTGGTTGAAGAATATATCTCTACTAAATACTGATGTACAGTAGTTGTACAGTACAGTAGAATACAATTTTTTAAAATGTTTTATTCTTAACAATAGAAAAACAGCATTTTTACTTGCATATGAATAGATTATGGTCATCAGAGCTTCCCCTCATTTACTAGGCTCTGGAGCAACTGCACTTGCAAAATGCACAGTCTATTTGCCTTCAGTAACATGCAGAGGGTATGACGGCAGGCAATATGTGCAGGAAAGGAGTGTGGAAGATATGACAGGAGACAGCATGTACAGGAGAGGAGTGTGGAGGGTGTGACAGCAGGCAGTATGTGCAGGAGAGGAATGCTATGGTTGTGCCAGAGGGCAGTATGTGCAAGGGAGGAGTGTGAAGAGTATGACTGGGACAGAAAGTGATGGAAAATCTAACATTTTACAGTTATTACAAGGGGAGAATATGAGGAGAAATATTCCAATGGGGATACCCGTTGCAGTAACTTTAAAATGTGGAAATTCCCTGTACTTTATGGAATTTTTTTTCTTCCTTTCCTTTATTGCCCTGGAAGGAAATGTATAAATGGGAACACAGACAGCTGTAGAGCCTGACAAAGGTTCAACCCTACCCCACTCTAACCGAAACTAGAAAAAAGGTTTGGCTGTTTTTTCACTTTAATACTGCCATTAATTATTATAAAGCTAAATCAAATTTATTTTTCAATTGGAAAAAATAAATAAAAGATTTTCTAATATGTAAGCTTATAGACATGTTCTGTTTCCATTTAGTTGGCATCTTTGCACAAGATTCCCAAACAACGTAACCCCCTCGTATTTACAGTCCTTGCATACATCGGACGTTGTGAATGCAGACAGTCTTTTTCTACAGTCTAAGGTGAGCATCATTAGCTGTTGAAGATAAGTATTGCATTATATCAATTCACAGATTTGAATATTTGGTGTGACCACCCTTTGCCTTCAAAACAGCATCGATCGATCGATCAACTTGGGTACAACCAGCCTGTCGCTAGCGATAATCACTGTCTTCTCACAGCGGGGATGACTCCCCCCCCCCACCCCGGGAAAAGACAATGGCCCAGTAGGAGGGAATCCTGCATCAACACCATGGTTGCAGGAAAGAAATTTGCTCCGTCTATGGACAGCCAAATTTTTTTCAATTTTTTTTAAGACTGGTCTCTATCAGCCACATGGGTACATTCAATATAATGTTATTAGCATTACTATCTTGTTTATTATACATCTCCTTTTTATTTGTAATAAACTCAGGACAAGAATGTATTTAATACAGTCATCTTCTCCCTGTTGCTTATGACCAACTACTTCGATCATCATTTATGGGGCCATTATGTTCTGACCTTGCCTTTTTACTATTAATATTTTTCCAAAACTTTTGGGGATTTTTTTACTCTTTTTACTAGTGATTGTTCCGTGGTTTTTGTTACAAGAATTTCATGCCATTCATATAGTATAGTATAGGATTTTCTTTGTTTTTTCTTTTTAATAAATTTGCAAAGATTTCAAACAAACGTCTTTTACGTTGTCATTATGGGGTATTGCTTGTAGAATTTTAAGGAAAATAATTCATTTAATCCATTTTGGAATAAGGTTGTAACATAACAAAATATGGAAAAAGTGAAGTGCTGTGAATACTTTCTGGATGCACTGTATACTGAACAAATCAGTGAATAAAGATGCATTCATATGCCAGCATTCAGGCGCCCCTGAATACTTTCCTTAGGCTGGCCATACATGGTCGAATTTTTGAAAGAATTTTCTTTTGAAAATCAGAAAATTCATGCTTTTTATCTGATGGTGCCATCATTGATTTCGAAATTCGACCAACCAAGCCTTCAATTTCACCTCATGTTGCTACAGAAAAGAATTTTCGTGGCTGGAAATCTTTTTTTCTTTCTAGGAATTTTCTTTTCTTGCACATACGCATTTCTTTTTCGATTACATTTCTTGCACGATTCTCCCATCATTGATTAAAAAATCGTTGTAAATTTTTTGAAAAACAGTCCGATTACTCAAATTCAATGGCCGCACAAAAATTGACTGTTGCTGCAGCCCACTAATGGTGCGAAATACGAACGAAAATTCTTAGATAAGATTTTCGAAAGAAAATTCTTTCGAAAATCGACCCATGTATGGCCTGCCTAAGTGGCCAAAAATTGTGGGGGCGGGGTCTGAGTGGCTGACACTTTCATGCTTGCTGACAGACAGTGTTTGGCTGATACATGCTGTATTTTTTTTTTCATGTGAGTACCCATTGGTGCCTTTTATAATAATGTTTGACTGTATTACACTATGAGTTTGTCCTTTTCCTCTCTCCATGGTCAATTTGTGATATTTTGAGGAGTTAAGATGCCAGCCTGAGGGGGTCATCTGACACATATCCTGGATAGTCCTTATGCGTTTATGACCTTTATGTCAGAGGTCTGATATCTGTGGCAAGAGGCTGTGTTTGGTGTTGGAGCACAGGAGTGTTCATGTGTGATTTCCAATGAGCACGTCTTCAAATGTGGATGGACTTTGTTTATATTGTGGAGTTTTTTTTTCTTTTTCATTTTTATTAATATATTTGTTTGCAATTGTGGGACATTATTTTATATGAATGTATCTTTATTCACTGATTTGTTCACCGGGATATATTTATTGAGACATTATATATTATATATATATTGAGACATTATATATTGAGTTATATATTGAGTTATAGAATATTTTGGTTGTTTTTTTGCACTTTTGTTGGTTCATATATATATTTAACCGCTTTTTGCCATCATCATTGTAAAATGACGGACAGGAACTCTATTGTTCCTGAGAACGCGGCTCTTGCGCGGCCGTTCTGGGCCACACTCCGGAGAGATCTGTCACCCCCTGCGTCCATCAGACAAAGCGGATGACTGAACAATATACTAGCCCACTGCCAGTGTCATGTGATCGCTGTGACCAATCACAGCAGGCCAAATGACTGTTGTAAACAATATATGGCTTTCTTTAATGCCATGTATTGTATCCAATTGTGTTGCTGTAAAAAAAAAAAAAAAAAAAAATCCCGATCAACTCCCCAGAGTGGTACTGTATTACTATGGTAAGCCTGTATTGCCCTGGTCACAGTATGTAAAAAAATAAAAACTTTAAATAATAAATAAAAAATGTTTAACATTTTTTATTTTTATTTTTACATACTGTCATCAGTCAGTGTACCTGTTCACCGCTACACCAGTTATATGATGACGCTGTTCTGCACTGATGACAGCATGTAACAAATAAAACCTGTGAAAATGTGAAAAATGTATTTATTTCTTAATTTTCTAACAATAGTGACAACTAATGCCGCATACACACGATCGTAAATTCCGCCAGCAAAAGTCCGATGAGAGCTTTTGGTCAGAAAATGCCACTGTGTGTATGCTCCATCGGACTTTTGCTAGCGGAATTCCAGCCAGCAAAAGATTGAGAGCAGGTTCTCTATTTTTCGGTCGGAAAAAGTTTCGATCGGAAATTCTGATCGTTTGTACCAATTGTGACGTGCAAAATTCCTACGCATGCTCGGAAACAATTCGACGCATGCTTGGAAGCATTGAACTTAATTTTCTCGGCTCGTTGTATTTTTGTACATCACCGCGTTCTTGGCGGTCGAAAGTTCAGCAAACTTTTGTGTGACCGTGTGTATGCAAGCCAAGCTTGAGCGTAATTCCGTGGGAAAAACCATCCAACGGAAAATCCGCTCGTGTGTACAGGGCATAACTTCAAAAAGCATGCCATGCCTCTTACTAATTACCTCAGACTGTCTACTTTCCAAAAAGGGGTAAATTTGGGGGTATTTGTACTATCCTGGCGTTTTTGCGCCTCAAGAAATGAGATAGGAAGTCAGTACATCAGGATTGATCAATTATAAGATATATACCATACAGGCAGTCCCCGGGTTACAAACAAGATAGGGACTGTAGGTTTGTTCTTAAAGTGGTGTGCCCATTTAAAAAAAAATAAAAAATTAAAAGTCAGCAGCTACAAATACTGCAGCTGCTGACTTTTAATAATCGGATCATCTGGGACCTATCACGTGTCCCAGATGATTGACAAGAGGGAGGGGGCAGAGCTGAGCCCTTCCTGCGCCGAGGGGAAGTGATGTCACCAGCCCAGGCACTGAAGGAGGCAGACTACGAGGGACCCCCTAGATACAGGCATTTAGAGGTGAGTTAAAAAAAAAATCCCAATTTTTTTTTTTTTTAGGAACAAAATTTTTTTTTTTTTTTTTTTTGGGTGCAACCCCACTTTAAGTTGAATCTGTTTTTTTAAGCTTTTTGTATAGCATTGCGGAAGGGTTATCACCCCTGTAACATTTGTTTTGCTGTCTGTGCCCCCATTAGAAGATTTCACCTCACTTTCTATCCCAATGACAATTGGATTTTGAAAATTTGGGGTTGTTAGGGAACTGTGAACTGGTGATAAAGCATCAGAGGAGACACCTTTTTTCCCATATTAACTCTTACAGGAGTGAATTTCCCTTCCTAGGGGGGGATTTCCTCTCACTTCCTGTTGTCTCCCTCCGTTTGTAAGTAGGAGCCGTTTGTAAGTTGGATGTTTGAAAGTAGGGGACCGCCTGTAGTTTGTATAACTTTCCTGAAGACTAAATAATATACACAGATTTGGGTTACTTTCACCAAATAAATGTAGCAGAATACCATTTGGCCTAAATTTTTGAAAAAAGATTTATTTTTTTTTTCAATTTTATAACAGAAATTAAGAAAAATATGATTTTTGTTTTGGAATTTTTGTTCTTTTTTGTTTATTTAGCAAAAAATTAAAAACCCAGTGGTGATTAAATACTACCAAAGAAAGCTCTATTTGTGTGAAAAAAAATGATAGAAATTTTATATGGATTCAGTGTTGCATAACCGCGCAATTGTCATTCAAATTGTGACAGCGCTGAATGCTGAAAATCGGCCTGGGCAGGAAGGGGGCAAAAAGTGCCTGGTATTGAAGTGGTTAAAGGGGGGCAACAGGTTTTAGGTATTTACGTTCTTCTGTTTTGTATTCAGACAATCGGACAATGCTTCTGTATAACTTTGTAAGATTTTATTTTGGTTATTATCACCTAGTAGAGATTTATTTTGTTTTTTTTACAAACAGCCCTGTAACCTCCTCTGTTGCAATTCTCTTTCCGTTGTCTGCCATGACAAGTGGTAAATCATTCCCAATGTATTTTGTGAAATATAGTCGTATTTATAAGTATCCTCATTGCACATTGACTAAACTGTTTAGTTCTGGGTCTGTGTTTATGAGGGAAAGCCTCAGGCTTTGAATTGGAAGTATTGCTCAAGCAGAAGGGAATTGTTCATTGTCACTTTTACCTAGTCTAGTGAACCTGACATCTCTATAGACAGAGTTTTCAAGGTGACGACTTAACTCTTGATCTGCTTAGCTTTGCATTTTCTTGTACATGGCATCGGCTGTTCATATCTATTTCAGCGGCCTCTAGATGTACGTTTGAACGAACATGTGTTTGACAGTCATTGTTTCAGCTGCGTCTGAGCACACATGGGTTGACATTCTACACTAGCTCTTCCATTCATCCTTGAACACTTACACTTTTAAATATTTGTTCTTTTTAAGTGAAAATTGTTAATTTATGTCATTGAGTTTCTACAATTTCCTATAAAAACCTTCTATGCTTGATCGCTTACCTCCACACATTCAGTGCATTGAAATAGCGATTTTATTGTAAAATTTACTTTTAGCATTTGCCCTCTCCACCCTCCACAGATGAGTCTGTAGCCTCAATGCAGCTAAACATCAAGTGAATGCAGTCACATTTGGGCTGTTAACCACTTGCCGACCAGCCGCCGCAGTTTTACTGCGGCAGAATGGCACGGCTGGGCGAAGCAACATTATATTACGTTGCTGCGCCCTGTGGTCACTAGGGGCGAGCGCACCTCCCGCTCGCCCCCCCCCGAGCCGATGCGAGTGCCCGGCGGTCAGGATCACTGCATCGGCTCGGGGGGCGAGCGCCCCTAGGGGCCACAGGGCGAATCGAATAACGTCGCTTCACCCTGTGGCCACTAGGGGCACGCGCACCCCCCCGCTCACCCCCTGAGCCGATGCAAGTGCCTGGTGGTCAGGATCACCGCCGGGCTCCTGCGATCGCTGCTGAGACACGGAGAACCAGGAGAACCGGGATCTGTGTGTATAAACACACAGTTTCCGGGTTCTCTAAGGGGAGAAGTGACAGATTGTCTGTTCATACAGAGTATGAACAGCGATCTATCTCTTCCCCTACACAGTCCCCTTCCCCTTCTGTTAGAAACACAAACAAGGAACACAATTAACCCCTTGATCGCCCCCTAGTGTTAACCCCTTTACTGCCAGTGAGATCTTTACAGTAATCAATGCATTTTTATAGCACTGATCACTGTATTAATGCCAATGGTCCCAAAAATGTGTCAAAATTGTCTAATGTGTCTGCCATAATGTCGCATTCCCAATAAAAATCGCTGATCGCCGCCATTACTAGTTAAAAAAAATAATAATAAAAATGCCATAAAACTATCCCCTATTTTGTAGACGCTATAACTTTTGCGCAAACCAATCAATATACGCTTATTGCGATTTTTTTTTTTACCAAAAATATGTAGCAGAATACATAGAATCAAAAAAGGTTGTGCTGTAAATATAACCAAATGATATGTGATCAAGAAGATAAATGAATATCCACTATTAAACAAACCAAACAAACGTCCTTGTGATGAAACAAATGCCTGTATAAAAAGAGAAATAGTCCTGTGGAAAGAAGCAAGGATATTGTTCCTTTGATATAATTATCAGTGATTCAAAGACATTGTCCAAGGCTGTAAAAACTTGAGTAACAGCTTGGAGTGATTTGCACAGTTGTAGTGACTTTACTGAATGTGTCCCACCACCGAGTGAAGCGTGCGCTTACCAGCTTGAAGCACTTTAACGCTTGTGGCTATTGCCCAGCCAGGGTCTTTTCCTCAGAAGATAGAAGAATAGAAGAATACATATCGGCTTAAACTGAGGAAAAAATTTTTTTTTAAATATTTTTGGGGGATATTTATTATAGCAAAAAGTAAAAAATATTGTTTTTTTTTTTTTTTCAAAATAGTCGCTCTTTTTTTGTTTATAGCGCAAAAAATAAAACCGCAGAGGTGATCAAATACCACCAAAAGAAAGCTCTATTTGTAGGAAAAAATGGACTTCAATTTTGTTTAGGTGCAACATCCCATGACCGCGCAATTGTCAGTGAAAGCGACGCAGTGCCGAATCGCAAAAAGTGCTCTGGTCAGGAAGGGGGTAAAATCTTCCGGGGCTGAAGCGGTTAAAGTACCAGGTTGTGGTCATATTTTATACAGATGCCTCTATATGCTATACAGTGGGTTAAAACTTTTCTGATTTTCTCTTCAGCTCTTTGCTTTGTCATCTATAATTATTTCCCCCCCCCCCCTCCCCCCTCCCCTCTCTCTCTTATTGACCCTTATCTCAACCTGGCCTTTAATTTACAAAACATCAGAAAATGTATATTTCCTAGAAACTAACAAGGTGAAGAAACACTTTAAACTTGCAAAACCATATTAACCATTTATGTGATACAATAATTTTAGAAATATTTTTTTAAACCAAATCCAGGCGACCCAACAGTTTGTTCCTCTTTTGCCCCTTGTCTCCACCTTACCTTTCTTTTCAAAAACATCAGAAAAATGTAAACACTAACAAGCTGAAAAAACCCTTTCAACTTGCAAAACTTTATTAACCTTTTATGTTATTTATTTTTTTTTTTTTAAAACTAAATCCAGCCAACCCAACAGCTTGTTCCTTTATTGCCCCTTGTCTCAAACTTACGTTCTTTTTAAAAACATCAGAAAAATGTATATTTCCTAGAAACTAACAAGCTAAAGAAAACTCTTTAAACTTGTAAAGCTATATTAACCTTTAATGTGATTCAATAATTGTATATATATATTTGAAACTAAATCCAGGTAACCCAACAGCTTGTTTCTTTATTGCCCCTTGTCTCCACCTTACCGTTCTTTTCAAAAACATCAGAAAAATGAATATTTCATAGAAACCAACAAGCTGAAAAAAACTCTTCAACTTGCAAAACAATATTAATCTTTTATGTGATACAATCATTTTATATATTTTTTTTTTACACTAGATCCAGGCAACTCAGCAGCTTGTTCCTTTATTGCCTATTGTCTCCACCTTACCTTTCTTTTCAAAAACAGAAATATTTACATTTCCTAGAAACTAACAAGCTGAAAGAAAATCTTTCAACTTGAAGAAACTATATTACCCTTTTATGTGATACAATAATGTTATATATATTTTTTTCAAACTAAATCCAGGAAACCCAACAGCTTGTTCCTTTATTGTCCCTTGTCTCAACCTTAAGTTCTTATCAAAAACATCAGAAAATTTATATTTCCTAGAAACTAACAAGCGGAAGGAAACTCTTTAAACTTGCAAAACCATGTTAACCTTTTTTGTGGTACAATCATTTTATATATTTTTTTTTAATTAAACCCAGGCAACCCAACAGATTGTTCCTTTATTTCCCCTTGTCTCAACCTTACCTTTCTTTTCAAAAACATCAGAAAAATGTACATTTCCTAGAAACTAACAAGGTGAAGAAAACTCTTAAAACTTGCAAAACTATACTAACCTTTTATGTGATACAATAATTGTTTATATTTTTTTAAACAAAATCCAGGCAACCCAACAGCTTGTTCCTTTATTACCCCTTGTCTCAACCTTACCTTTCTTTTCAAAAACATTCGAAAAATTTCCTAGAAACTAACAAGCTGGAAAAAAAAATGTATACTTGCAAAACTATATAAACCTTTTATGTCATACAATGTTTTTATATATTTTTTTTTTCAACAAAATTCAGGCAACCCAACAGCTTGTCCCTTGTCTTCAAAAACATCAGAAAAATGTATATTTCCTAGAAACTAACAAGCTGGAAAAAAAATGTATACTTGCAAACTATATTAAACTTTTATCTAGTATCATCATTTTATATATTTTTTAAACTTAATTTAAGGCAACCCAACAGCTTGTTCCTCTCAGTTGTGTTCCTGGTGAATTATGTACAAAGAATTAAAAAAAATTACTTATGCAAGACTATGAATTGAAGACTTTTAGAACATTTTCCAAAATAAGCTTTGGGATTTGGTGCTCTACTATTGTCAAAAGAAGACAATAGTTTTAGTTTTTGCACATAAGAAACATCTTGATGAATGGTTTCCCTAAGCAGACTAAAACCTTACAGGTCATTGGCTGCAGATACTTCCAGGGATCAGATACAAATAATTGATTCTGACTGGATTGTGTTTGTTAAGTGAGGGTTAAAATCCAATCTTACTATTGGGTTTGGATTTGAAGGTTTCAAGAATCTTCCCATTGATCTAAAGCTGATACATTTAATTTGTGATGGGGTATACATATGTTGCCACTGTTCTAATATAGTCCTCTCCAGGGCTTGCACTCTATATCTATTTGCATTACAGAAGAAATGGAAATTTCCATTAATTGTGTACGAAAAGAATAGACTTCAGATTGTTTTAATTCCAGTGTTCAGGCACAGAAGGTGCATTATATGTGCTAAAGAAATCAATGTTTGGATTTGTTTGCTAATGTGACTGCTTCATTCAGTGCTGTCAGTCATTTAAAACTGTACGGGCTAAATCGCATTTAAAGTTTTGCCAGTCAAAATGACAAATAAACTAACTTTCCCTGAAGTAGATTAAAAAGTGACAGCTTGCATTTGTGTGTGAAAATATGATTTAGCGATAATTTTTTTTTTCTTTAGAAGATTGACATAATACTCAGGTAAATTCTTAAATCTCTGTATGCTTATAAAAGGCATATCCATTAAGTTGAACATTATTGTAAAAATATAATGGCAGCAAGTTAGATGTGTTTTATACAGTTTACTAAGATGATTGTCACTATGTGATTTTCCAAAACTAAGTACTGTATTTATCGGCGTATAACACAAACTTTTTTACCCTGAAAGTCGGGTGCAAATAGCGCTTGCGTGTAATACGCCAATACTTCAATTTTAGCTGCCTTGGAGGGGATAGGGAGAGGGCGGGACGAGCGCCGTCAGATTACATACAGTGAAAATCTCCTGTTAACTTGATGGCCTCTGTAATAGGAAGTCCCATCTCCTGGGAAGCCATTGGCCGCTGTTCTGTCTATCATAGGAGATTCCCACTGTATGTAATCTGTCGGCGCTTGTCCTGCCCCCCTCATTGTCCCCTCTAGCCTGCAGATGGGCATTGATCAGGCTTCACTGATGGCAATGGTGATGCTGCATTGATGGCAATGGTGAGGCTGCGGCATTGATGGCAATGGTGAGGCTGCGGCATTGATGGCAATGGTGAGGCTGCGGCATTGATGGCAATGGTGAGGCTGCTGCATTGATGCCACTTGTGAGGCTGCATTGATGTGGACTGATGAGGCTGCATTGATGGCACTTGTGAGGCTGCAGACTGGCATCGATCAGGCCGCATTGATGGCAATGGTGAGGCTGCAGATGGGCATAAATTTAAGTTTTTTCCTGAAACCTCCCTCTTAAAATGAATGTGCTTGTTATATGCCTGTAAATACGGCAATCAAAAAAACAATAGGCTGTCATCTTTAATGGGAAAATATTGTGTATTCTCAATGAATAAATACTGTATTTATCTGCGTATAACATGCACCCCAATTTTAGGAAGGAAGTTTAAGGAAAAAAACTTACATTTTAAATAAAGAACTTTAGAGTCACAGCTCATCAATGCACCCTGCTCAGTGCCCATCTGCAGCCTCTAAATTGCCCATCAATGCACCCTGCTCAGTGCCCACCTGCAGCCATTAAATTGCCCAACAATGCAGCCTGTTCAGTGCCTATCTGCATAGAAAATTTCTATACAGACAAATAGGTAACAATAAAAGAAGAACAGACCATACGTACATAAGTATGACTGAACACACACAAAATGGTATGCCAAACAGTACATAACATTGGCTAGAAACTGAGCAGCAAGTCAAATTATTTATGAAAGCCATGGTGCTCGGTATCACATCTAACAACATAAAACAACAGCAGCAGTAATGTGCCTAATGCTTAAATAGAAGCACTGCAGTAACACCAATGAAAAAAAAAAAGTCCGGGAAAAAAGGTTGGACGAAGAAAAAACAAAACAACGTCAGCACTCCAGTGAAATCATGCAATCACTTATGAATTATAACCAGTATATCAGATCGGATCATAAATCACACAATGATAATATAAGCTCAAATAAGAAAGGCCAGGAAGCCTATGCTAACCCTTTTAAAGTGCATATAAAAATATCAATGTGTCAAAAGTAGCATCACCCAACCCTATAGAAAAGGGAAAGGGCCAAGGGCAGTACATAAACCATCAGGGCTAAGATACATCAGGCACAGACATGGTGGGATGTGAGGCCGTCGAGGCACCAGAGGTATAATGAATCCAAGTGGCCCAAATTACATTAAAACCTACTATGATGGCCCTTGCATGTCGCCTTCCACTTCTCCGCCTCCATGATATTATTCACCAAACAAATCCATTCCACCCCTCTGGACAGATTTTGCATAATATAGCAGAGGATCCGAGTGGTTTTAACAAAAATATATTTTCATGTTGCAAACGATGGGTATATCTCCTTCCAAGCTAATCTCTTTTTTAACTATTAAACTGCAGGTGGACCAACAAATGATTTTACATCCATCAGTAATGCTTGAGAAAATAAGCAGAGCGCCAGGTCAGTCAGCGAAGAAAGGACAACTTGACCAACCTGTTTCGGGACTGTTTTCTTGTAATGTCTGGCTCATCACAAAGGTAAGATAGCAATCAAGCATTCCCATCAGTATTTGTCTTTCTTACTATTGCTATGTGACCGAAGTCATGAATTAAAATATTGTCACTCGCAACAACTTTGCCAATTGTGCTAAGGGTATCTGATGGTATCTGGTAGCCTTTAGGTGGCCAAAGGCATACAAGGGCTTTTTAAGTTCTGCACGCCTGGAAGCATGTCTCCTAAACCTATATGCTTGTCTCAATCAAGTTTATTTGTTTAAAAGGAAAGCATATTTTTTTTAACTTTTTAAACTGTTGTAATTCATTTTTACTAGGGCTGTTACTGATTAAAATTGTCGTGTTCGATTAATCGTTTTTTTAAAATCGACTAATTTCGATTAATTATAACGCACATACAGATCCAACTACTTTTAGCTGATCTCCTTGCATTGTAACTCTGCATTAGTCAGTGGTAAATGTGGTATACACTATATACAATCACCCGACACTAGTTCGTTTCTACAATCCATGACTTAACTTCACAGTTCACAAATACGTTTTAAATTCAAACTGTAGCACTGACATAAGTCATTTTTTTTTCCACAGTAGCGTGACAATCCCTCCACCTCCGGTCTAACTAATCCCTCTCACCTTATGGCATGGACCCCTGTCATGCAAGTGGGTATCAAAAGGGTTAACACGGACCATAAACTTCTCTCACGTCTCCTTAGATCTCAGCAAGGATGCCAGGTCATGGGTAGAAAGTAAAGATCTAAGTGCTCACCGCTTAAGTATAAGATTTCATTTTTGTGTTCAAACACAAACTGCTCACATAAAGATGATAAAAACACAGCGTGTAAAGCCGACAATCGTGTTAGTTCCGTAGGGCAGCAGCGGGTGACTTCATGCGTAGCTCCTCCCCGTACGCGCTGACTCCTCCCCTCTTCCCTTCGTTAGCAGACGGAGGCACTTGGGGAAGGGGGGGGAGTCCGGTGACCTTGATGTCTCAGACGGAACTCCCTGAAGACTCTGAAGCGGCGAAGAGAATTTTGACCGATCTAATCTTGATCGATCAAAAAAATGTATCAATTAATCAATTAATCAAGGAATTAATCTTTAATTTCCACAGCCCTAATTTTTACAAATTATAAAAGATACAACGAAATAAGGAAAAATAATTATATCTGCAAACATGGCATCAATAACAATAAAAGCATCATTGTATTCTAGCCATAATGTGGGTTGCAACTTCCCCATGAATGGTCAGAACTTCTAGGCAAAAACAGTAGTGTGATATGTCCCTTTTTAAATTACATTTAGAATATGATAATTTAAATTTCTAAGACATTCTGAGTTTTGTAATGGAGGTCCTGGCAGTAGTTGCTTTTGGACTGTGTCTTTCTAAATTATATTTTCTACAGAGACAATGATGGGGGGCATGCTTTGCCACTGATCATGTACTCCATGCCCAACATGCTGCCTTAGAAGGTACAATAAGGACAGAAAAATGTTGTCCCAAAAATGTACAACATAAATAAACAGGCACAAAATAATTTGAAATCAATATACTGTACAAGTATAACGCACCAAACTAAACAAAAACTAAGGTCTGGTCCCCCTCAGAGGCTTAGCTGTGGTGTGGTGGGGACACGTGAATTAAAAAGAATAACTTAACATTATTAGTCCTCTTGTGCCAGATAAAATATTTCACACATGCTTAAACACAAATAAAACTCAATCTTGAAAAAGGTTTATTTATTTATTTATTTTAATCATTTATTATTAATTTACTTTTCTGGTGTGATGTAATTTTAGATACAAATAGCCCTTACTGGAGCAAACCTGTGAAATCTCAGCCATAACCTTTTTCTTTTTACAAAACTTTTATCACATTTAGCTCAGTTCACTTTTCCCCTTTTGCCCTTGTTGTTCCCAGGAAAGTAAATCATAGTTATTATTTTACATTTTGCATGCCAACTGCTGCAGTACATGCATTATGTAATATTAAAATTATTAACCGCCACATTGCGGGATAAGTGACCTACCCTTGGTGTCAAATCCTCTTAACCTTTGTAACAACTTTACAGGCAAGTCTCACTGGGAACATATGTATAATTTTTCTTAATTATCTTCAAGGCGGCAGCGTTTCTGTAATCTTTTCGGTTCATCAGTCTTTTGTCAGCACGTACGTGTTGGAAGGAAAATGAGGTGTTAGGAGTACAGCAAGTGACACGTTATAGAACCTGCATCATTACCCTGCGAGACGCATCTAGGATAGAGCAGGGTGGAAATACCAGAGGTCTTCTCTGCAGCGCGATGAACCGTAAAATTCTGCCGCGGTTGTAAAAAGGATCACTGCCGGGAAACAGGGATCGGCCACTAAGTTGTGGATAGTATTTAGCTTCTAATAGGTTTGATTATTCAGCTATGATGACCTCTTTATTAGGACAGAATGTTTCATTTTCTGGTGCTTTTCACAGATTTAATGTCTTTCTACTAGGCTGGCATGATCCTGAGTAAAGCAAAGCCACAGATCTGCCTGGCTGTGGGGGAGCCTATTATTCTGAGAAATGCGGAGGGTACCATTATGGAAGGGTATGGACTTGCACTTCAAAAAAGGTAAGAATGCTTAGCTGGTGACCAGCAATGTCAGACAATATATTTTTTCAAAGTTTTCAAAGACACATGGCTTAATGCCCTTATATCGCTCTATATCACCCTTGAGATGTGTGTCCCATTCTGACAACTTTCGTCTGGATTGGAATTCTGTAAATTATGCTTAGGATCAGAGCAGGGTAGAACCTGCCCATATTGCTATCTACTCTGAGCAAAATTATGAACGTAACACTTTTGTGTTTGCCCCTATTTATCATGAGCTGACCTCCAATATATACAACTTTTTCTATGCACACAAAAGGCCTATTTCTCTCAAATATTGTTCACAAATATGTCTAAATCTATATTAGTGAGCACTTCTCCTTTGCCGATATAATCCATCCACCGCACAGGCGTGGCATATCAAGATGCTGATTAGACAGCAGGATTATTGCACAGGTGTGCCTTAGGCTGGTCACAATAAAAGGCCACTCTAAAATGTGCAGTTTTATCACATAGCACAATGCCGCAAGTTTTGAAGAAGTTTGCTATTGGCATGCTGACTGCAGGAATATTTTTGCTCAGTGTATATCCCTGATAAAATGACCACAGCTGCATTTTCTTTCATCTGCTCTTTCCATTGACGTAGATGCCTATATTAGGGACGTTTATGGAAAAATCTGTAGTTTGTTGAAGTTTATTTTTTTTCTTGCAGATTTTTTATTTATCAAAAGAAGTCCTTGAGACAGTTTGGAAATTCAAAGGCAGGGTCAAGATATGATAAATCACATCAAATGAATTCATGGAAGTTTAACAGGCACATGTATAACAGTAATCCAGGGGAAAGAAATCTCCATATCAAGATTTGCAATCTAGTACCATACCTTTACTTTGAGGGGATGCAGACTTTAGCTGCATTAAAGAGGTGGCAGAGGACCGACCTCCAATAGGTTCTTGCAGAAATGTGGGAGTTATGCAAGAGAAAAAGGGATGGGTTCCCCAGAATATATAATCTGTGTGCTTTTAACAAATGGTCCTGACGCTTCTACAAAAGGGCAGCAATTTTATTATTGTTTTCCTGATATTTGGAATAGATTGAAAATTTAAGGGAGAAGTTCAGTATTTCCTGAACTGTTTCTAAGTAAAGGATTGTTGTAAGTCCGCTTCCTAGCATCACAGGAAGGATGCTCTATATTACTGTCATGGAGAGGAAAGAAAGCGATACAAGATGGACAAAGAGTGTTGGTTGAGATTGGAGTCAACACATAGCTGCTCAAATAAAGTTATTGGGCACAAGAAAGATCTCGGGGAGGGAGAGAAGATCATAATTGTTCCAATACTTCTCAGATAGTTAGGCCAAAATCACGGCCAGGAGCAGACAAACCACCCACGGATGGCCATTGACCAGAGAGTATAAAATTGCACCCTGGAAATCTGCCCTGGGAAATCAGAGAATGAAATGGGCCATCTCTTAAACCCAGAGGAAAGTTAGGGTTGCCAATGACCGGAGTGAGTTGATGGGGGATAATTCTGAGTTTTTACAGACAATGGCACATATCCTTAGGGTTGGATCTATCATGGCATAGACTTTCAGGATTGAAGGGGACACCACATGGACCTAGATAGAGTTGGCCTTTTCCAATGACACCGATTGTTTATGGTCTGTGTGATTGCACCAGTTAAGTAGTCGTATTGGATGAGAGGCTATCAGATATTTGATAATATCTGGAAGGGCGATACCTCTATGTAGTTTTGGTAAACAGAGGAGAGAAAAGTTGAAGCTGACAGCCCAGACAAGTTTAGTGTAAATTCTGTTGACCTGCTTCATGAAGCTTATGGGGATGTAGACCAGCAGGGCTTTGAGGAGACATAGGAATTTATGAAGTATCACCATCTTAATAATACTGCAGCAGCCAAACCAGTAGAATATCCCTGATTACCACCACAAAAGCAGGGTCTGAACTTTGTGGTGAAGGGGTGGGAAGTTTAAATTGAAGGCATCTTTTATATTAGGGAATTTAATGGCTCTGGAGGCCTAGTTGAACTTAAAGTGATTGTTGTAAAGACATATGTATTATTTACTCTGATTCTGTCTGTTTTAGGTCCATGTTCAGTACAGTGTATTTTTTTTCCTAAAATGATAATGCTAAATACTTTCTTTGCAGAGCCCTGCTGTGCTGTCATGTGACCTCCCTTTGCTTTCCTTTCCGAGTAAGTGAGAACAGTGGGAGGGGCTGAGATTCCTCTCTGATGAATGCAAGCTGGCAGAGGGAGGTCACATGACTGCACAGGAAGGCTCTGCAAAGAGGTATTTATCATTATAATTGTAGGAAAACACACACTGTACTGAGCAGGGACCTTAAACAGAGAGGATCAAAGTGATTAATACAGGTTTCTTTACTTTACAAGCACTGGAGCAGCTGCAGAAAATGAAATTACACAGGCATGAGAGAGGGGAGGGGCGGGGAGGAGATTAGCTCACACACAGACTACAGAAGGGAGAGGGATAGGAGATACAGAGAAACTGAGGAGAGAGCAGGATGATGGAGGCATGTACACTGACCATGGATTAATGGGGTCAGCAGCCATGATAAATGTGGTCAGTTTAAACAGGGGATGATAGGAATAGGCAGGATCAACTAGGTATTGTACAACATAGAATGGGACAAGTGACACTACAGAAACACTACGCTATATATTATGCCTTAAAGGGACAGAAGAATTTTTTTCTTTAGGGTTACAACCACTTTAAACATTACTTAATTTCCCTCCAGGTTTTTTTTCTACCTCTTCCTTGTATTCCCTGTCCATTTAAACAAGCTTCTATCAGGCTTCAGCAGGATTTCAACAAGCTTCAAGTAGTGCTGAAGCCTGCTTAGCAGCCTTTTTAAATTGACAGCCAGCACTCACACTAGGATCTGTGTTCAACCTTCTCAAACTGGAGCTGTATGGTACTATAAAAACTTACTGAAAGCTCTGCAAATGCATTGTAGAAGCTTGCTGTTCACACTTTTCCTATACAAGCTAAAAACCCATGTGAAATGAGCATAAGGGTCAATTCACCAAAAACATGTACAACGTATTGCAGGATTTTTAAATGCTTCAAGTGTATTTAAATCTAAGAAAAAAAATAATGTATTGAAGCTTACTAGTTCTTAGTTTTCCTTTTTTGTCTTGTTTTTTTCCTACATTTTCATCTGGTGATCCTGCCAGTAACACACTTACCATCCTAGGATGGCAACACTCACTGTAGTGAATCTATAGGGGAATCACCTAAGACTGCTCGGTCATGGTTATTATTGCAGAACAGCTCCCTTCTCCTTATCACCATAACTTAGTGGGGAAAGGTTCTGCAGTTCACAGAGGGAACTGCGCAGGGTATACAAAAATGCTTGGGATTTCAGTGCTGCAAAGAAAAAATGTGCAGGAAGTTAGGAGCTTGCTGGATTTCTGTCAGGATCAACCTTTTTTTTTTTTTTTTTTTTACGTATCCAACATACAGCACAAAACACTTATAATGGTATATTTTACAAACCAAAGGGGAGAAGATAAGAGTAGTACGTAGATGGGGTTTATATGTATAAACTTTAAGAGTTAAAACACCACTATCACTGAGTTTCCAGGTCTGCTGAACTCCTGTGTCCAATTCAAGGTCCAATTCTCCTTGCTTTTTTTTTTTTAATAATTTCTCATTAGGGTGGGTGAGGCAGAAGCAGTAAAAATATTGCAGCAGGAAAAGTGTGACTTAAAGGCAGAGGGAGCTGGGCCATATCTGCAGCTGGGATAGAGTACATCCAGAAAGTATTCACCTTTTGTTACGTTACAGACTTACATTCCGTATTTTACTTAAAATTCTACAAACAATATCACATAATGACAATGTGAAAGAAGTTTGTTTAAAATGTTCTCAAATTTATTAAAAATAAAAAACGAAAAATAATCACATGTACATAAGTATTCACAGCCTTTGCTCAATACTTTGTTGAAGGACCTTTGGCACCAATTACAGCCTCAAGTCTTTTTGAGTGTGATGCTACAAACTTGACACACCTATTTTTAGGAAGTTTCTCCCATTCTTCTTTGCAGGACCTGTCAAGTTCCATCAGATTGATGGGGAGTGTCAGTGCACAGCCATTTTCAGATCTCTCCAGAGATGTTCAGTCGGGTTTAAGTCTGGGCTCTGGCTGGGCCACTCAAGGACATTCACAGAGTTGTCCCATAGCCACTCCTTTGTTATCTTGGCTGTGTGCTTAGAGTCCTTGTCCTGTTGGAAGATGAACCTTCTCCCCAGTCTGAGATCCAGAGCACTCTGGAGCAGGTTTTCATCAAGAATGTCTCTGTACATTGCTGCATCCATCTGTCCCTCAATCCTGACTAGTCTCCGAGCTCCTGCCGCTGAAAAACATCCCCACAGCATGATGCTGCCACCACCATGCTTCACTGTAGGGATGGTATTGGCCAAGTGATGAGTGGTGCCTTTTTTCCTTCAGACATGGCGCTTACAATTCAGGCCAAAGAGTTCAATCTTTGTTTCATCAGACCAGAGAATTTTGTTTCTCATTGTCTGAGAATCCTTCAGGTGCCTTTTGGCAAACTCCAGGTGGGCTGTCATGTGCCTTTTACTGAGGAGTGGCTTCCATTTGGCCACTCTAACATACAGGCCTGATTGGTGGAGAACTGCAGTTATGGTTGTTCTTCTGGAAGGTTCTCCTCTCTACACAGAGAAACTCTGGAGCTCTGTCAGAGTGACCATCGAGTTCTTGATCACCTCCCTGACTAAAGCCCTTCTCCCCCGATCGTTCAGTTTGGCAGGGAGGCCTGCTCTAGGAAGAGGCCTGGTGGTTCCAAACTTCTTCAATTTACGGATGATGGAGGCCACTGTGCTCATTGGGACCTTCAATGCTGCAGACATTTTTCTGTACCCTTCCCCAGATCTGTGCCTCAATACAATCCTGTCTCAGAGGTCTACTGACAATTCCTTGAACTTCATGGCTTGGTTTGTGCTCTGACATGCACTGGTAACTGTAGGACCTTATTTAGACAGGTGTGTGCCTTTCCAAATCATGTCCAATCAACTGGACTCCAATCAAGTTGTAGAAACATCTCAAGGATGTTCAGTGGAAACAGGATGCACCTGAGCTCAATTTTGAGTGTCATGGCAAAGGCTGTAAATACTTATGTACATATACTTATGTAATAAATTTGTAAAGATTTCAAACAAACTTCTCTCACGTTGTCCTTATGGGGTATTGTTTGTAGAATGTTGAGGAAAATAATTATATAAAATTATATAAAATAACAAATCAATTTTGGAATAAGGCTTTAACAGAACAAAATGTGGAAAAAGTAGAGCGCTGTGAATACTTTCCGGATGCACTGTATCTTGCTACTCGAGTCCTTGAGAAACAAAAATATGGCTTAGTATTCACCAAGAACAAGAACATTGGTGCCCATCCATGCTTCCATACATCCACATTTTCTAACATGCATATTGTTATGGGCATTTTGTATGTGTATGTGTTTTAGGCATTTGGTGTGCTTTAATATGCATTTTTCATGGACTTGACTTTAACCTACTTCAGAGCTGCTTCAAGCTGCTTTTTGCCCTTGCATTTACAATGCTCATGATTACAAGCTCTAAGGCTGGGTATAGACATGAGCTAAAACGCAGAAGATCCAAAGCCTGTACAACTCTTCTGTCCCCCAAGCATTGCTGCCACAGAAGGCTGCCATGGCTAGCCATTGATGCAATTGCCATGGCTGATTGCTATTGAGAATGTAAGTTCCCTGACTGTCAAGTTGATGCTATTGCTTTAGCATATGGTCAATGACCTGGAACAAGTATAGGGACAAGGACTTTCAGCAATTTTTTGACATTCATTTGATTGTCTGCAGCCTAAAAGCTGGGCCATTTTAATGGGCAAATTTGGTCACTTCCAGGAAGGGACTATCTTGATGGATTGCCTCTCTGGCCAGTAGGAATGTGCATAAGGTGAGAAGGGGCTTCAACACTGCTGAGAAGTATCTGAGCTTTGCTCATCAAAAAAAGCTTGTACAGTTTCTCTATTTAGGTCTAGTGACTGCATTGCTTCATGTTCATTGCAGGCACCTCCATTACTGGCCTTATCTCAGGGATCTGAACGAACTGACTGGAAAAATCCATTACTTTGTCATGATTGATAGGTCCAGAGGGTGTTTCTACAGCTCGTGATCAGCCCTTACAGATATGCTAGTTTCCCAGTTTAACCATTATTGACCATGTGGGATGATGATTATTTCCTGTGTACAGGTAGCCTAACTGTGCTGATAAAGCTGATACATTGAATTAGACTTAGCCTGCATGGAAAATGATAAATTCTAGAGGAATAACAGGCACAGCAGGAACTTTTCTGTAAGCCATGTTACCTCTGACAAGCTTGGCACATGTCAGTCTTCCCTTGAAGGCAGCATAACTCAAATACTGATATTTGTATTTCAGGGGCCGGAATGAAAGTGGACAGCTATGGGGCTTTAGTAACAAGGGCGCAATCTTCCCCAAGGTATGTCAGTAATTTCCATCAAGCTTACCTGAAGAACAGATCATTATGGCTGAATGTACGTTGTATCATTGCTCTTGTGTTTTTGCCATTTGCACAGGAAGGCGTTCTCAGTTCTTATTACAAATTGATACCTTTTGTTGTTTATATGCAACAAAACAAATGCCAAGATGTATATCAGCTGAGCTTGGGAGTGCTGAGACGTGAAAAAGAATTGTAGTAAAAAACATTATTCCAAAGTTTATAGTGACAGGGTCATTATTCTCCCTAAATAAAAATATAAATAATTATCAATTTTGTCCCAATGAATGAATCTGGGACAACTGCTAATATACAGTTATTGCTGCAGACATTTTGTCCTTTTGTCACATACCTGGTTGAGGCTGAGTTGATGAGAGGGCTGCCCTTAAACCTATTGTCCTGTTTTCCCTGGGGATGATGACAGGGTATAACAGAACGTAGAGTAGAGTGGCATGGGTATCTGTAGGAGATCTGATAGCAGATGCAGAGCCGAGCAAGCAAGCTGGCAGCAGGCAGATGCAGGATCTTGAATGCGTAGTCAGACGGGCAGAAAATTGCAACGACCGGGCAGCAGGAGTACAGTTTCAGGAACTAGGAACAGTGTCAGAGCCAGGCCAAGCAAGGCGGGGTCACAAGTCAAGGTCAGCAACAGAAGTTCAGGAACATGCAGGGTCGACAAGCTGGGTCAGCATACGGATGTACACAGGATCAGGTCAAAAGCAGTAGGAGCTGATGACCACTCCATAATTCTAAAGCCTCTAGGTCTTTAAAGAGGTGTAACATTTTATTTAAAGTCAGCAGTTACAAATACTGTAGCTGCTGACTTTTACTATATGGGCACTCACCTGTCCAGGAAGCCCGCGATGTCAGGACCCCAGCTGATTTTCGGATTGGCTGTCAGGTGCTGCTGCCGCCATCTCCACTAAGGGAAGCACGCTGCGCTTTTTATAGCTGGCCTGGAGGAAGAAGTAGAGAGGCCTAACTTCCAAAGGATGGCGCCACGGAAGTGGTGAAGGGTACCTGTCAAAAACAGGTACCCGCTCCCCTCTCCCCCCTGAAAGGTGACAAATGTGGCACTGGAGGTGGGGAGAAAGCAGATAAGCAGAGGTTCCACTTTTGGGTGGAACTCTGCTTTAAATAGGCCACTGGGTGCCAAAGTCCATCAAACATACACTCTTGCACTCATGAACATGCACAGTATGCTAATGCTCATGGGAAGGGGGGCTCTGATGGTGACTCAAATGAATTTGTGTGGGCTCTGATGGGGACACAAATGTGCTGGGGAGTGCTGATAGTGACACAAATGTGTGGGGGACTCTGATGGTGACAAAATTGTGTGTGGTTTCTAATGGGGTCACAAATGTGTAAGGAGCAATTTGAAGGTGACACAAATGTGTGGGGGGGGGCTCTAATGGAGATATAAGTGTGCAGGGAGACCTGATGGAGAGAAAATGTACAGGGAGAGTCTGACGGGAACACAGATGGAAGTTTAGTCCCGGTGTATGAAGTTCCAGCATTTAGGTACGGGTGGAGGATATAGGTGCACCATCCAGCCCTGCAACTGACAGCATGTGAAATTCTATTCTATTCTGCTGCTGCAGATTCATTTATAAATAACTGATGTTTTTCAGCCAGTGAATATGTTTAAATATATAATTTGGCCCTTGAAGTGAAAAGTTTGGAGACCCCTGGCTCAGGGCAACAAGGTTAGAGGGGTAGTACCAAACTTAAAAATTTAGAGGCTGTGATATTTTTTTTCCATATTTTGTTTACTCTTCTGTGTGCTTCTGGACCTTTGCAGACCTTGGTTTAATTTATCAAGATAACTGTAGTGTGTACAAGTAATGGTCAAAGGATTCAGAATAGTTTATAGTCCAGAAAACATAAACCTTTTTATAATTTTTACCCATCCAGTGATATGTACAGTTTAAAACAGTTTTGCATATAAAGTAGACAATTATTGTAGCAGTAATCACATTACAAGGGGCAGAGCTTGCACAAAAGTATGTCATCATTCTGGTTGGCCTACGGTAGCATGGTGTCTAAATCCTCTTGCCTTTCCCTGCTCCACCTCAAAAAAACAAAAAGTTTTTCTAGGGAGGTGGCCTTAAAGGTGCCCATTGATTTTAAAAGTAGGGTTAGACATGCAGACAAGATGCGACTGAACTCAGGCTGTGGTCTAAACTGGTTTGCTTATGAACATGATAGTTGGTAGACGTTGTTAAATTACACTTATTTCAGGAAGGACCAAATTAAAGATGTTTTCAAAACTGGTTACCACAAGTAACTGGTTAGCCAATGACCAGATTTGGTGTCTGTCATCCCGTGTCTGTAGGTGGCTTAAGGACTCAATAACATCTTAGCACAGCTTTGTACACCAGAATTCCCCATTCTGCAAAGTCCTTTGGTCAGTGGTTTTCTGAGACTCCGGCTTCTAAACAATTATGCAAAAAAATAAATATCATCTCCTGTAAAAAGCAAAGCCACACAAAATGTATATCTCTGTTCTAGGAGAAGAAAGTCAGGGTTCTATAACTCACCAAACAGTTTTCTGTGCCCTAGAGTATTTCTGTGCCTTGCACTAGCTACTGGATTCTTCATAAGAATGCACAAAAAGCTCAGTCAGGCCAAGGACAACAGTAGTAGCTTGGGTTTAAGCCAATCTCTTAATCTGTCAAGGCCATACCATTGGTTGGAGGAGTTCCCTGGTGTTCCAGATAGCTGTGGTCACCAAGTTGGAGACTGAGCAGTGCCACAACCCCCCCCCCCCCCCCCCCCCCCCCCCCCCCCCAGAAAAGTGTATTTTAAGTGTTGGGCTTTAGCATAGTTAACAGCAGTGTTTCTGCGCAAGTCCTCAGACATCCATCTACAGAGAGGACAACCTGTATGCATCAGCCCTTCAACATTCTTCAAGACAGACCAGCATGCAGCTAATTATGACATTATAAAGCAAATCTTTAAAAAAATGACCACACTGACAGCTAAAGAGTAAATGAATGTATTTCTCATCTACATGGAACCACAATCTTATGTTCAGTTTACTTCCTTATATTTTCTATGCTTTTCAAACTTCAAGGTCACTGACATTCAAGTCAATATTCTAAGTGCAAAACCATTGACATTTAAATATGTACTTACACATAAATTAAGGCACTATTCCTTTTTTTGGTGGCCAGACATTATTAAAACTAAACATTTCACAAAACCATTATGCTAACATTCCTGTCTTTTATCAGTTTGACAGACTAAATAATTACAGAATGCTAGAAACAAGGACACATAAGAACACATAAATGGATCTTTTGCACGACAAGACTTATTGATGAAAATGGAGATTAATGTTCTTGTTTCATCTAAAAAAATAATAATACTGTAAGGGTGAATAGATCTTCGGCAGCTATGTGATGTGGCTCCTGGTCATATATTGTGACTTAAGGTGTTTTAAAATCCAAAGTTAATAAGTGCACTGTTCTCTATGAATTAGGGAAGGGCGGAAGGAATCTGAAGTCTCATAGCCAAGTGGCTACAAAATTACAGATACAAACTTACTTTCTGTGCTTTTTTGCTTGCTTTACAATTTTATGAAGCTGAAGGTGAGACAGAGTACACATCACTTGATCCAACTCGCTAGAGCATGGGATGGGTGGCTAAGTTTAGCTGCTTTCCACAGGCAGCCAAAGAAATAATTTTAGAGACAGCAAGGAACAATCCAATCCACCAGCTTACTGGGTAAAACAGGGTGATTAGAGCATTTCATTTATGGGTTTCTTAAAGTAAAATACAGGCATTTATTAGCAGAGCTACACCTTTTATCATCACATGGGATCAGTGCCCAGGGTAAAGTTGAAGAACTGCACCCCCTTCTCAACTGCTAATGCATGATGTTGATGGGTGCACCACACTGCCTCCTCTGGCGCCCCCATCAGAGCTTTTGTTTGAAATGACCAGACAGTGTAGGGTTTATTGGTAAGCTCCAGTCAGGATATAAATCACCAATAAGTTTACATACTGCCTTTATTAAGGGTAATTAAGGGTATTAAGGGTAATTGCACTTAACACCTTCAATCACACATTGACTTCTGGCAAGAAAAAAAATATTGAAATTTCCCCCAAATCTAATTACAGCATTTCTAAACCAAAGAAAAATGCTATATATTGTAGCTTAGCTTAACAGTTTTAGATGTAGTGGCTGCCTTTTCATTTCTTTTTTAAATTGTATTTTCTCCCGGTGAAACACTTCCTGTTCTACAGTGGCGATGCTCACTCACTTTAAGGCCCCTTTCACATGGACGGACCGTTCAGATCCGCCTGTCAGTTTTGACGGCGGATCTGAACGGGCGCTCCATGTTAGTCCATGGAGCGTCGGATGTCAGCGGAGACATGTCTGCTGACATCCGACCCGGTCCGATCCCCCAAAAGCAGACATATGGCTCTACGTCCAGATCCGTCGCTGGCGGATCGGATCGGGTGAGATCTAAAGAAAACGGACACACTGTCCATTTTCTTCAGATCTCTCCATAGAGACCAGCGGCGCTCGCAAGCCCCTCCCCGCTCAGTGAGCAGAGAGGGACTTGTCATGCGCTAGCTCAGCGGAGATCAACGGAGAGATCTCCCGCTGAGCCGGCGGACAGAGACGGGCTCCGTGGAAGCGGAGTCCGCCTCGTGTGAAAGGGGCCTAAGGCTCACTCACATGGGTGCTCAGCCTCTTGCAGTGCACCTAACCGATTGTTACTTTTTTTACTACTACTAAGCTGAGTGCATGCAGCTGTGTTGCCAACCTCCTGCAGCATTTATTACTGACAACCTGAAAAATGCCAGAACTCCTATAACCAAGACAATTGATATTTAAACACAATATGGAAACACTATTGCATGGTTTACACTTAAAAATTCAACACAGCATGACAAATTACCAGCCCCTGATATTTACAGACAGTTGCAAAAATCACAGATTTTTACATACTATCCGTAAATTTACTGACAGTTGGCAACCCTCGCAGGCAGCCCATATAAAGAAAGGGTACACATTGGCTGTATGTACTCACCCGCACAGTCAATTTTGACAGGTACACAGGGACAAGTGGATGGACCCAGACGCAGAGCCAATGAGTCCACATCTGTGCACCTGTCCCTGAATACCTGTCAGAATCAGCTTTGCAGGTTTGTCCATATAGCCAATGCATATCTATTCACTTTATATGGGATGCCTACATGCAGCTTCGTGCTAACAAAAAAAAAATATATATATATGTATTAAAAAAAAATATTCTGCACAGGGCTGAGCATGTTTAATGAACCATTAACAGGACGTATGGAGGAGCAACATTTTCACTTTAGGATAGGAAGTGTTTGAGGACTAGAGAACATATCCCCCTCTCCTCATCTCCATAACATAGACTGGGATGTTCTGTGGTCCACAGAGAGAACTGGGATCAGTGCTTACTGATAAGAGTGCAGTCCAGGCAGGGATCCCAGGGAAGTTATCAGCACACAAGATGTCTTACAGGGCCAACAAGTATTTTCTTTGTACTTATTGAACAGAATACTTTCAATGGCATGTTTAACAGACAAATAGAGAGAAAATAAAGAAAATGTATTGTTAGGTTTTGTACCCTCTTAACAAATCAGGTAAATTATAAATTATAATGGCTCCACAGAAATATAGGAGGTTTGCTAGAATAGCCAGCAGCTGTGTCTTCATTACATATGACAAATATATTTTTACTAACATCCATATATTTTCTTACTGGCAGGCTAATCCTGGGTTTGCCCTGACCCACCTAGAGGATCTAAACCTATCTGTGAAGGCAAATCAGGCAGGGGGTCATAAGCCTCCGTACAATAACCCATCTCCTTTTCACCCAGGTACTGGCACAGTTTCATCCCCAGAGGTGAGTTTGGTACTAGAGTCTATAGAAATTGAAATAAGTCCCGTGCAGTTGTTTTGTAGTGATCAGAATATTGCTGAAAATGTGTTAAATGTCTGGCTTGAGATGTCATTTACTGTAAGGTTTGATTCTACCTTTTAAGCATATCAATAATATGCAGCATCAAAGTATAAATCCCAAAAAACAGTATACTAGGATTCTCACTCCCTTTTCTTCTCAGCATTTATCTTTGAGTGACCTTACTGTTTTCTGTGTGAGCTGAGAGCTTATCTTTGGTTTTTAAAGGGGTTGTAAAGGTTCGTTTTTTATTTTCTATATAGGTTCCTTTAAGCTAGTGCCTTTTTGGTTCACTTACCTTTTCCTTCGATTTCCCTAAATGTTTTTTTTTTCTTTTTTTCTTTGTCTAAATTTCTCACTTCCTGTTCCTCCTCAGTAAGCTGTTCTGGCTGACTAAACACCGCTCGGATGATGGTGTGAAGTTTACTGAGGAGAAACAGGAAGTGAGAAGTTCAGACAAAGAAAAAAAAAAACATTTAGAAGGGAAATCGAAGGAAAAGGTAAGTGAACCAACAATGTACTAGCTTAAAGGAACCTATTTAGAAAATAAAAAACAAAGCTTTACAAACCCTTTAATTAAAGCAGAAATCTAGATCAGTGTTTCTCAACCTTTTTCAAGACATGGCACCTTTTAAAATTATGGGCAATCTCGAGGCACCTTCCAAAAAATGGCAAATACACTTTTGCAAACTTCTACTGACTAGTAATCCAATATTTATCTTCTCCTTTAGTTTTTCTCCATCACTTAGCTAATGAGACCCCAAAGCTGATGGAGAGAGGCAAGGGAGGGTCAAACAAGGATGATATGCAGGCAACTGACATCCTCTTTATCGACTGATGTTGTTGTAACAATGAAAACCTGTGGCTTTGTGTAACTAAAAGGCAGGTTTCATCCACCCACCAGCTTGTATACAATTTTGGGGCAATTTTTAGCCATTTTGCCAAGGCACCGCTGAAGAATCCTCAAGGCATCATAGTTGAAAAAGGCTGGTCTAGATTATACACCAGAACTATTGAAACTCAAGGTATTCTGATGGGTAAACTTAACGTAAAGCAGAAAAGTGATTGACCCGTTCTCTCTCAATCCTCCTAATCTGCCATTGGCTCTGATATGTGAGTGGTGAATTCAGTAACAAATAGCAAGCCAAGTAGGTGTAGGTGGCAGACTAGTCATTTGGCTTTCCAGCATTTGCTTGTGCATATATGATCCATTTACTTCCATAACTGACCCAATGCATATCTTAAACATTGTTGTGCTGGGAAATTAATCAATGTAAGCATGTGGAATGAGGCAGAGTTTGGTGGGAGATAGGTGGAGTTCTACAGTCCAGCAGTCAGGGCTGACAACACTGTTTGGGATTTTAGTACAGCAAAGGCAATGTGAGTTTAGGCCCCCAGCTCCAGCATCCCTTCAAATGTGTCTATACCCCCAGAGGTTAGGTGGGATTCCCGATGATAGGACCACCGTGATTGGCTGCCACAATGGTCACATGGTCACATGATCAGAAACCCATCCTGCTAGCTGATAATGAGTAGAAGACAAAGAGAAACCCCCCTAACTGGACTTTTTAGGCCATGTGTATAAGTGAAGTAGTATAGCAATAAATAAATGTTTGGTACTACAACAATATAAAATCACAGTATACATTGTATTGAAAATGACATAAAACCAGAAAGGCGGCTGATGTATTAATTGATGAATTACAATATGAACAAGATGTACAATGTAACTTATAGTTTTACAATGTCCTGATGGATGTCACAATGCCAACTGCAAAACTGTAGGGGTCATCCATCTACTAACCTGTAAGTGTGGTTGCTTCTATGTATGCAAAACTATTCAGGAATCCTGGAAATGTGTTTATCGCCACATCCTCAGTATGAGGGTCTGTGATCCAAATTTACCACGGGGCCGATATGTGGCCACCACACATAGTAGAAAAGTTCCCAAAATCTAATTCCTTATCCTAGATAGAGTCCACCCCACTCCTCGAGGAGGGTATTGGAATAAAAAATTGCTTCAAAGTCAATTTAGATGGATTTAAAGTTTATCAGAAAATTCCCCACCCCCGATTAAACAAAGCCACAAATTTCAAACCCTTTCTAGAGAGCTTTTTCAGGTAAATTTGAGAGATGGCATCTTATGTACACCTAATATGCAAAATTTTCTATTGTGGTTGCTTGGGAGCCATCTGCACTTTTTCATTCTATCTTTAGAATCCTCAGAATGTCCGTCTTCCCCTAGCTGTATCTGTATACACGTGACACATATTCTCTATACTCTAGGGCATATGTTTACAGTTTTTGTTGCATTTCTGTTATTTATATATTGTACATTTATATATTATACTCTGCTTGGTAATTCTTCCTTGATTTGGTGGTTCCCATCCTGTCAGGTAGTCGCTGGCTCTTCTGCTATTTTCCCATTTTTTTTTCTTTTGTCCCAGAGAGGTAGCCTGGCACGTGCGGGCTGTGTACCCTTTTCTGTGGTATGACGTCCTTTTGATTTTTCACCTTGACGGAAACTTATCCAGGCATGTTCCCTGGTTCTGGTGACACTGGTCCCTCTTTTTGTTTCCAGTGTCTCCACGCCATCTATATGCGCGCCAGTGTATGCTTGACGCGTGGCGCCATTCCCGCCTGGCTGGGCGTGGACACGCCACACGTCTTTAGATCCAGGGGACCCTGTCTGGTTCACACGACGGCCTTCAGGGAGGAGGTCTCATTGCCCCTCATACATGAGGTCACTCTGCCAAGCACAGGCGGAGCCACATCACACACTCTCCTCTTCTGAATTTTGGTGGGCGGTCCCCTTCTGGTCCGACGTCACTCCACCGTAAAGGGGCGGAGTCATGCTGCTTACCTTCGGATGTGCTTAACCAAGCTGGAACGCATGCCAGCTTTGTAGTGGGGAAGTGATTACCACACTGGCGGCTAGGTTTCCTGCTGTGGCGGCTTTATAAGCCCATCCCCCATCTTCAGATCACACCATCCAGGGTCTCTGGACATCAGAGTGGCCCATGCTGCCCTTCAACCGGGATTTTTTTATGATTTTGACTGTAACAGGTGAGCCAAATACTATCTATTATCACTGTGGTGCAATTCCCCCATAGTTACTACATAATGTACATTATCTATCCACTTTAGGGGAGTCTCCTTATGGAGGTCTCTTTGTGGCTACTATTTTCAGTTGGTATTTACTTTTCTCCTTTGAACCCCCCCCACAATGTTTAGCTAGTGTATATACATATAGTTTCTTTCTACTCTGGTCAATCAAAAATAGTACATCTTCCATTTCTTTGTTTCTCTCTCTACTGTGGGGTACATAACCTTTCAAGAGCTTTTCCATATATATAGCCTCTTACCTTCATATGAAGTATGCATTCTGATACATACATGTACTTTATAATACATTGTGTTCTCTGTGTTCTTTTTGATATACACTCTCCAACATTGGACATATTATACCTCCTTAGGCAAGTTTTTTAATTCAGTACTTTTTTTATTTTAATTCTTTTCTTAACAATACAAGTTATACATTTAAGCATACATTTCATCCCAGATACATAAACTTCTAGCATTCATCTGCCACACCAGCCACCCACTCACCCCCCCCCCCCCCAAAAAAAAAAAAAAATATATATAATATTATTATTATCATCACCATTAATAATAACAACAATAATAATACTAAAATAAAATAATAATAAGAAAAAAAAAAAAAAAAGGGAGAATTTTTTCCTCTGCCGCCCCCACCTGTATTCACCTCCTCCAGCCCCCTCAGCCCTCCCCCCATCCTCCCATCCCCTCCAAATATCAACCTCTACCCATGTTGGTTCATCTTTTATTTTCATTATCCCAGGTCTCTACCCATCTTTTCCAAATAGCATCAAATTTGTCTCGACTCCCTCTATGTGTATAAATAAATTCCTCCTTTAATATAGTTTCTTTTATTTGTGTTCTCCATTCTTCAACCGTCGGAGGATATATAGATATCCATTTCTGGGCTATTAGTTTTCGTGCCTGAAATAGGCCTCTCGTCAGTGCGGTATGGATATTTTTTGAGATATTTGGTTCCGCCACTATATTTAATAAGCATAGATTTGGATCTAATAGCATTTCTATTCCTAGTACGCTATTTATATTTTGGATTATATCCTGCCAATATCGATGGAGTTTGGGACATCTCCACAACATGTGTATTAAATTAGCCGGTGCGCCACTACATCGGGGGCATAAAGGGGACTCTCTGCGTTTCCACTTAAATAGTTTCTCAGGTGTATAGTATGATCTATGCGTAATAAAGATTTGTGTTAGTTTTTGAGTATCCGACAGTGATACCTTTGGGATCGCAGACAAGACCTCCGACCACTGAGCATCAGTCAGTGCTCCCAGGTCTCGCTCCCATTGCTTCCTAGCCGGCACCTCTACCTCTTCCTCAAATTTTTTCTGCATTATCTCATAAATTTTAGATATAAGTCCCTTCTTTTGGTCCCTTTTCTTCAACAGTGTTGTTATTTTGGATTCGTTAAGCATAAATACAGATGTACGGGCCTGGTCATGAAAGGCATGTCTAAGCTGGAGATATTGAAAGAACCTCTGTCTTGGAATCCTAAATTCCTCAGATATTTGCGCAAATGATTTTATATTATCATTCCAAAACAGTTGTTCCACAAATCTCAGCCCCTGAGTTTGCCAAAACCCAAATCCCTCCAATCTCTGTACTTCCTCATAATTTGCGTTATTCCATATTGGTGTATAGGAGGTATAGCCAGCAAGTTTAATAGAGTTTGCCACCAGCATGGCAATTTTGTAGTATTTCAAAATTCCCATGTACTCACATTAGTGTTGGGGATGGAGTGGCTCCCTTTTTTTTCTTTGTTATCTAACTTGGCGATACATACCTTTTTCTTGGTATCAGATTATCTCCCACTGATCATTTTGGGCATTACTCCCGTGAGAGCACTGGTGTGTGTTCCTTGGTGGTCCTCGTCTGACCTCTTTGGGTGGGACTGCAGACCTGTCAAACCTTCCTGTCTCTAGGATGATTGCCACTGTTTGTTTTTAATCTTGCCGGCTGTGGTTAAACAATGCGCTTCTACATAATATGTAAGTGCAATTGATATTGCTATACTAACTAATTGAATGTTCTGTAATGACAACAATGCACTTATATTTTTATATTTTAATTTATAGAAGTAACTCTGTTCGACTAAAATACACCCTGAAGAAGGAATGAATATATTTCTGAAACGCGTTGGGTGGTCCTTGTATTCAGTCTCAGATGTCACATGTATTGTGACATCCATCAGGACACTGTAGAACTTTAGGTTACATTGTACATCTTGTGCATATTATAGATGCATCAATTAATACATCAGCCGCCTTTCTGTTTTTATATGTAATTTTCAATAAAATTTGAAATGTGATTTTATATTGTTGTAGTACCAAACATTTAATTATTGCTATACTATCTCACTTATACACATGGCCTAAAAAGTCCCGTTAGGGGGTTTCTTTTTCTCTTTCAGTCTATTTTGGGATGTTGGCCTATTTTTTCACCTGATCCGATCCCTTCTCTTTTCCCTAAAACTGATCATGACTAGAAACCAAGAGCTGTCTATGACAGCTCAGTCACTGGGCTGGGAGCTAATAGTGAGTGTGCTCTCAGTACAGAAACCTTGGCTATCCTTGACACCCTCTTTGCTGCTGCCCATATGCATAGTATGTTAGAAGTACAATGGGATTGATGCCAGAACAAGCATTTTGATGCACTTGCAAAATTTTTAAAGGTATAAAATATTGTAAATGTGCATGTATTCTGGAAGTGTACTGAATTTATTTTGTATATATATAGTTTGTCCTGACATGCACTTTAAGTTACAGCTCTGCTGCACTGTAAAAAAATAATCAGCATATTGACTGCTACCTATGCTGAGAATAATAAAAAAAAAAAAAAATCTAGTAAATAAACCAGCATATGTACCATGTCTTCCACCTCTTTCTGAGACTTTAAACAATTGTGATACCTCATGTTTGAACGAGATAAGTAAGTAAATGTAGCATGACATTGATGCATTTCATGTTTAAGAGTTCTATGAATGATGCCAGTCATTTCAATCAACAGCAGCTTTCACAAGCGCTGGATGCCCAGCCACTGCCCGCAGGGGGCCCAGGGGAAGCGAGGCAGCTGACAGTGGCATTGGTGAGGAATCTCGCAGAGAAACATCCCAAGGCCTCAGCTCAAAGGTAAGCCACTGACAGAACATATATTTATTGTTCAATGACATTAGATGTTTTCCTTCAGTTTCATGTTACATTGATTCTCCAGATAGTATTGAAATATCTCCAGAGCCCTCTGGCTTGCTAGCAAATATTTTTTATTTCCTTGGCAAAATGAAATAGGAATGCCACTTTTCTATACATTTCTACTATGGAATTTTCAAAAACTTGCATTTCTCACATTCAAACAAAAATGTTATTGATAAGAAAGAAAATGGGGGTAGAGGGAGGGTACAGAAAAAAGGGGTGAGGGGAAGGGGTATATTTACAAAAACACCCATAACTGTACAGTAGGTCTACCATACAGTATAATACAATGTTCTGCCCTTTAACTGAAATTATGTCATTGTAATAATAAGTAGTAATAAAGAGCAATACAGAAAATCATTTTGAAATAAGACGTATCCTATTAACATTCAAGACTGTAAAACGTTGTCCATGCACCCAGTAAGAATACAAATATGACTCCAGTCTATCTTTTCCACAGTAGTAATCTGGTGAGTCAGCGTTTATATTGGAAAGGTTAAGATCCATGGTAGGTGAAATTGCATTAAGTTAGCAAGATTTAGGGCATGTTAGCCAGTGGGTTACAAGCAGTGTCAGGACAAGGTCATCCAGTGCCCAGGGAAAAGATGCCAAACTGCGTGCCCCCCCCCCTTCCCTTAGGGTTAGGGTTAGCATCACTACTACTGTCATCTTTTTAACAGATGCGACTGGCATAGGGCACCCCCATCCCTGCAATAAACCATTGCACCCAGGGCAGCTGCCCCTCCTGCCCACCCCTTGTCCAGGCCATGGTTACAGGTGTCAAATTGAGATAAGCATTGGGCCCATATCTTTCAGAATTTAGCAGTGCAGCCCCTGTGCTCATATATGAATTTCTTATAAGGAAGGGTAGTGTAATTGTGGAGCAACCACGATTCCTGAATTGGTAGAGTGGCTTGGATCCAGATATGTGGCTCCTGCTTACAAGCTGCAAAAAAAGTCTCCTGGAGGAAAATTGTTTTGAACTTGTCCAACTATACATCTGACTGTAAGCCAAGACTTAAATGTCTGCATTAAATATTTTACAAAAAAAAAGAAAACATTGCCAAATCTTTATCATGTCTTGCATGACATTAAAAATAATTGAATACATATACACATGGGTAACGTCTCCAACTGGATTCTTCTATCTCTGACACTGTAGCAGTGAACTATCCTTGCTGGAGTTCCCAGTCTTGCTTCCAAAGCAACTATTGCTTCTTCCACTGAACTCCAGTAATGTAGGGAGTTGGAGGAAGGAACAAGCACATGGCTGGCGACACAGGCATTTGACTCTCTCAGAAGTTTGGAATGCTGAAGAGGCTTTCTGAGACTACAGCAATGACACAAAGAAGAGATAGATGTAGATGTGTCTTCCTTTGAAGGGACCTTTTGGTTTAAAACATGTAGAGACCTAACAGGGTCTTTTTAAGGAACCTGCTTGAAATTTCCCTATTTTGCTTTTACTTTGATTTAGTCTTGATTTTCTGTAGGAAATAGTTAACCACAAAGGCAGTGAGATGTACTGTATGTCCTGTTGACCAAGTGGAATTGTATCACTTGCAAGTTTGTGCAATGAGATCATTATTTCGTTTTTTTTTTATTTCGTTTTTATTGTGTCACAGTAACATGTGTACATTGTAAACATAGACCTTGAGGTATTACAGGAAATCAGTTAAACTCAGTATTATATTCATTTGTTGGTCTATAATCTGGAACTCAATCTTGATATTTCTAACTGTACATTTAAATCGTGCATTTGTCATTCCTGGTTTTAGTTCCATACAATTTCCTCGTAGGTTAAGAAACAGTGTACCTGACACGTTGGTATTCCTTAACAAAACCTATAAACTGTAAATGAACCTTCCAAAGGGAAGGTGAGCCTAACTAATGTCTTCTCTCACCACCGGGAACCGATTGAATCACTGCGGACTAGACGGCTAGTTGATTCCCACTAAGGATGGTATCACAAATGGTCACTGTGTCCCCTAGCCATCCCACTACTATATAGTATCTTGATATGGTACAGACAGTTGGCCAATGCTTGTAAATATTCAGTGGTTTACATCTGAAGTAATCTATCCAGCACTCAATGAGATCATTATTAGGAATTATGTTACATAAAACATACAAGCAGTATGAATATTGTATAAAGTAGTAAATTTAATGAACATCATTGGTTGATCCTGTGCATAGCTGAGGGTCTGCTACCTTGGTGGGATTTCAGAAGGATCCCCTTTAACAATTGAAATAAAACTATGTGACTAGTCAGACAAGGCAATAATTGGATTAAAACTGAAGTAAATTGTAAAGGTTGTACTCATCCTACCTTGTTGTAGTAGGCACTTACCCCCGTAATGCTTTATGCGTAACGGTTGGATACAAAATTTGGAGTATTATGCATATTATTATGGCACTGACTGTACCTGTGACAGTGAATAAGGATTGAGCTCTCAGTGAATGTTGCTTTGTGATTGATTGTTATGTCTTTCTATTATCCAGTTCAATTATTAATTATACTTATGTACCAGACCATGTATGTCATTATATGGGAAGGTTTTATTGCACATTGGGGTTGGCTTTTTTCAAGGCTGTGGTCCATTCTGCTTAAAATGCTTAGGAAGAGGAATCACCAAACACAGATCCTAAGTTTTTGAAATCTTGTCACAAGTCTTGAGAATCTTTTGCTTTTTGATTTTGCATAAACTGACTTTTAAAGACACTAGGATCCCATTAACCACACATAGTACCACTAGTAATATGTTTAAATGAGGGTATACTTCTACTTATTGATCGAGAATTGTTGGGTAAAGATTTATGAAATATTATTGGTATTAGTAATAACTGCCCAAGTAAAATCCCAATTCCACTCCCTTGCTTTTTTTGGAAATACTTTTATTTTTCCACAAAATTGAGAAACTGCCTTTATATTAGATGCAGCTCATAGCTAAATTACAGCACCATGTATCATAAACAACTGCATTTTTAAATAAAATACTTCCTTCAAACTTGCACTTGCGCCCGCCCATTTCATCAAATGGGTTTCCTGATAGTGTCAACAGTGCACCATGCCTGTGTAATATGTCTTGAAGGCCACTGGTAGTTGACAGGGTGACAACACAAATGATCACCAGACATAATTTTAATGAAAACTGCATATTTAAAAATATGGAAAATTCATTTTTAAATTACGTGAACACGTTAAAGTTTAGATAAGATTTTAGTACAGTAATTGGGTTTACATATACACTATAGTACCAAAAGTATTGGGACGACTGCCTTTACACGCACATGAACTTTAAAGCGGCGTTCCACGCGATTTTAACACAGTAGCTCATGATGATAATGTAGATGTTCTCATTTAAAAACAGACCCTTTTTTTTTTACTGTACCTTTGCTGATCAGTCTGTCTACTTCCTAGATGTGGGGACTGCGGATATGGGCGGGGATAGTGCAGCTAAAACATAATTTCCTCTATCCGCACTGACTCCTGGGAGCTTTTGTTCCCAGGAGTCTGTGCGGCAGCCTGGCACGAGTTATCGCATGATTTCGACGCTCTGTTGCCATCACAATGGGACGGGACTTCCGACGCCGCCGCCCGTTGTGATGGCAACCTGAGCTGTTGACGGCGATCCCAATTCGATTTACTGCGCATGCGCGAGATTGGGATACAATGCGCAGTGCATCCTGGTACATCAGCGACACTTTATACAGGAAGAGGATGCCTGTGGGCTTCACATGCCCACAGGCAAGATGACAACTGCCAAGAAGGCGAAATCTAATTTATTTTTTACAGAGAAAACTCACATCGGAATGACTTAAAAACTGCAGCAGGTGAGTAATAACTTTTAAAAATGTAGTGCTCTTCATTGTACCAAAAAAAAATAATATTTAGGCAGTGGAACCCGCTTTAATGGCATCCCAGTCTTAGTCTGTAGGGTTCAATATTGAGTTGGCCCACCCTTTGCAGCTATAGCAACTTCAACTCTTCTGGAAAGGCTGTCCACATGGTTTAGGAGTGTGTCCATGGGAATGTTTGACCATTCTTCCAGATGCGCATTTGGGAGGTCAGGCACAGATATGGTTGAGAAGGCCTGGCTTGCAGTCTCTGCTGTAATTCATCCCAAAGGTGTGCTATCAGGTTGAGGTCAGGCCTGTTAAGTTCCTCCACCTCAAACTCGCTCATCCTTGTCTTAAAGATTGCACTTAGAATACAGGTACCTGGGCTCCCTGAGCTTCTCAGCCCAACCTGTTACTGTCCCGGGCATGAATGGTGGCCAAAACTAGAAAGATGACTGCGCTGCAAACCTAATAATTACACTAGCCAGTGATGGAGAGTGGTAAATAGCTAAAAAAATATTTTTAACAAAAATAAGAATGAATAAATCAATTAATGGCAAGTGTTGATAACATGATCTAAGAAAAAAGGTGAACATTTAAGTGAAAAAAACATTCAAAAGTAAAAGAAAGACCCCATTTTGCCATATATTGTTCAAAGGCTAAATGGAACCATGACATAATGTGAACATCTCAGTGAGCAACAAGTTCAATGATCAGCGTATTGTCCATATGTCAGATATCAGGAAATCCAATGGTGACACCACTCAATAAACACCACAAGGAAAAGAAGTGGCCCGATAGAAAAAACCTCCACCACCGAGAACAGCTGCCTCTTACCGAATCAAAAGATCTCCTGTCACAGAGATCACAAGGGCCTTAGGCTTAACTCCCCAGCCACGGGTCTCAGGAGGAGGTGAGGTAGTTTTCAATGGGTATAGGATGACGTTTCCTCAGTGGACATATGCGGATACCATATGGGAATAGACAAAAAGAGACTCCATAGTGTATCACTTTAACAAATTTTAATTAAAAAATACGGGGTTTACAGGAATGTAGTAAAAGATAGCGTGTAGATAAAAAGCTTGCCGACTCATGTTAGCTGCCCGTTGCTTCCGGGTCTAGCGCGGTATTGTGGTGACGTCAGCACGCCGCTCTCCCTACGCCGTTTCGTCAAAGATGACGTCTTCCAGGGGCACTGAATGGTGGCCAGAAGCCCAAGCATCCCATCCTCTTACACTGCTAACCCCCTCTTCCCAGGAGTACTTACAGCCTTGATCCAAGCGCATTCTCTCAGGACTCGAACTGCCAAGTTTGTACCAGTAAACTTAGCTAACGCAGTGACTGTAATATACACTTCTCTAAATATGCACACAGGGGTTTCTGAGTAACAAAAATCAACCCCCTTTACTGGCTTAGGTGTGACAATGAAACATAACATCCCACATATTAGTAAAGGCATAGTCTAAATATTGGCTAACATTAGATAGCATTGCAGCAATCAGGAGTCATGAGGTGTCTTGTGGCTTATAATGAATATTGATCAGTCCATCTCCTACTCTCCACATCTGATCCCCTAAGATGGTACACTACACTCCCTGGAGGGAAAAATCTTCTCCATCAGATAGCTTCAAGCAGCAGGTCCTCAGGACAGCCCCTCTCCTGAGCACAAGCATCCTCAGCAGATCTCTCCTCAATCTTTCCCCAAGTAGAAGACCTAGAGCCCTGGCTACTTTCACCTTAAATAGGACTACCTGTAGGACTCACTAGGAGGAGGAGGAGTAACCTTTAAGGGGACCTCTGCCTAACTCCACCTGCCTATTACCACTCACTGACAGAGGGAAGCTGGAGCTGCAGGATCACGTGACCAGGAAGGAGCAGACTAAAAAAAAATTACACAGGGTAGGCAAGATAGGTAAGAGGAGGGTAGAGGGAACCTTTTTAAGAATAGTTAGTGTTAGGCTTCAATGCCGCTGTAATATGTATGTAACTCTAGGTCTATCTGAAAAAAAAAAAAAAAGCAATGTATTTTTTTATATTTCCTATTGAATAACTAAAGTACTTTTTAAAATGGAATTATTTATGATCTTTAAAAATGCAAAGTGTAAACGATACATTAATATATCGTATATTATACTGTATCTCTATATAGTGTTTTCTGTAAACAACCAAAACTATAAGAAGTGAGCAATGCCCCCTATATATGAAAGAGTTAAAAGATAATTGATAATAAAAACAGTGTCAAGGTGGCCAAATGTGTTGGCGGGGAAATCTTTGTCCACACAATAACTTGTAGAGCAATGGTATTTGAGTATTAATTTGGAAGCATTTTCTATATTAGCTTATCATATTAAGTAGCTTACCTATATCAAGAGTGAATAGAGGAGAAGTGTAGCAGCCAACAAAGCCTCCTGACCCAGCTTGTCACCCAGTGACCTGTGAGAAGGAAATAATGAACTGTGAGTAGCTGTCATCCTAACTGCTTCTGACAGTTTGGCTATGGGCACATCTGTGTTACATTCATGAAGAGGTCTTTGTTTTTTTCCCACTAGTGACTCTGCAGACCGCTGTGGGGTTTTCTCGTTGCCCTGCTCCTATATGCGCCCTCCCTTCCTTGTACGGGGAGCAGCTGCCACTGATGAAGATGACATTTAGTTTAATGATTTATTTGGCATTTATTATTTCATTAAAAATACAGACGTTAAAATATATATATATATATACTGTATATACTGTATATTACAGACGAACAGATCTAGGGATTAATTTACTAAAACTGAAGAGTGCAAAATCTGATGCAACTGTGCATGGTAGCCAATCAGCTTCTAACTTCAGCTTGTTTAATTAAGATTTGACAATAAAACCTGGAAGCTGATTGGTTTCTATGCAGAGCTGCATCTGCACTTTCCAGTTTTAGTAAATCAACCCCATAGTCTTTATAATGTTTCAGTGAAACATTGGGCTTGCGTCAGAGCCCCTTCATAAGAAACAATAAGACATATTTGACTGTTGTCATAAAGCCTTGTTTTAATGGATGGGAGAAGGCGAGATTATAGATTTAACCACCATGAGGTGCTGCAGATAAAATAAAAAATAGTATTTTACTAGGTAGCCATTATACCCCATTCATAGGCATGCACACAGTGTGTGCCGGTTGTGCCTGGGCACACCCTAATCACCCCATGCGCATTAGCATTATCACTCTGTGTGCCAGCAGGAAGATAGGAAAGAATTCCCTCTTACCATCTCTGCCATAAGAGAGGTGCTTACACATGTCTCTCTCTCTGTGTCGGCGGACAGAGATCAATGTGATGGGGACATAAATATGTAAACACACACACAGGTGTTTTTGAGCATTAGTGTGCACACCCAAATGCAATAGGCTGTGCACACCTATGCCCCCTTTAATAGTACTCTGACTAGATGAAAACATTGGAACACATTTACCTGAATGGTGTTAAAGGTACAAGCTCCACTGCTATCATCTTGGTTCTGCTGGCACTACCTAATGATTCACTGACCTAGAACAACTAATGATATATATCAGATGTCCTGATACTTCACTGGCTACTTGTCTGTTTGGGTCAGTGACTCCCTAAGTAGTAACACTAGGATTAGTAGGCATTTACTTTCAGAATCTACTTGTCAGTATTGTCTTCTGTCCTGACAGATTCTCTGTAATTAATATTAATTGTAATTGCAGTTAATGTAATTCCATGCTGGTAGAGCATCTGTATGAGTTTAAAAGAATGATCATTTATAAGGGGAGACCATAACTTTCATTCCATAGCTGGACATGTCATCCACTCGAGCAGGGGCTCTTATTTGCCCGTAATATCCATACCCCTTGGGGATATGGAAACTAATTTATGGGGTTATGGGACTGAGTAATTAAAAAAAACAGATTGAATCAAGATTCTCTGGATTATTACACTTGAACTCAAAGTAGAGAAATCCACTTGATATTTTAGATGGCATGCAAGTACCATTGTCATTAACTGTATTAATTAAATAATACTTCCATGTTTTGAGTGCAGCAAAGCAACAGCAAAAACCTTATTGTTGTGTAACTAACATTTTTATTTGTGATATGCTGGTTTATATCTAGTAAATAAATATTATTGTTTTATCACAGTTAGGTGATAGTTTGCAATTTTAGGGCTTTTCAATATGTGCAAAGAGAGAACACACAAACATTTGTAGGCATATATATATATATATATATATATATATATATATATATATATATATATATATATATATATATATATATATATATATATATGTATATATATATAACATTTAATTGAGTAATATAGTGACAGAAGTACAAATACAAAAATACCAAAAGAATATATAAAAAAAAATTAGCTGCAGGTAGAATATACAGTAGATGCTCTTCCAAGGTCCCTGCCCGTTTTTCAACGGTTTAGCAGACGATAAGGGCAAACACGTGCTTCTCTCAGTTCTGTTAGAGGTCTAAATTTATTCCAGTTTTGGCTGTGGTATATACAAGGCTAGTATGTGAGTAAATAACCAATTGCAATTGTTTGGACCGTGATATCTCCTCTTAAAGAAGAAAATGGGCTTGGCCATTCTGACTAGTTTACCATGGCATTCCTATAGCCTTAAGCCTGGCACACACTATTCATTTTTTTCCATTCTACCCAGCGGTTTGAACGAAAAAAAAACCCCATCATCTCTAGTTGGTGCCGCGTTAGTACAGCAACAGAGCTCTCAGCCATTGGCTGAGGGCACTGATCGGGAGCCAGTCGGCTGCTGGTTTTCCAGCATGCTTGTCCGACAGAAGCCAGCCGAACAGCCGGATTCTGTTGGAGCAGCTGGCATACACATGGGCTGAATGTCAGCCGGCATTTGGCCAGTGTGTATGGGCTTTAGGTCAGTTAAGGTAAAGCCATACTTATGTCCTTATATGGCCCCTAACCAAGTCCTGGTGGAGGCATTCTTCTTATACATTAGTGAGCCACAGTCAAGGAAAAATTAATTTCTCTATCAATTATGAAATCTTTGACAATCAGGAGTCCATGGACTGAATCTATTCACCCCTGATATGGTTTAGCCTAAGATATATACGGTTTTACTCCTTTGCAGTGACTCACGCTTCATTAGATCGGGTATAAATCCAACTATGAGTAAATGTTCTCCAGATGTATCATTCTGTTGGTTGAGAGGGAGCAGGAATCTCCTTGTAATTCATTTATCCTTGAAATAAATTATTAGAATGGCCAAGCACAATGGAATGTTTTGTTCTTTCTATTTGATAAGTTGTATTATTTAGCAGTTTGTGTTATTTGTATTTGTTAGCCGGAGAATGCCCAAAGGCTATGTTCTGTACATATACAAATCATCTTCAATAAAAATACATTTTCCAAAAAAAAAAAAAAAGATGAAATCTGTAGGATTCGGTTCCTAGCTATCCATATTTAAAGTAAATCCAAGCTATTGACATCTTTTGAGGTCATATTAACACCCAATAACAAAACAATACCATACCTCCCTACCTCCCAATGCGCTGTGGCAAGAAGTGGGTGTGGCCAAACTGTTAGAAGGAGGGGCTGGCCCTGGACTACAGGATTTAGCCAGGATGCTGGGATTTAAATCAAATCTTTGGACAGTCCTGGGAAGCTTGGGAGTTAAGTAATAGCCATATCAGCCCAAAAAGCTGCTATGGGGCTGGAAGGAGAGGCCATTAGGTGAAGTATTAAGGCAATATAGATATAGAAACTCTGTGTGCATGTCAAGAAAACACCAATCCATCATTTATAGGTTGCAGGAGCTTGGGGCACTCCAAAAAAAAATACTGTTGTGTAGAAGATCCAGTAGGGACCCCACCTTTGAGGTAGCTGGGACTTACATCAGCGACCTAACAAGGAAGTAGTCTACTATACCTCCATATCAGCTCCTATGCTTAAAGGGGAACTTCCACTGGATCTTCTGGAGCATGGGCTTTCTTTTTGGCTGGGTTAGTGCCACTCTACACTATAGAGAACTGGTAAATATTTCCTTTGAGTAAATAGCAGGCTCTGCTATGCTAGACACCCAGAAGAACAGCTTTTCAATTACCTTATCTTAATCAGATGCATCAAATAGAATTGTTTTAATAGAAGTCATAGATTTTTTTTTTTTTATTCATAGATTTGTTATGTTATTCTATTTGGCACATATTATCGCACATGAAGTTTTAATGAGAAGAGCAGGAGTTCATGAATTTTACTGCATCTGAGCAGATGATAAATGGGATGAGCAGACTGACATGATGTTTCCTGGCATGAATAGGGATAATCTCCTACTGAAATGTGGGATTAGTCTGCTTTGAATTCAGAAGATCTCAAGAAATGTGGAGTCATCTTTATCTTTCTGGGCACAAGGGTAGCATTAAAATGATTAAATAATATGTCCTGTTTCCTAGGAATTAAACTTCATCTACAAACATTCTAGGTAGCCAAGTTGGGGGGTTGATCCAGTATTTACACCCAAAATGAAAAAAAAAAAAAAGTTAAATAATGCAGATTAACAATCCTTAGATGGTGGCTGCATTCCATTTTTCCTCTTTATTTTCATTTGGTAATCCTGCTAGTACCATATTTATTTTCCTAGGCTGACAACGCTTACTCACCCTACTTGGTCTATGGAGAAGCAGCAGCATTACCCTAGGACAGGACTACAGACTCTCCCAACTCATTTTCCTTTAAAATCATGGGGGACAGAGGGGTGTTATATAGTCCCTATAACACCCCTTTCACATGTGGTGGATTCCGTTCCGATCAGCAGAGTATCAGCTCACAGATCCCCTGCTGATTGGAGCAGAGCAGGCGGATAACACATTCGTGTCCGCCCAGTTCCTGCAGAGCAGACATGGACAGAGCCCACTCTGCTCTATGAGTGACCGCCAGTAAACGGACTCAACTATCCATTTACACCCGACTAACATCCTCTCCGCCTAAACTCTCCCCCTCTCTGCCCCCTCTCTCTAAGCCCTCCCCCTCTCTCAGCCTCCCTCTCTCTAAGCTTCCCTCTGTTCTCTCTCAGCCCCCCTCTCTCTAAGCCCCCTCCCGTCTCTCTCAGCCCCCTCTCTCTAAGCCCTCCCCCTCTCTCAGACCCCTTCTCTATAAGCCCCTCTCCCTTCTCTCTCAGCCCCCTCTCTCTAAGCCCTCCCCCTCTCTCAGCCCCCTCTCTCTAAGTCCCCCTCCCTTCTCTCTCAGCCCTCCCCCCTCTCTCAGCTCGCCCCCCTCCCTTCTCTCTCAGGCCCCCTCCCTTCTCTCTCAGCGCCTCTCTCTCCAAGCCCACCTCACTTCTCCCTCCCCCTCCCGTCACTCTCAGCCCACCCCTCACTCTCAGCCCCCCTCTCTTAGCCCTCCCTCCATTCTTAGCCAGCCCTCTCTAGCTCAGCCCCCACTCTCTCAATCCCCCTTCTCTCACAGCCTCCCTCTCTCTCAGCCCTCCCTCCTACCTCCCTCTCTTTCAGCCCCCCTCTCAATCCCCCTCTCTCTTAGCCCCCCTCTCCCCTCGCCCCTCTCCCCTCCCCCCAATTAGCTGGTCTTGCCTAGGGCACAAAATAGGCTAGCACCGGCCCTGGTCAGGTAGGTAAGTGTATGTGTCAAGTCACATGTGTTACAAGGGCAAAGGGGGTGGAGTCAGGGGCAGAGCCAAAGTGGGGGCGGCAAAATGAGGTTTCGCCTAGGGTGTCAAAAATCCTTGCACCAGCCCTGCATGGAGCTCCCGATCAGGTCCACTTGAAAAACTGACAAGTGGACCTAATCGGATTGCCTGTGTGAAAGGGGCCTGGGAAGAGAACTTGGGAAGGCTGATAACATTGTTGGACATTTCAGTTCAGTGCACAGGAAGTTAAAAGGACATCAAATTACTCAGCAGGTATTTCCGTGCAATTACAGAAAATGTTCTAAGCCTGACTGTATTTGTTTTTATTTTCACCTGGTGATCTTGCCAGTAATACATTTCCTGTTTTAGGATGACAACGCCCAAATCACTGTACTGTATATATGAAGTAGCAGCGTTTTCATGATAGGACAGGAAGTGTGTTGGGGCTACAGTACACATCCCCATCTTCCTATCTACATAACATAGGGGGGTTGTTCTGTAGTATGTGGAGGTGAACCGGACAGCTTGAGCTTTCAAGTGCCTCAGAGGCAGGACGACAAAATACACTGGAGAACAATACTAAGACACACAGAGAGATTACATTTTTATTATATTTTTATTGTGCAAGTTATAGTTTATAAGTTCCAATAACCATTCCATTCATTACTTGTCTACATCTTGCAATTATTGCAAAATACCACATGACTCTGGCAGTTACACAACAACATCAAAGTAATACAAAGGAATATTCATCCTATTCTGTGAAAGAAATAGAATACTGACTAGATGTCATTATAGCCTATCAGTCTATAAGTTAAAGCGGTTATTCAGCCTAGAAATAAAAAATGATTAATAGCTCACTTACCTGTCCAGGAAATCAGTGTGACCCTCATCCAAGCTGGGTTCTTTAGCTATATTTGGGTCCAGGCACCAGCATGTTTACTCTAGGAAGCTGGCTGTGACTGCTCGCAGCTTCACAGCCGACTTCTCAATGCGCATGCTGAGTTGTGCTGTGCTTTGTAAATAGTCCCGCTGCTTTCTGGGACCTGTGATGTGTCCCAGGAGGCTGCGGGGAAAGGGGAGGGCAAACTTCTTGCTCGGATTGCCACGGCAATCAGAGCGGAAGATAGACTGGGTACATGTCAAAACCAGGGGAAAGTGCAAAAACTTAAAGTAGAGGAAAAGAAGAGGCAGACAAGCGTAACTTCCCCTTTTGGATGAAGTTCCACCTTAAAGCCCCATACACACGGTCGGATTTTCCGATGGATTCTGTCCTATCGGACAATGTTGTCGGAAATTCCGACCGTGTGTAGGCACCATCGGACAGTTTCCATCGGATTGTCCGACGGACAAAGTTCTATCTCCTGCTGGATAGATTTTCCGACAACAAAGTCCGATCACACCAATTCCGATTGTGTGTATCGAATTCCGACGGACAAAGTGCCACGCATGCTCAGATCACATTACAAGACCAAAGCTATTGGCTACTAGCCTCTACGTAGTCCCGTCGTACTCAACAAACGTCACCACGTTCAGAATGATCGGATTTTCCGACAACTTTGTCCGACAGTGTGTATGCGGCTTAAGTTGTTGCAGGTTGCCTAGTCTTGTTGTGTTAATTTAGCCATTAAGCACCGCTCCCCTCATGTTACTCTGGGCAATACAATTTTAACACAACCAAAAAGGTAAAATATGCTGTAGGAGTACAAAATAAAATCTAAAGCATTATACGTAAAAAGAATCCAAAATATGGCCAGATAATGTAATAAGGTAATGTTTTTCATAATAGTGGTGGTGTTACACACACTTTATGGCCAAAGGTTTGTGGACCTGAACACCACACCTAACTATATGACCAAAAATATGTGGACATCCTCAACATTAGTGCCATTAGTTCCATTGAAAATGACTGGTAATGTTATGGATAGTAAATACATTTTACTCAAAAGTGTGTATCCAACCTTGTTCGGTGAAGGCCCTTTTCTGTTCCAGCATAACTGTGCCCTGGGCATATAGCCAGCTCGAGAAAGACACAGTTCGATGAGTTTGGTGTGGAGGAACTCGAGTATCTGCACAGAGCCCTGACCTGTTGAACACCTTTGGAAATAATCAGAATGCCAATTGTAAGCCAGGTCTTCTCATCCAACATCAGAATCAGACCTCACAAATGCTCTTTTATCTGAATGGGCAAAAATTCCCACTGACATATTCTAAAATCTTGTAAAGTCCTTCCATAAGAGGAGAGGCTGTTATAGCTGCAAGCGGGGAGAGGGCAACAATCCATGGTTTTGAAATGGGATTTCCAACAAACTTATATAGGTGTAAATGATCAAGTGTTCACAAACACCTTGGCCATAGAGTGTATGATCTTCAGGCCTGATCTCCTGTGAAGACGTTGTCAGTTGACGGTGGCTGTCCATCATCCTCCATTCATTCTGTAATAAAGGTTACCGCACAGCTCACAGTGTGTCAGCATGCCGATTTATTTTATTTTTTTCTTGTCAAATCTGTTTATTGAATTTTAACAATTAGTATACATAAGTACATATGGTGGCAGCAAAGAAACGATCACCTATATGGTAATAATATTGAGTTGTAGTTCCAACATAAACTAAAAGTAGTAAAATTTTAGCATGGATCTAACTACTCAAAAGATTGCGTCATACATTGTATAAGAGAGGATATAACCATCTTAGACCAGGTTAATATAAGATGACCTCTTTAACCACTTGCCGACCGGCGCACGACGATATACGTCGGCAGAATGGCACGGACAGGCAGGAGGGCGTATAAATAAGTCCCTCCTTTCTGCCTGTCCGTGCCATCGGGAGCGCGCCGAGAGCGGCGCGCTCTCGCGCCGGTCGGGACCCCCGTGAGTCCGGCCGCGGTCCCCGCGGACTCGATCGCCGCGGGGACCCCCGCGATCGTCTCACGGGATGGCTGAACGGGGAGATGCCGAGATAAACAGCATCTCCCCGTTCTGTGTAGCAACTGGTGACGCCGATCTCTGCTCCCTGTGATTGGAGCAGAGATCAGCATTCACTAGCTGACAGCCACGCCCCCCACAGTAAAAAACACTGCCCCCTTGTGGTTAACCCCTTCACTGCCAGTGTCATTTATACAGGAATCAATGCATTTAAATAGCATTGATTGCTGTATAAATGACAATGGTCCCAAAAATGTGTCAAAAATGTCCGATGTGTCCGCCATAATGTCGCAGTCACAAAAAAAATCGCAGATCGCCGCCATTACTAATAAAAAAAAATTATTAATAAAAATGCTATAAAACTATCCCCTATTTTGTAAACGCTATAACTTCTGCGCAAACCGATCAATAATCGCTTATTGCGATTTTTTTTTTACCAAAAATATGTAGAAGAATACGTATCGGCCTAAACTGAGGAAAAAAAATGTTTTTTTATTTATTTTTGGGGGATATTTATTATAGCAAAAAGTAAAAAATAATGCATTTTTTTCAAAATTGTCGCTCTATTTTTGTTTATAGCGCAAAAAATAAAAACCGCAGGGGCGATCAAATACCACCAAAAGAAAGCTCTATTTGTGGGAAAAAAAGGACGTCAATTTTGTTTGGGACCCACGTCGCTCGACCGCGCAATTGTCAGTTAAAGCGACGCAGTGCCGAATCGCAAAAAGGGGCCTGGTCCTTTGGCTGCAAATTGGTCCGGTCTGAAAGTGGTTAAATTAAAAAAAATAATAATAATTTATTATAGAATCTAAAATTGTATACTACATATTGGAACTATGTACAATTGGTATGATAACCAAGGAAATAAAAGTTCTGCTACCAGAACTATATAAAGAGTAAATTGAAAGAGGAGAGAGAGAATAGGGGGAAAAACTAGAAGAGAGAAAGAAGATAAAAGAAAAAGTAATCTTAGGTAGGAGAAAAAATAGATAGGGAAGAAAGAAATGAGAGGTAATAGGGGTCCCCGGGGTAGTACTGTACATGGTAATAAATACATACCGTGAATGCAGACAATGGAAGTATAAATCAAAATTACCAATAGGGATGGGTGAACGGTTCGGCCCAAGCATAAGTTTGGGCCAAACTTTATTTGTTCGGTTGTTCAACTGTTTGTTCGCCCCCCCAACCGACCACAATGCATTGCGCCGTTGAACAATGCATTACAAGCCTTGATTGGCTGGACCAGTGAAAGCTTCAGCCAATCAGGGCACAGAGCACTGTCAGAGTCATGATTGGACACTGTCATCATGACTTTATCCAATCATGGCTCATTCGCGCCCCACAGTATAAAAGTATTTTTTTAATGGCAGACATTTTCAGTGTGAATTTGGCGTGGAGAGAGATAGAACAGGTCTCTGTTCAGTGCTATCAGTTAGTTAGTGTGCTATACTGTGCTATTTTCAATTGTCAGTGTAGAATATTAGTTTAGTGTCAGTCTTGGGATAGTGTGAGTGTAGTGAGGAGGACCATCATTCAGCTTTGCATTGTGTGCAGCTAGAGTAGGGACAGCTCATATAGTTTCAGGGTACCGTAGTGAGACCGTGTCTTAACATTAGTGATCTTAACATTAGTGTATAGCGTAGGGACAGTTCAGATAGCGCCAATGTAGTGACGGTTGAACACTGTCTATTTGATTGCGTTACTGCCAGTTTAACGCCATTTACTTCTGTGTGCGTTACTGCCAGTGTAACGCCATATCGTTTTGCATGCATTACTACCAGTTTAACGCCATATAATTTTGCGCGCGTTACTGCCAGTTTAACACCATATAGTTCTGTGTGCGTTACTGCCAGTTTAACGCCATATAGTTCTGTGTGTGTTACTGCCAGTTTAACGCCATATAGTTTTGCATGCATTACTGCGAGTTTAATGCCATATAGTTCTGTGTGCATTACTGACAGTTTAACGCCATATAGTTTTGTGCATTACTGCCATTTTAACGCCATATAGTTTTGTACATTACTGCCAGTTTAACGCTATATAGTTTTGTGTGCGTTACTGCCAGTTTAACGCCCTATAGTTTTGTGTGTTACTGCCAGTATAACGCCCTATAGTTTTGTGCGTTACTGCCAGTTTAACGCCATATAGTTCTGCGTGCGTTATTGCCAGTATAACACCATATAGTTTTGCATGTCAGTTTAACGCCCTATAGTTTTGTGCGTTACTGCCAGTTTAACGCCATATCATTTTGTGTGCGTTACTGCCAGTTTAATGCCATATCATTTTGTGTGCATTACTGCCAGTTGAACGCCATATAGTTTTGTGTGCATTACTGCCAGTTTAATGCCATATCAGTTTGTGTGCATTACTGCCAGTTTAACGCCATATAGTTCTGTGTGCGTTACTTCGAGTTTAATGCCATATAGTTCTGTGTGTGTTACTTCCAGTATAACACCATATAGTTTTGCGTGCGTTACTGCCATTTTAACGCCATATCGTTTTGTGTGCGTTACTGCCAGTTTAATGCCATATCATTTTGTGTGCATTACTGCCAGTTTAACTCCATATAATTTTGTGTGCATTACTGCCAGTTTAATGCCATATCGTTCTGTGAATCACTGTACGTTTGGTGCATCATAGTGCATCCATGGAGTGTGTCTGTGTAGCGTGAGTACTCAAATTAAAGTGCACCAAACACCTCTTTACATTGATTAACCACTTTCAGACCGGACCAATTTGCAGCCAAAGGACCAGGCCCCTTTTTGCGATTCGGCACTGCGTCGCTTTAACTGACAATTGCGCGGTCGTGCGACGTGGCTCCCAAACAAAATTGACGTCCTTTTTTTCCCACAAATAGAGCTTTCTTTTGGTGGTATTTGATCGCCCCTGCGGTTTTTATTTTTTGCGCTATAAACAAAAATAGAGCGACAATTTTGAAAAAAATGCATTATTTTTTATTTTTTGCTATAATAAATATCCCCCAAAAATATATAAAAAAACATTTTTTTTCCTCAGTTTAGGCCGATACGTATTCTTCTACATATTTTTGGTAAAAAAAATCGCAATAAGCGATTATTGATCGGTTTGCGCAGAAGTTATAGCGTTTACAAGATAGGGGATAGTTTTATAGCATTTTTATTAATAATTTTTTTTTTATTATTAATGGCGGAGATCTGCGATTTTTTTTGTGACTGCGACATTATGGCGGACACATCGGACATTTTTGACACATTTTTGGGACCATTGTCATTTTTACAGCAATTAATGCATTTAAATGCATTGATTTCTGTATAAATGACACTGGCAGTTTAGGAGTTAACCACAAGGTGGCAGTGTAGGGGTTAAGTAGGCCTAGGGGTGTTTTTTTTACTGTGGGGGGGCGTGGCTGTCAGCTAGTGAATGCTGATCTCTGCTCCAATCACAGGGAGCAGAGATCGGCGTCACTAGTTGCTAGGCAGAACGGGGAGATGCTGTTTATCTCGGCATCTCCCCGTTTAGCCACTCCGTGAGACGATCGCGGGAGTCCCCGCGGCGATCGAGTCCGCGGGGACCGCGGCCGGACTCACGGGGGTCCCGACCGGCGCGGGAGCGCGCCGCTCCCGGCGCGCTCCCGATGGCACGGACAGGCTAAAGGAGGGACGTATATATACGCCCTCCTGCCTGTACGTGCCATTCTGTCAACGTATATCGTCGTGCGCCGGTCGGCAAGTGGTTAAAGTGCATCTACGTACAGATTTCAACTTCTTCTTTACATCTCCCTCCCAATAATGTCAGAGAGGACAACAAGGAGAGGCAGACGTTCCCTTGGCACTGTAATGCCCCGTACACACGGTCGGAAATTCCGACCATAAAATCCGTCTGATTTTTTCAGACGGATTTTGTCCGACACTGGTGTTGCATACACGGTCGGACAAAGTTGTCGGAAAATCCGATCATCCTGAACGTGGTGACGTTCGTTGCGTACGACGGGACTACGTAGAGGCTAGTAGCCAATAGCTTTGGTCTTGTAATGTGATCTGAGCATGCGTGGCACTTTGTCCGTCGGAATTCGCTACACACGATCAGAAAAAGTCCGATAGGACTTTATTGTCGGAAAATTTGAGAGCAGGATCTCAAACTTTTTCCGTCGGAAATTCCGACGGAAAAAGTCCGATGGAGCCCACACGCGGTCAGAATTTCTGACAACATGGTCCGGAAAATCCGGCCATGTGTTCAGGGCATAAGGGGGGCCAGCAACAAATGTGTCCACAGGCAAATGTGGACGCGGTGGTCAGTCCTAAGGCAGGGCATCATTTCCTCTGTTTAGCGAGGTTTGCCCTTGTTATCCAGCCACAGCATGCAGAGGAGGTGGTGGACTGTCTTACTAAACCTTCCTCATCCTCCTCATCCTCTGACACTCAAGTAGAGACAAGTGTGCTTTCTCCTGCAGTTGCCAGAGTGGATAAACCTACCTCCTTGTCCACATCTATTCCTGTCATAGCCCCAACATCGGCCATTGAGGAGTCAGCGGAGTTATTTGACCACAGTGTCAGCCACATGCTCCTTGATGATGCCCAGCCATTACTGGATTCAGATGTTGGTTCTGAGGTTGAGGATGACAGAAACATGAGCCTAGAGAGAGGGAGGAACACTGGTAGACAAATTGGTATTCATGTTCCCCAAGCCACAGCGTAATGCCAAGTTGTCTCCAGTGGTAATGATGAAGATGGAGGAGATGGAGATGATGATGAGGTCACTGATGCGACTTGGGTGCCAGATAGAGCAGAGGAGGAAACTGAAGGTGAGACGGCACAACCCCAAGGAGGCCAACATCAAGAAAGAGTAGAGAGCAGCCACCCTATTCCATCTCATTCTGCAGCTGTTATCTCCTGGCCCACTCCCCAAAGCTCAGCTGTCTGGGCCTTTTTCAGCACATCTGCAGCAGATCACACTGTTGCCATTTACAAACTGTGTCTCAGGCACATTAAACGTGGCAAAAACACCAACCATTTAGGTACCACATGCCTAACAAGGCATTTAACGTCCAACCACTCAGCCCGTTGGCAAGAGCACCTAAAAGCCACACAAAAGGGGCACTTCAGTCTGCCTCTGCCATACTGAATCGTTAGCTTTCAGCAGCCTCTACTGACAGGGATGATGGTATAGCACAGAGTGTCCCAAGTCCTAGCAGCACATCTGCCAGCAGCACACCACCAACTGTAGACTGTAGCCGGCAAATTTCTCTGCCCCATCTTCTGCAGCAGAAAAAAAATACAGTCCCTGCCACCCACATGCCCAACGTCTGAATGCAAGCTTGTTAAAGCTGTTGGCTCTCCAACTTCTGCCTTTCAGCCTGGTGGATTCTGCCCCCTTCCCTGAATTCGTACAATGTGCTGTACCACAATGGCAGGTTCCCAGTTGCTACTACTGTTCACGTAAGGCCATTCCATCTCTCTACCATCACGTGGAAGGGAATGTTATCATTGGGCAAGGCAGTCAGCTGTAAAATCCACCTTACTGCTGACACATGGTCCAGCAAGCATGGGCAGGGATGATATATTTAGTTCACAGCAGACTGGGTAATGCTGCTTGCAACTCGAAAGGATGCAGGACAGGGCTTGGTGCTGCAGCTTGTTGTGCCCCCACGTCCCCATACAGCTGGAGGTGATGATGCCAGACCTGTGAGTTCTACCCCCTCCTCCTCCTCTGCCACCTCCATGCCCTCCTCTGCAGAATTGTCCTATGAACATCAGGTACCCCCTAAGCGTTCAAAGGGCTATTCTCAGAGCCAGGCTAAAAGGTGCCATGCAGTGCTTCAGCTGGTGTGTTTAGGGGACAGGAACCACACCGGAGCAGAGATTCTTGCAGCTCTGCAGGGACAGGCCCAGAGGTGGTTCACACAATGCCAGCTGGAGCCAGGAATAGTGGTGTCCGATAATGGCTCAAACCTCCTGTCTGACCTTAGACAGGGAAAGTTGACACATGTGCCATGCCTGGCACATGTCCTCAATTTGGTGGTGCAGCGTTTCCTAAATACGTACCCAGGGTTGAAAGATGTACTAAAACAGGCCAGAAGAGTCTGTAGCCATTTCAGGTGGTCATACACAGCTATTGCTCTGTTGGATGAAATTCAGCGGGAATTCCACCTGCCCGTAAACCGCCTGACTTGTGACATGCTCACCAGGTGGAACTCAACTTTGGGAATGCTGCAGCGGCTATACATGCAGCAGAGGGCCATCAACGAGTACCTGTGCCAGTATGGTACGACAACCGGCTCAGGCCGCCTCGGATCTTTTTCCCCACGCCAATGGCTGATCATTAAGGATGCATGCACTGTATTGTCACCATTTGAGGAGGCCACAAGGATGGTGAGCAGTGACAGTGCATGCATTAGTGACACAATCCCTGTTGTGTTCCTGCTGGAGCAGACTCTGCATGGCATTATGGACAGGGCACTGGAGGCAGAGCAGCAGGATGAAGAGGAGGAATTCCTTTCCTCTCAAGACCCACTTTATCCAGACACCATCATTCCTATGTCACAGAACACACAGGAGGAGAGAGGGGAGGAGGATGAGGAGGAGGACTCTGGCACTTTCATAGGCTTCGAAGAAGAGGAAGACATGCGTCAATCTGTAAGCGATGGATTTCCAACCCCAGGAATCTTGGGAGTAGTACGTGGCTGGGAGGAGGAAGTTCCAGATGTTGCGATCCTGAGTGACCCCGAGGAGTCTGCTTCTCTAGCCTCCGCAAATTTGAGGCGCATGGGCAACCTCATGCTTCAAAGCCTGCGAAAGGACCCAAGAATACGTGGCATAAAGGAGAAGGATGAGTACTGGTTGGCAACCCTCCTTGACCACCGTTATAAGGAGAAGGTCTCAGAACTCATCCCATCCCCACGAGTGCAGAAGATAAAATCTCTTGAGGACACGTTAAAGAGGATTTTATTTAATGTTTTTCCTGACTCCAGTAGGTTACAGTGTGGTGGAAAACGTTGTTTTGAGTCTTCTGTTGGTCAAGAGAGGAGCGCTGGATAAGGCGTCCGCCTAAGTGAGGTATTTCGGATTTTTTTTAGTCCTCGCCGCCCAGGGCTGTCAGCTTCCACATCCCATCGGCATCGTCTGCTTCACATGGTGGACCTCAGGGCCAAAATAGAAATGGAGAGCTTTCCAGCTGACCATCCACTGACTTACTGGGTCATAAGAATAGACCACTGGCCAGAACTTGCCCAGTATGCTATTGAGTTGTTGGGCTGCCCTGCATCCAGCGTTCTTTCAGAATGGGCATTCAGTGCTGCAGCAGGTTTTGTTACAGATCATAGAACGTGTCTGTCCACAGACTCCGTGGACCGTTTGACTTTTATAAAAATGAATCAGTCCTGGATTACCAGCTTGAAGCCCCTGATGCCGATATCACTGATTAAGTCTTTTTGGGATGTGGAATCTCTGCAGGACTTTGAGGCTGCCTAGCTTTGAGGGTGTTCAATCATTTCATCTGGAAGAATGTTTTTGGTATAGGTTTCATGGGCACAATTACCACCCAAAGACCAATTTTTAGCACCTGTTTGACAGGTGCATATCATTGCAATTTTTTAGAGCAAGGCCAATTCCTGCTTTCATCAAGAGTACCTCTGTAGTGTTATGGTGGGAAGGCACCCCCCACACCCAAAGAGTAATTTTTCTGCACCTGTTTGACAGGTGCATATCATTACAATTTTTTACAGCAAGGCCAATTCTTGCTTTCATCAAGAGTACCTCTATAGGGTTACGGTGGGAAGGCGCCCCCACACCCAAGGAGTAATTTTTCTGCACCTGTTTGACAGGTGCATATCATTGCAATTTTTTACAGCAAGGCCAATTCTTGCTTTCATCAAGAGTACCTCTATAGCGTTACGGTGGCAATGCACCACCGACACCCAAAGACCAATTTTTCAGCACCTGTTTGACAGATGCATATCATTGCAATTTTTAACAGCAAGGCCAATTCTTGCTTTCATCAAGAGTACCTCTATAGGGTTAGGGTGGGAAGGTGCCCCCGACACAGAAAGAGTAGTATTTCTGCACCTGTTTGACAGGTGCATATCATTGCAATTTTTTACAGCAAGGCCAATTCTTGCTTTCATCAAGAGTACCTCTATAGGGTTACGGTGGGAAGGTGCCACCAACACCCAAAGACCAATTTTTCAGCACCTGTTTGACAAGTGCATATCACTGCAATTTTTTACAGCAAGGCCAATTCTTGCTTTCATCAAGATTACCTCTATAGGGTTACGGTGGGAATGCCCCATCGACACCCAAAGACCAATTTTTACGCACCCGTTACTTTTATCCAAGGTGACATCAGAATGTATCCAAAACATCTCTAATCTTGTTTCCAGTGCACTACACTGTGTCTTCATCATACACACTGGCTCCCCAGCTGTTGGTGAGCAAAATAAAGGCAGCTAGTAGGGGAAATCTCATTTTTTTGGGCTTTATAAATGCAATTATTGCTGCAGCAGATTCTAGACATGGTACAGATCTGCCACTTTACATGTAGACTAAGGGGACCACCCAGGCACTATATTGAAAGGAATTTTTCATTTTTATGCTTTCACTTTAAAAATCAAAAAATCACTGCTCATTTAAAAATGACGTTTTTCACAAACTTTTTTCTTATTGATTCATGTCCCCCAGGGCAGGACCCAGACCCCTATAACCATTGTATGCCCAATCACTTGCATATAAGCCTTCAAAATGGGCACATTTGATTTTTGACATTCAGGTCCCATTGACTTTAATGGGGTTTGTTATTCGGGTCCGAACTTTCACAGTGTTCGAAAGTTCTGGTGTGAACCGAACAGGGGTCCGTTCGGCCCATCCTCAATTACCAAGGTCTTAGTAGGGAAGCATCAAAATTGGAAGGCAAAAAGTGAGTCACCCAGGGATTCCATATGCTCTGAAAGTTGGATATTTTATCTTGAGTTATAGCCTCTGTTTTGGCATGGATCATTCCTAATTGACTCTATTTTTAGTTTCATCAATTATTAAGGACGGGATTTCCAAGCTTTGGCAATTGTTTGTTTCGCGGCTTTAGTGATCTGTAATAGGAGTTTGAATTGGTGGTAGGAGTGAGTGGCCGGTTTTCGGTTTAAAAGTGCTATTGTAGGATCAGGATTGATAGGCATTTCAAACAGTATTGAAATCATAAGAAATACATCTTTCCAGAAATTCTTTGGTACCGGACAATCCCAAGCATACCGATATTTTACAGAGCGCATACTATTCAACCACTCGCATCAGCCCTGCTTTTAAAAAAGCTTATGACCTAATATCCCATACATCAATAGACTCATAAACACTCTAGGGTCAATTTGGTCTGATGCCAGTAAGCCTACTGACCTATTTTTAAATTGCGGGAGGTAGCTGGAGCACTTAGATGAAACCTGTTAAAACATGTGAAGAACAAATTCACTCCATGCAGATACTGTCCTTAGTGGGATTCCAATCCAGGACCCAGAGATGCATGAGTGCTGACTACTATAGGTGGCATAGTGATGAAGTGGCAATATAGAATAGTCTGTACATTTATTTTACTATTTATTAGAAACTAGGAAAAACTGAGGTGCATTTTAAATTAGTTCTTCAAACAGTTGTAACTAATCATTTATTTGTCTTAGATGTATTTTTGGTTGGAATCTGGTTGTTGTGATACTGAGGACATCCTGATCAGCTACCAGTATACCTCCAAGTCTTAGCCATCATAATTGTGGTTCCTACCGCTTTGTTTTAACATAATCAACCCTAATCTGCTGCCTATTAACTCAGATGGTCTGTTCTTTTAATTCTGCAGTGCCATCGTTACAAAGCTAAGTGTTCTGGGCACAGCTGTTGCCATTGCATAACATGTTGTAAGACTCCAGTCAGGGATTAATAATTCAAGGCTTTCATTATCAATTATGTTAGAATTACATTGAAATTCAGTAAAACTCTGCAGTGAATGTGTGTATGCGTATAGATTAAATAAAAAATAATAATTTTGTATGATGGTATTTCATATACTAAAGCTACTCTAAAGAGAACCGGTCATAACTAGACTCATGCAGGAATTGAAATATTCAGTCTTATAGTACCAGCTCAGTCTTACCTACAAAAGATGTATATCTTCTTATCTTTATTTAGCATTAGTTTATCTGCTATCACAACTTGAGTGATGGCGTCAGAGGTCAACTGATGCTTGACAGCTGCTGCCATGTAAATTATCTGAACCCCATATCAACTCAGAGGAGTGCATAACAGTGGTCAGCAACAGAGCACCAGTGGATGTCAAGAAATGTAAGTTACTGCAAGGCTCTGTTATTTGATACTGCATTTATACACACAGAAACTGGCAGGCAGTGTTTTAGCTCAGGCATATGGCAAAGCACCAGCTTCCAGATTTCATGTGACCTATGACCCTTGACAGGTTGAAATATGAAAATCAGGAAAGACTAATTGTATACAATTATAGATCAAAATGTAATATATTGCTGCTTTCCAGTCCTCAGATGTGGTGGCTACATTCATTTTCTTTCTGCATACCTAATTCCTTTTTTCTCCTGGCGATCCTGCCAGTAATATACTTCCTGTCCTAGGGTGACAGCACTTACTCACTGTAGGTGAGTGAGGTGTTCTATTAGCAACACAAGAGATGCAGGGTTGTTTGGGATTTCAGTGCACAGGAATAGGAGCTCACTAAATTTCTAGCAGCATCAACAGGTATATCTCTTTACTTTCATATGCATGCATGCAAAGCTGCTGTTAGAAACCATAGGGCCCCATACAGCCACCCAAACAGCCCCCCCCCCCCCAAAAAAATAAACACAGTTTACTATGCTTCAGTTATGAATGAACACAATAAATGATAGGCACTGATCAATTACTGTGTTCATTCAGGAAAGGAAGAGGCTTGTAAAAATGTACTGGATCCTTCTTCCACTGTCTATTCTGGAGGATCCTTTTGTGTGCTTGCATTCGCTGGCAGGAAGGTAAGCAGGTAATCCAGCAGCACTGTGGGGTGGGGAGGGGGGGGTCAGAGGGAAATGTTTATTGCAGAATGAGGGTGATCAGTGAGGCTGGGGGGTTGGGGGTGGCAATTACTAGAACCGATCTCTGTATGGCTCTTTCTTCAGCAACTGAAAGCCGACGTTAGAAAAAGGAGAAAAAGCCAGGTTTCAGCTGCCGGTCAACCTCTCTGCACAAATGTGATTTACCCTGCTTCTTGGGCCCCCCTGCTGACCTGGGCCCTGTACAGGAGGACTGGTGGTACCCCTTTATCTACAGCCCTGTATGCATGTATTGCTAGGATGTACAAAATATCTTTTTATATTTTGCTCAAACCTACACTGTAGAATGTCAGTGGCATACAGTGGGGCCATCCCAAATCACAAAAAAAAGTAAAAATGCAGTCACGGTTGCATGGTAGCATTATGTTTTAGTATCATCCAGCCCTTCACGCACAGCCACTGTTAACTCTTCCCATGGGAGACACAAACTCATGTACAAAAAGCTCTTTCACACCGTGTTCCTGCCTTACATGCTAAGAACATGGGGTTCGCTGTCCCAGGGCTGACATCTCAAAAGTTCCCAGATCCACTGTGGGCATCTCCACATCTAACAGCAGTCAAAATGGTTATGAGGGCAAAGATATTGACATTGTTATGTCCTTGTATGAAGCGCTGACACACACACACACACAGCAAAATCCAGTTAAGTTGACTGTTACCAGACTTATGCTCACAGGGAACTTGTGAAACACAAGCTAGTACTATGAAGGGAGGAAATGCTTCTAGGCAGGTACATGCGGGTGTACACTAAATGTTGCATGATGAAGACACTCAGGTTTTTAAATTTTGGGCTTGGAAACACATGGTAGAATTATCAGGGCAGGTCTTGTGTTCTGGAGTGCACTGAACAATACTTGGTTGCCATTTTTGAAAACATGATCACCTACATTTTATTGCATCGAGAAGAACTGGATGCTAGAGAAAATGTAATAAGACAGGGATTGGCGGTGTGCCACTTCTTTGTTACTGCCAATTTTATTGTATGTTACCAATAAATATATTTTTACTCAACACCTGGTCTGCCTGAAAAAATTCCGGATGGGTCATACCGTGCCTTGAGCACTAGGTTTTCTCTTTTGTTGGATGCTAGAGAAGGTCCTACCATGGTCAATGCAATACAACATTATGGAAGCAAGCAGATATTGGGCATAGTACCTAGCTAATAATCAGGCCCCCACAGAGTTGGGAACATGTCTCACCTAATCTAGTATAACTGAAGGGATCTCAAATCTTTATCTTGCAGAAATAATCATAAGCTGTGTATGAACTGGTCCTTCTCTGCAACCATCTGCACTAAAAATGGACTGGATGCTTGGGGCAGATTATAATGTGTGTGTGCACCATAGGTTCTAATAGAACCAAATGGGTGTCTGTAATGCAATACCTTTCTGACAACCAGCTCAACTCAGTTCATCTGTTTTCAGAGCGGGTCCAGAGGTAACACAGCTATCAGCAGATGCTTCAGTATATTATTTGTATAGTGCAGCAATATGGCAGGATAGATTTGCACTGTATTGAAAAAAATTGCAATAATATTTTTTACTGTAATCAACAATCATAAAAACGATTGAATGTACTTAAATGCAGTTCAAGAGCGCTGTGTGCGACGTTTAATTTTAATAACTGTTGGACGAGCCAAGCAAAATAAATAAATAATTGGAAGCGGGTGTGTGAAAAAAAAATTGCACATTGGCACTGTTTATTTTCTAACTGGTTGTTGTTCTCCATCTGCTTCAAAAACGTCAACTGGCAATGGTGCAAAGCAGCTGATTAGCTTTATAGCTGACACACAGCCACAAAGGTTTTAATACACAGTCATTGGCTGAGACACAACATAGACCATTAATACTGCCATCGTCGCAGCCTCTGCCTGACCCAGTTTAGCAGAGTTCAATCCTATTGTGCTAGAAATGTATGAGAAAATAAAATTGTGGCGCTCTCTCTCTCTCTCTATATATATATATATATAAATAAAAATAAATAATAATAAAAAAAATATATATATATATATATAATCTCTATATCAAAAGAGGTCTCGAGCACCAATCCTGAACACTTCCCTCCCACCCCGATGCAACGCACAATTGAAGTCTGAAGCTAGGATCCCACTCCCAGCTGACACGGCACTTCAATAATAAAAGTGACCTGAGCTCTCAAACTCCAAGATAACAAGTTTAATAATGTCTATGTATAACCGATGATCAATTGACATATGTCCATTAACTTCTTCCTGTTATTCCACTCTTTATCCTTCCTCTGAATCCAATCTACCTTTAGAGTGATCTAAAAAATATATATATATAATATAGTGTAGTGTGCTCAACCCACCATGCCTCAAATGTTATCCTATGTGCTAAGTTTTTAAATTGCCATATGTTTATTTGTTCTCCAGTGTTCTTCTTTATATATCTTTACCCTTCATATACTTGGTGTATGTCCAATCAATGGCTATCAGATTCTCCTCAACTCTGTGCCTCCTTGTGTCAATGCTTCAATATCCATCTCGCATAAAGATCCACATGGGTTTCCCAAAAATAAAAATACCAATATACAGGATATATATATGTATCCTGTATAATAATAATGATAGTGCGATATTGTTATCTAAAAATAATTTCAGGTAGAAAGCCTCTCACCTTTATAATATGTTAGCAGTGCATTTCCTATTAATACCCATAATTTCCACCAAGTAAATCACCTCAGCTCAGACACGCCAAACTTTTTACCGGACTTCCAAAAATCTGTGTTTTAATAAACCGTTGTTCCTCCTTTTTGCTGCTCTTCAGCGTGACTTGTGCAAGTAATCCCCAGAAATAAAAAAAATAATATACAGTGGTGTGAAAAAGTGTTTGCCCCCTTCCTCATTTCCTGTTCCTTTGCATGTTTGTCACACTTAAGTGTTTCGGAACATTAAACCAATTTAAACAATAGTCAAGGACAACACAAGTAAACACAAAATGCAATTTGTAAATGAAGGTGTTTATTATTAAAGGTGAAAAAAAATCCAAACCATCATGGCCCTGTGTGAAAAAGTGATTGCCCCCTAAACCTAATAACTGGTTGGGCCACCCTTAGCAGCAACAACTGCAACCAAGCGTTTGCGATAACGTGCAATGAGGCTTTTACAGCATCCTGGAGGAATTTTGGCCCACTCATCTTTGCAGAATTGTCCTAATTCAGTTACATTAGAGGGTTTTCGAGCAACGGCCTTTTTAAGGTCATACCACAACATCTCAATAGGATTCAGGTCAGGACTTTGGCTAGGCCACTCCAAAGTCTTCATTTTGTTTTTCTTCAGCCATTCGGTGGTGGACTTGCTGGTGTGTTTAGGATCATTGTCCTGCTGCAGAACCCAAGTTCGTTTCAGCTTGAGTACACGAACAGATGGTCGGACATTCTCCTTCAGGATCTCTTGGTAGACAGCAGAATTCATAGTTCCTTTTATCACGGCAAGTCTTCCAGGTCCTGAAGCAGCAAAACAGCCCCAGACCATCACACTACCACCACCATATTTTACTGTTGGTATAATGTTCTTTTTCTGAAATGCAGTGTTCCTTCTACGCCAGATATACTTGGACACACACCTTCCAAAGAGTTCCACTTTTGTCTCATCGGTCCACAGAATGTTGTCCCAAAAGTCTTGGGGATCATCAAGATGTGTTGTGGAGAAATTGAGACGAGCTTTGATGTTCTTTTTGCTCAGCAGTGGTTTTCTCCTTGGAACTCTGCCATGCAGGCCATTTTTGCCCAGTCTTTTCCTGATGGTGGAGGCATGAACGCTGACCTTAACTGAGGCAAGTGAGGCCTGCAGTTCCTTGGATGTTGTTGTGGGGTCTTTTGTGACCTCTTGGATGAGTCGTCGCTGCGCTCTTGGGGTAATTTTGGGCGGCCGGCCACTCCTGGGAAGGTTCACCACTGTTCCATGTCTTCGCCATTTGTGGATAATGGCTCTCACTGTGGTTCGCTGGATTCCCAAAGCTTTGGAAATGGCTTTATAACCCTTTCCAGACTGATAGATCTCAATTACTTTCTTTCTCAATTGTTCCTGAATTTCTTTGGGTCTCGGCATGATGTGTAGCTTTTAAGGATCTTCTGGTGGACCTTACTGTGTCAAGCAGCTCCTATTTAAGTGATGCCTTGATTGTGAACAGGTGTGGCAATAATCAGGCCTGGGTGTGGCTAGAGAAATTGAACTCAAGTGTGGACAACCACAGTTATAGTATGTTTTAACAAGGGGGGCAATCACTTTTTCACACAGGGCCATGATGGTTTGGATTTTTTTTCACCTTTAATAATACACACCTTCATTTACAAATTGCATTTTGTGTTTACTTGTGTTGTCCTTGACTATTGTTTAAATTGGTTTGATGTTCCGAAACACTTAAGTGTGACAAACATGCAAAGGAACAGGAAATGAGGAAGGGGGCAAACACTTTTTCACACCACTGTAGTGTAATATCGCTTATACACAACACCTAAAATAACCTTCAAACCTCTCCACCGCATGCAAGTGTATAATAGTATCACTCCATGCATCTTACCAGATCAATGCTCCTTAAATCACTTTACACAAAAATCATCCACTGCCAACAGTCCCCCTTCTTCACTCCAGCTTCTCTCCAGGATTCCCATGCAAAAAATATCATGCAAAGACCACAGTGCAGCAAATCCTTAAAAAAAATAATATTTATTAAGATCTATGCACAAACATTCTATAAAAAAATTGCCTTGTAATCACCTTGGCACTTCTAGCGTGCATAACTTTATTCACTTCCGTCATCTGATGTTACTTCCAACCGGTTTTGTCATCACGACTTCTTCCCAGGATGTAGTCTTTGCCATATGTCTGCCATTGGGAAGATTTACCTTCACTTAATGTCCCATTGCAAAAACAGGAAGTGAGAGGAAATCCCTGCAAGTTAAGGGAACCTGTTGAGGCCCCTTAGGTAACCAGAACCCCATGGACAATTTTGGGGCAACCCAAAATTTGGAATTATCTTTTATTTCAGTGATAATGTTAAACAGGACAAATAGAGAGGGTGAATCTCCTTAACAGGAGCAATAAAAACCTGACATATATTTTAATCCATCTACACAAAAAAATTTAAATAAAAACTTTTGTCTTTAGTTATACTTCAAAGTAAAGATGCTACTGTTTAGAGAGGGTACATGGAAGAGTACACAAGAGCCCAAACCACAACAGAAAATTAAATGTGTGAGGAGCTATATAAATAACTTGAGAGAGCCAATCGTGGCAATAAACTGTACCTAATCAGAAAGCTATACAAAACTAAGGTATGAAAGGCCAACACATGCAGGACTATACAGTATAAGACATATGCTAGAAATAGTGGGCTGCCTGTGAGCTATAGAAGAAATAGAAAACACTTCTGATACTGAGTGAGGCTTTCATTTCAAGGAAGATTACCCTTAATTTTTCACCTGGTACATTGACTCTGGAGCTACATGTCATTTGACCAATGATAAAAATGTCTTCAGTTGATCAAAACAAGACAGAAATAATTAAAACCACTAATGAACACTATATGTTCTCACAAGGAATAGAAGAAGATTGTCTACACTGCCCTAAATACCAAACAGTCATGAGAAAGGTACTGTTTGGGACTACATCTTCGTATTCTTGAAAGCAACCTGTTGCCAGTGAAGAAGTTTACCAAGCAAAGACATGAAGTGACATTCATAGGTAGCAGCTTTATTATCACAAAAGGAAGCCATATACTAGCTAAAGGAAAAATCACTGATGAACTGTATCAGCTGAAGTGCAGTGAAGTGAATAACACAGTCAAAGAGGAAAACATGCAGCTAAAACTAGATTGTATCCTTGCTCAGTCCTCCATTCCATCCTCCACCCTCAGTTACATTAAATGATAAACATGTGAGGTCCTGATAGATATGTATTGAGGATGGTATGGAGGACTGTGAGCAAGGATACACTCTAGTTTGAGCATGGTTTCCATCTTGGTGCCTTTTCTCCTCCTTTGTGCTGCAAGGCTCAACATCTGGATCCGTTCATTCTTGATGATGTCCTCTCTGTCTTCTTTTAAAATGTGATTGTATTATATAGATGTTGCTCTTGTTCCAGATGAGTGGATAATCCTGTGTTTTTCCTGAAGAAGCAGGCGTTGACCTGTGAAACGAATTAAAAGCGAAAACCCCAGTTTCCATCTTTTTGATAACAACCAATTATTGGAACTGTTCATGTATACTATGGGTGATGTTGATGTATGAAAAATGTAAATTGTAACTTCAGCAACATGTTTGATGGATACCCTTTTTTAAATGGATTTAACTGTCATATTCAAATTTAAGTTATTCTGAGGAAACATGGAATTATGTTCCAGACTACTGTATTATAAAATTCTGAAAAAAAATTATGTAGAAGCATGCTTTTTGATGTGGACATGCCAGCATCATATTGGGTAAAGGATATTCCGACAGCCTGCTATCTCCAACCTACTTACCTGGAAAAAACAGTAAAGAAAACTCAGTAGGGGTTATGGAGGGGAAAGAACCCTAACCTGAAACACACAAAAATATTAGAGGTAAAGCACACATACATATTTCTAAAGAAAAACATACAAAATGAGCCAAAATGAACCCTGTGCTAGGGAAAGTATAGGGAAAGTATATTTGTCAGCTACAGTGAGTCAGAATGGTTAGAGATTTCTGCATCCAGACACCAAAAGGTATCAAGAAAATCAGAAGTGTAGAAAAAGAGTAATTATTAATGAAACACGTGTCAAACGCCTCATGAAGTGACACAGTCAACACTATCTGACCCACAAAATAAGCTAGAAGTTCCAGTACTGCTGAAAAAGTAACAGAACATCATTGAAACTGAAATTGGTGTCAGTGACTTATTCTCTAAATAGAACGAAGCTGAGCCTTTTGCAACCTCAGTCAGAAAATCTATGAGATCTAATAAGGATATCCCAGCTAGACGCTTGTCTAAATAGTTTATATAGTGCTATAGCCTGAGACAGCGACATTGGAAGAAATACAAAATCTATCTGTTCAGGAGAAACATATATAAATTAAAGCTGAGGATGAAGAGATGACATCTCTCAACCAGTTCCAGGCCAAAGCACATCAATGGAAACAGATCTTCCAAAGTTGGAAGTAGAAGGTCTTCTGCCTAAGAATGGATGGTCCAGATGAGCAATTAGGACATTTTTATGGTAGATTCACACCAAGTGTGGTGGGACTGCATGGGGGTGGGGGGCTATTCTAGCACAGTTCCACCACAAGACAAGGCAAAATGGCTTGTCTCCTACCTGGCCGGTTCACACCACCACATTCCAATGGTGTGCGCTGAAAAAACACATACATGCACTACTTTTCTCCAGTGCAGAGCAATCCAAGGCAATTCTCTTTAACAAAAAAAGTAATAAAAAAATGTACAATAAGCCCAATAATGACCAAAAAGATGCTTCAAACATTAGTTTCTAGTGAATATGTGGCCAGGTTATGTTCATTTGAGAATTTGCTTATTCTTTGAACTTAAAACAAGCTCTCAGTGACCTCTGTAGTTGCAACCACCGTGGACCAATTTTTACAGCAGAAATGGTGAAATCATTTACTCCTGACTTCCTGTCCCCCCTCTCCTACTTCCCCCATATGTGTGTGTCTCCATTGAGGAAATTTTCTCTTATGTCGACAGAGAAAAGACACATACCCGAGGGTGTGGAGAGTGCTGCTCACCCCTATAGGATACAAGAAGGAAAGGATTCCCCCACTGTGGGGTTTTTAGGCAGCTTGCGACAAATGGAGTCGAGAAAGGTATATAAAGTAAAATAGTTTATTCAAAAATGGGTATAACAAAATAAATAAATTAGGACATGAGCTCCAGTGCAGAACAATTAAAACATGGATATATAATGCGGACTTGTCAAAACTATTAACCACATGTACAATGTAAATCATGGGGTAGTAGGATGACCCTGACGCGTTTCAACCCACTAGGGGTCTTCTTCAGAGGAGTACGTCCACTAGAAGAAACATACTGTCAATATATTTATCACAATATCGTTGCAGTTAGGCAATAATCTATGATGCAGTAATGTTTAGTATAGTTACCAAAAAGGGCATATATCCAAAAGGTAAAAATGAGGAAAGAGTCCTCCCACGTGGAGAATCCTTAATGAAGAGGTGTTTCTCATCTCACCCGGAGGACGCCAGAGTGTTCTAGGTCTGCCAATGAAACCACATGGGCCAGTGTTTCCAAGCGTGTCTTACGAGGAGTCACACTATAATCCCCCTTCCTCCTTCCGCCGGAATCGGCGGAGGTGTCAGAGGGAAAAGAGGTGCAATCAGATGGAGGTAAGGATAATACTGGCCCAACCTATAATGGGGATTTTGAACAAAAGGGACTGTGTTAGGTCTGTTATACTGGAACATTCTATATGCAGTCTCATAGGTTATTTAACTATTCCCATGGCCGTATTTTATGTGCCAGGGATCCATGACATGGGTGTGCCAGTGTTGGGAATCCATGCAAGGTGGTGAAGTATAGTGTCGGTATCACCAAGGGAGTGCCAAAACAGAAAGGATATGAATACGAAAATAGAAGAGTGAATGTGATGCGGTGAGTGTGAAGGAATGTGAAAGGTGTGGTGAGATAGTGTGTGAATGAAAACAAGGAAGGGGGTGCAGGGAATGACGTATGATAGCAAGAACTGCGTCAACGAAAATAGTATAGCTGCAGCGGGGCTGAATGTGACAAGCAAGAATGGAATTGAAAGTAGAGGGTGAAAAATGAAGATTATGATAGATGTGAAAAATGTGTGAAAATAGAAAAAAAAAAAAAATCCATTTCTCCTACTTTAACCACATAGGTAACTCTGGTGTGTCCCCATCCCCACCTATTTCCATCAGCACTTGTCACACTCCTTGCACCTAATTCCCTAAGGATACATCTTAGGCGCTACAGATGCATCCGCACAACATTCTATACAATCCTTTTCCTATATATTCTCTCCCTCCCCCCACCCTTTTCTCCCCCTACCTACCATACAACATTCCCTCCCCTTCCACTTCATTTCACAATCCTTGATCATTCATCACAGCATTGTGTGTTGCATTTGGGTCTGCCTTAGTTTTGTTTTTGCCTTTCTTTTCACCATCCAACACATTTTTTTTTTTTTTTTTTAACATAATTTTTTCTTTATATTTTTCTATTTTCACACATTTTTCACATCTATCATCATCTTCATTTTTCACCCTCTACTTTCAATTCCATTCTTGCTTGTCACATTCAGCCCCGCTGCAGCTATACTATTTTCGTTGACGCAGTTCTTGCTATCATACGTCATTCCCTGCACCCCCTTCCTTGTTTTCATTCACACACTATCTCACCACACCTTTCACATTCCTTCACACTCACCGCATCACATTCACTCTTCTATTTTCGTATTCATATCCTTTCTGTTTTGGCACTCCCTTGGTGATACCGACACTATACTTCACCACCTTGCATGGATTCCCAACACTGGCACACCCATGTCATGGATCCCTGGCACATAAAATACGGCCATGGGAATAGTTAAATAACCTATGAGACTGCATATAGAATGTTCCAGTACAACAGACCTAACACAGTCCCTTTTGTTCAAAATCCCCATTATAGGTTGGGCCAGTATTATCCTTACCTCCATCTGATTGCACCTCTTTTCCCTCTGACACCTCCGCCGATTCCGGCGGAAGGAGGAAGGGGGATTATAGTGTGACTCCTCGTAAGACACGCTTGGAAACACTGGCCCATGTGGTTTCATTGGCAGACCTAGAACACTCTGGCGTCCTCCGGGTGAGATGAGAAACACCTCTTCATTAAGGATTCTCCACGTGGGAGGACTCTTTCCTCATTTTTACCTTTTGGATATATGCCCTTTTTGGTAACTATACTAAACATTACTGCATCATAGATTATTGCCTAACTGCAACGATATTGTGATAAATATATTGACAGTATGTTTCTTCTAGTGGACGTACTCCTCTGAAGAAGACCCCTAGTGGGTTGAAACGCGTCAGGGTCATCCTACTACCCCATGATTTACATTGTACATGTGGTTAATAGTTTTGACAAGTCCGCATTATATATCCATGTTTTAATTGTTCTGCACTGGAGCTCATGTCCTAATTTATTTATTTTGTTATACCCATTTTTGAATAAACTATTTTACTTTATATACCTTTCTCGACTCCATTTGTCGCAAGCTGCCTAAAAACCCCACAGTGGGGGAATCCTTTCCTTCTCATTTTCTCTTATGTCTTACCCTTGTGACAGGGAGACAGAAAGTAAAGGTGAATATATATAATAGTGACGCAGGCAGCTTCAAAAGTCTACCTGTTCTTATTTTAACCCCTCTGTATCTAAATAAAAGGTAAAAGTAGTCTGGTGTTGTCCTCTTGTTGTATGGTTATTTTTAGCAGAAGAGTACTTTTTTAAAGAATGTAATTATTCCTCAGAAAGATCTCATTCATGCCGCCAGCTGCAAAAACCCTGCCTGAACTCTCTGTGTAGATGAGTCACATTCTTACCCCCATTGTATAAAACCCAAGACTCTCAGAATCCATTTTCATCATCTAGTACAGCCATTTTTCAGTTCAAGCTGATCTAAAATTTTAGGTGGTGTGCAAATATATGAGAGGAACTTAAAGCTAAAAGTGGAAAACATAAGCCTAATAATACATTTTCTTCATTATTCCCCACCCCTGGGCCAATACTTTTATGTTATGTACTGCTCTGCAATACATTTTCTAAGGAATATTTTGCATAGCCTGTATTGCTTTTGTACAAAAAAATCTCAATAAAAAATATTGATAAAAAAAAATCATTATTTCTTGGCTCCTGCCAGTCAACTCAACCATCTTAATGAGATTAGTTCTGAAAAGTAAACCTATATTTTTAGAACTTTTTTAATCTAATTTCTTGCATCCAAACTTTCTGACATCAGGAGGAATAAACGTTTAGTTCAATTTAAGAAGGCAAAGGATAGGATATTGGAGTGAGAGAACATGGGAAACATATTTGGTGAACTAATAAAAAAAATATGTCAGCCAAGTTAGTTGTCTTAAGGATTTAATTCATGATATGCCAATAACAAAATTTGTATTCTTTATAAATTTATATGTGGTATATGATGCCTGAAAAGTCCCATATTTAGCTTTTTCTCAAATTGTAAAGGATACACCCCTGTCATACCCCAGGAAAACTTAAAAATGTATTGTTGAACCCAAGTTTTTTCACTTTTTTTATTTCCTTATACTGCCCTTTTTGAATAACAAATGCAACAATTTATATGTTGGATGGAAGGTTTAGTGCAAAAAACGTGTGTGTGTGTGTGTGTGTGTGTGTGTGTGTGTGTATGTATGTATATATATATATATATATATATATATATATATAATATACTTTATATACCCACAAACAATAAATTGATTTTTGGGGGGGGGGGGGGGGGTCTTTTATTTATCTCTTGTTTTTACATTTGCTGGAGATTTCCTTAGAGAATTGACCTTCATCCAGGAAGGATAACAATATAGTAAAATACTCTCTATTCCTAAACTGCATTTAGATACATTTTGCTTAAATGGAAACTGGAGAAAAATGCCTCCAATCTCAAAGGCTTCAACTTTCGTACTTGAATTGTTTTCATTGACAATTGTGACCTGCTTATTTTTTAGGGGATTTCTTGTGGCTATTTACATTTTCACTCAGTGAAAATCAATTACCGTCCCACAATAAGCCTCATTTGCTACCTTTGAGTATAATAGAGACACACCATTAGGATGATGACATTACCTAAAAAAGGGCAACACACAGTTGGTAGACGTAAATTAAAGAGGCTTTCACAAATGCATTAGAAGTGCTGCTGTGCCTGAAATATGCATAACATGTCTATCTATTAAAGGCTATTAGTCTGCTGGGGATGATTTGGAAGGAGGAGTGAAGGGGGATGGTAGATTATGATCTAGTACTTTGACAAAATTATGTATTTCCTTTTTCTTCTCAGTATGTGCCATTGATGCAATAAGCAGAGCCCCCCAGCTGAGCTGCATTTGGAAATGCCAGCGAGCATGGCACATTCGCTTCATTGGCCACTGCCGAGGCAAAGCACGGTCGGGAATAGAGTGCATGTATGCCGACTGGCCCACCCCCTCTTTCATCATGTTGACCTCCGTCGTTCTGCGGATGTACGCCCGGGCGAGCCTCCAATTCAAGTGGAAAACAGCTTTGGCAGATCAGTTCATAGGATTTGGGGACATTTAACTTCCATCAGGCACACATCATCTTACTGATGTTTTGAAAGCAACTTTAGAGGGAACATTAAGAACAGCAACTTCAGAAGGTGTTTTTGTGCAGTTGGACAATATAGCTAAGATACAACATATGCCATGATTGCCAGAGCTTGGATGACAGATTAATCATAAGTAAAAAGAATGCCATATAATGTTATAAACTAGAGTACTAATTGTTAGACACCTTAAGTAGTCAATCATTTGCTTTAAGCCAGCCATATATGCTGTGATTTTCTTTCCTGCAACCACCTGCAAGAAAATTGCTTGATTCCCCCATCACCACAGTCGGTGTTGATGGGGGAGTACCTCCCGCTGAGCTATTGTGTTTTCCTGGCGGAGGGGCATGGGTCCATCTCTACCGGGAGAACACACAGAGATTATTGTGCCTGTAACTGCTGACAATAATTGCATTAAAAATCCAACATGCTGGTTGTACCCAAGTTGATCAATCGATCAACTTGGGTACATTCAGCCTGTCCATAAATGATTCAACTCCCGGCTAGTCTCTGCCGAAAACCGCCCAAGATTCAAACCGTCTATGGCCGGCTTTATGGAATGAGTCCTGTTTTAAGAAATGCTCATCAACTCTAGTTTATAGATTCACCAGGAAAACATCCATCATTTATATGATTTAATGTTTTAATCTGGTTGTGGATTTTCTCATTTTCTTTTTTCTTATCTCATTGCTGTGTTTTCCCAGGAATATTTTATTCCCATTATGGGTTCAAATTATGACACTTTTTGGGGTTGATTAAAGGTAAATAGGAATTTCCTCTTAGTTTTTTGAATGAGGTGTAGCTCTACCGACTTCCATAATCAGTTTTTTAGTAACCCAACCCATTTGTCTCCTATTTGTTTGTTTTTTTGTTTAGGGCCATACCTGTCACTTTCAATAGATTGTTTTTTTCCCTACAAACATGTCATACTTACCTGCTCAATGCAAGGGTTTTTCACAGAGCAGCCCCAATCCTCCTTTTCTAGGGGTCCCCCGGCGGCGCTCCTGGCTCCTCCTCTTCATTGAGTGCCCCCACGGAGAGCCACATTCCATGGGGGTACTCGTGTGGGCGCGCTCCAGAGTCCTGCTGCTGCATCCATTGACACAGACAGCAGGACTTGGCCCCGCCCCCGGCACCAGTGTTACTGAATTTGCCTCCTGTCACAATGCCTCCTGCTGCTATCAATCTATTCAATGAGGACCCAAGACAGTGGCTAGAGCTGCTGGGCTCGTTCTCATCGCTGGAACGATCAGGTTCAGGTAAGTAAAAGGGGGGCTCTGGGGGGCAGCTGAAGCACAGAAGGTTTTTCACCTTAATGCATAATGCATTAAGGTGAAAAACCTCGAAAGTTACAACTCTTTTAATTGGGCTAGTATGTATCTCAGTGCTGTCAATATTGGTGTTTTTGGAAGTCTCCACTTATGGTTGCTAAATATGAAGTTTTTCTTTGGGCATGTTGATTAAAGCCCATACACTAGAGCTGTTGGAATCTTAGAAAACCTTCATATACAATGTAGATGTCATTGATGAAAGGTAAAAAAACTGCGCTAATCAAAAAAATATATATAGCAAAATAATAACAATTAAAAATTATGAAACGCTAATATAGCAGCAATAATTGTGGGATAAATACAGATAGAATAAAACAGCCCAAACAAAATGGATTTGATAATATTAAATCTAACGAAACGCGTCTGAGGGTAAACGTGCTGACGTCACCACGCGAAGCAGGACGGGAGTGTCTGTTCGTTTGTAGCCGGCCGGCTCTACAAATTTTGAATCTGCTGTTTTTATTTCTTCAGTTTGTAAGTGCAAACTTTTTATACTCTAAATAAACCTTTTAGTACAGTATAACGCTATGGTCCAAATGCTTTCTTCCTTGGGTACCTGTTGAAAGTTTTTCGCCACGATCTGCATATGACTTCAGGCTGATAGATGTCATTGATGGCCTTTGTAGTTGCGGACCTTCTTAGATGCATCTACCATTGGGACCTGAGAGTAGGGATGGGCGAATGGTTCGGCCTGAACTTTGGTTGTTCGGATGTTTGGCGAACACCGAACAATATGTCATGTTCGGGGAAAATTCGAAAGCTGCCGGAACACTGTTAACCGCTTCAGCACCGGGCGATTTTACCCCCTTCCTTACGAGAGCACTTTTTGCGATTCGGCACTGCGTCGCTTTAACTAACAATTGCGCGGCTGTGCGACGTTACACCCAAACAAAATTGACATCCTTTTTTTCCCACAAATAGAGCTTTTTTTTGGTGGTATTTGATCACCTCTGCGGTTTTTATTTTTTGCGCTATAAACAAAAAGAAGAGCGACAATTTTGAAAAAAAACACAATATTTTTTACTTTTTGCTATAATAAATATCCCATTTTTTTAAAAAAAAAAAAAAAAATTTTTTACTCAGTTTAGGCCGATACGTATTCTTCTACATATTTTTGGTAAAAAAATCGCAATAAGCGTATATTGATCGGTTTGCGCAAAAGTTATAGCGTCTACAAAATAGGGTATAGATTTATTGCATTTTTTTTTTTTTTTTTTACTAGTAATGGCGGCGATCTGCGATTTTTTTTCATGACTGCGACATTGCGGCGGACACTTCGGACACTTTTCACACATTTTTGGGACCATTCACATTTACACAGCGATCGTTGCTATAAAATTGCAGTGATTACTGTTTAAATGTGACTGGCAGGGAAGGGGTTAACACTAGGGGGCGCTGCAGGGGTTAATGTTTTCCCTAAGGTAGTGATTCTAACTGTGGGGGGAGGGGACTCACAAGGGGAGGAGACCGATCGGTGTTCCTCCGTACTGGGAACACATGATCGGTCTCCTCGCCACTGACAGGACGTGGAGCTGTGTGTTTACACACACAGCTCCGCGGTCCCGCGCGGTCCCGCTGTTTTCACGGGCAATCGCAGGTGCGCGTGCCCCCTAGGCGGCCGGGAATGGGAGGACGTCATATGACGCCCACCCAGGATGGGAGATCCACCTTGTGGGCGTCATAGGACTATGGGCGGGTAATGAAGGGGTTAAAGTCTATGGGACACTAACATGAAAAATCAAAAGTGCTAATTTTAAAGGATTATATGCAAGTTATTGTCATAAAAAGTGTTTGGGGACATTTTTTCGGGAGCAGTGATTTTTTTTAATGCTTAAAGTGAAACAATAAAAATGTAATATTCCTTTAAATATCATGCCTGGGGGTGTCCTTAGTATGCCTGTAAAGTGGTGCATTTTTTCCGTGTTTAGAACAGTACCACAGCAAAATGACATTTCTGAAGGTAAAATTGTCATTTAGAAATGATCGTGGCTGTAATGAATTGTCTGTTCTCTGCAATATAGATGAAACTCCTTGAAAAAAATGGCATGGGTTCCCCCCAGTCCATTACCAGGCCCTTTGGGTCTGGTATGTATATTAAGGGGAACCCTGCGCCAAATAAAAAAAATTAAGTAGGGGTCCCCCCAAAATCCATACCAGACCCCCCTCCTGAACCATAGCAGGCCACATGCCCTCAACATGAGGAGGGTGCTTTGGGGTCTGACCCCAAAGCACCTTGTCCCCATGTTGATGGGGACAAGGGCCTCACCCCCACAACCCTTGCCCAGTGGTTTTGGGGGTGTGCGGGCAGGGGGCTTATCGGAATCTGGCAGCCACCTTTAACAAGGGGATCCCCAGATCCCGCCCCCCTATGTGAATTGGTATCGGGGTACATTGTACCCCTACCATTTCCCCCAAAAAAGTGTCAAAAATGGTAACAAAGACAATAGACAGCTTGGGACAAGTCCTTTATTAAAAGATAAAAAAATAAAAATGTCCCGTGATGTAAATCCACGCTCCCCAACGGCTGAGGTTTCGTTGTTGTGAGACTGTCCTATCAGAAGCCCTTAATATGTAATGAGCCTGATTTTAATTGTCACAATGTGAGTTACCATTTGTCTTTTCACCATAATAAATCTGTTCAAAATACTACACTTAGATTTCGCACTGATGTTCTTCTTATCGGTTTGCCTGGAGATACTTCAATCTTTTCAGAGGTGCTGCATCTGGTGCATTGAGATCAGCAGAAAGTTACCCTGAACGCTCCAAGTGGACTCCAAGAACTTTTTGCGGTTCTGCATAAACATTTAGGTACACACAAACACTTATGGCACCATATACCCCATTACTACTGCAAAGAGAAAATAGAATGGTAGCTAACTGATTCCAGCAATTCTCAATCTCTATGGTGGAAAAAAATCTCGAAACAATAATCACCACTCCTGTAGCACCTTTCTGCTTGATATTGCTTAGGGTTTATTGCCAATCCTGATCAAATCATATACGGTATGGTCTACTTGAGCACTACTGACTGTAACTAGAATACTGCCTATTGTCTTTTGAAATCTAAAATTCAAAGCTTTTAGCTTTCTTTTAAAAGAACATAGTTAAATGACTTAAACATAATTACCATCAGATTGCAGAAACTATTTACTACAAGCCTCCAGTTTGGGGAAGGAACCAGCCTAATTTGCATTTAGGTGATTTTATCTTTTTTTTTTTTGGGGTCTGAAATTAAAATTTAAATGCTTTTAACAAACCATGGCATTTTACAGTTTGACACCAATTTTCCACACAGCATGATTTAGCAAAATCCCAAATTAGCTCAAAGTGAATCATAGTTAAGCTATTTTATGCCATCTGCAATGGAGTTCTAATGCCAGCAAAAAAAATAGAACTTTCTTCGAGGTTAGGTGTGCCAAACATTTATGCAAACATTGCATCTAACACTGTGCTTTTGTGACACGTTTATAGCCAACAATAATTTGGAGACTGCTCACAGCAGTGGACAAATTTTAGCTGACAATTGAAAAGGGCGTTTTTGGCTTTTGTACTGTTGTCTTTGTTTCACATAACCTGAAAATTCCATTAAAACACAGCTTCTACCTCTGTTAACCTTGTGATGCAGGTTAATGTGTTTTCACCTTTATTAACCTTTTAAAGTGGGTTAGTGATTATTTATGTAAATTATGCTTATTTCCTATGTGTACTTTTATAAGGCTGCAAGGTTAGCAGTACTGGAGTCCTGGGCTCAGACCTTGCAAGCAGTGTATGGCGTTGGAATATTTTCAGTTTTTTGGGGGGTATGCTCTGGTGTCCTCCTATAGACAGACTGGGGGTGATTAACTAAAACTAGAGAGAGCAAAATCTGGTGCAGCTCAGCTGTGGAAGTAGCCAATTAACTTCTAACTTTAGCTTGTTGAATTAAGCTTTGACAATGAAAACTGGAAGCTGATAGGTTTCTATGCACAGCTGCACCAGATTTTGCACTCTCCAGTTTTAGTAAATCAACCCCACTGGTAGGTTAACTGGTTTGTGACCAAAGTGGACCTAATGTGTCTATCATACAAACAATAAAACCTAACTCCGGACAACTTTTTTTTGTTTAAAGGGTATGTAAACCCGAACTATGAACTTCTTTTATTTTCTTCCTTCTGGTCTGTTAAAGTGTATGCCAAGCCAAAACTTTTTATTATCCTTGGTTTTGGATATTAGGGGAAGTTTCTCTAATGCCGCGTACACACGAGTGTGTACGCGGTGGAATTCCGACAGAATTCCGCTCAAGCTTGGCTTGCATACACACAGTCACACAAAAGTTTGCTGAACTTTCGACCGTTAGGAACACAGTGACGCGCAACACTACGACGAGCCGAGAAAATTAAGTTCAATGCTTCCGAGCATGCGTAAAATAGTTTCCGAGCATGCATAGAAATTTTGCGCGTCGGAATTGGTACAGATGATCAGAATTTACGATCAGAACTTTATCCGACGGAAAAATTGAGAACATGCTCTCAATCTTTTGCTGGCTGGAATTCCGCCAGCAAAAGTCTGATGGAGCATTAACATGGTCGCATTTATGGACCAAAAGCTCTCATCGGACTTTTGCTGGCAGAATTTTCGCTCGTGTGTATGGGGCATTACAGGGTCCTGTATAGCAGTAAAAAACATATGGGGTTTTAGGCTTTACCTCTTTACCATCCCTTTAAAATAAAAAATAAAAAAAAAGTTTTGGCCTGATAAACACAACACAAATATATAACTTCTTCTACTCTGTGCCTCTGCATTGTTATCTGGTAAATGGTTCCCAGCTCTCTCTTTGGGCTACAGAACACCTTCACCCTATGTTATAAAGAAGAGGAGAGGGCAAGCTGTGGTTTAGCTCTTAAACCATAGAAAACACTCCAAGGTGCTCCAGAGAGTATTTGGATGCGCAATGCTTCTTCAGATGCAGCCCTTCACAGATCGGGAAATCTGCAGTAAACTGTAAAAAACACACACAAGAGGGTTCAACTCCTCGTGCATTACCACCACACAATTTATTGAATCCCCAATAACAAATGGATACTTACAAGTGGTTTAAATCAGCATGCATGTAACTCATATTCGTCAGCCTTGGGCGGTGAGTCCCATCACGAAAACATCTGTTTGGAAAGCTAACATGTTTTGGGAGTCAAGTCCCCTTCCTCAGACCTGTTGTTTAGCCCAATCCTAGGGTGATAATGCTGTTTCTTGTTAGATATAGTATGGTAAGTATATGCTGTCATCCTAGAACAGGATATGTATTACTGACAAAGAACAAAAAAGCTTAAAGAAAAACAAAAAATTGAATATAGACACCTCGGTGCTGCAATAAATGAACTCCTATGTGAATGTGCTAAGTTACGTCATTCTGGCCCAGCCAATCAAGATGGCCCAAGATCCCAAACTCAGAAGAAGAATAGGTAAAGATGCCAGTGCGGACGAGGAAGTGAGTAGAGGTGAACGTAGCTCCGCTTTTAAGGACATCTCTCATGAGAGAAATTCTCAATTTGCCATTGTTGGCTTTTTTTCTGAAAATGTCAGTTGCCTTAGTGTCTCTGAATACTTTGGGTTACTGGCCTGGAATAAGAATGCAGCAAGTGATGTCAGGCAACTAGCATTTCAGTTGGGGGGGGGGGGGGCAGCCATGGTAGCCTATGTATTGCTTTCATGAAAGATTTCCTTGTGATGAACATGGTTGTGGTTGTGAACCCTCACATATACCCAGTGAAGTGACTGGCCTCAGGTGATACACAGAGAGGAAACAAATCCTCCTACATAAGTTGTACCTTTTTATCTACAACATTCTCTCTTTTACATCTGACCGATTCCAAAATTTATAAAGCTTGTCTGAGCTGTTAGAAAAAAAGGGAGTGGAGAGCTGAAGTTAGACTCTGCAGAGCTCAGTGAGGAGAGTTCTGAGAATTGATTGGAGGAAAGGGATACCCCCCCCCCCACACACACACACACACACTTCACACAGCACACAGGAACAGAAATGAGGCTATCTATCAGCTGGAGGTCCCTCTCCTGTCACCTTTTTTGTCTTGGTGTCAGGAAAACTTGTCAGAAGTGTTTTTTATGCTGATAGCAAAGGAATGGAACAGCAGACAGAAATCACACTTACACACTATAGAGGGGTGTGCTTTGTTCATTTTTCTGAGGTTTGAGGTTTACAACCACTTTAACGAAGTTGGGAAGATAGGTATAGTTGGGCATAGTAAGTGTTAGTTCACACCACATGCATTGAGCTGTATTGGGCAGTCAGTTCACTACAATATGCTGCATTAGTGCATGCTGAAAAAAATACAGGCAGGATGCCTTTTATGGGTAAAAGAAAAACAAATTTTCTTTCTTTTTTCCTTTTTTTTTTACAATAAAGCCCATACTGCACATCGCTAGCAAATGTCAAAGCCTACGTGCCACGGTGTACACCATCATGGTGGGAATGTTTTTTTTTTCCCCACAAATATATGGTGGGAATGTTTAAAGTGTCTGTAAACCCAATTTTTTTTTTGTGTCATTGTTACTGAAACTATTTGCTCTACCTGTGTGCTTCATTTTTCCCTTATTACTATATACATTGCTGGTAAATACCTGGTTGATCCTGCCATTTTCGTGGACTTACTTTTTCTGGCATTGCTATTGAATGGCATTGCTATTGAAGCCATTCTGCTGTCTTCTGTTGCCATTCTCTGTGCACATCCACTGGTTCTTTTGTGCGAGGAAGCCATTTACTTCCTTTTGTCTCTCCTGGAAGCTGCCCTGCATGAAATGTAAGGCCTTGTATATATGGGCTTCAACTTGTAAAAGAGCAGTGTGTACAGCAAAGGCTTGGAGCAGGCTTCCTTCTACCATGTGACCAATCCTCCAAAGCCCCTTCTTTCAGTGCTCCATCTGTTACATTCTGACATCATCACGTAAAATACAGGACCAGCACCTCTGCATTGTATGTGAGGACACCTATGACCCGTGCACAACCTGAAGCAACATAAGGAAGAGAAGAGCACCAGTTGTTACATAGTTACATAGTTACATGGTTACATAGTTAGCTAGGCTGAAAAAAAGACACAAGTCCATCCAGTTCAACCATAAAAAAAAGAAATAATAAAAATAAAAAACATCGCACAATCCAACACATCCAACTCTATAACCACAGTTGATCCAGAGGAAGGCAAAAAAAAATTAAAAATTAAAACCCCAGCAGAGCATGCTCCAATCTGCTACAGAAGGGGAAAAAAATCCCTTCCTGATCCCCTAAGAGGCAATCGGATTTTCCCTGGATCAACTCTACCTATAAATTAGTTAGTACCCAGTTATATTATGTACATTTAGGAAAGTATCCAGGCCTTTTTAAAGCAATCTACTGAGCTGGCCAGAACCACCTCTGGAGGGAGTCTATTCCACATTTTCACAGCTCTTACTGTGAAGAAACCTTTCTGTGTTTGGAGATGAAATCTCTTTTCTTCCAGACGTAAAGAGTGCCCCCTTGTCCTCTGTGTTGACCGTAAAGTGAATAACTCAACACCAAGTTCACTATATGGACCCCTTATATATTTGAACATGTTGATCATATCCCCCCTTATTCTCCTCTTATCAAGAGTGAATAAATTCAGTTCCTCTAATCTTTCCTCATAGCTGAGCTCCTCCATGCCTCTTATCAGTTTGGTTGCCCTTCTCTGCACTTTCTCCAGTTCCCCGATATCCTTTTTGAGAACTGGTGCCAAAACTGAACTGCATATTCCAGATGAGGTCTTACTAATGATTTGAACAGGGGCAAAGTGATATCTCTCTTTCTGGAGTCTATACCTCTCTTAATACAAGAAAGGACTTTGCTTGCTTTGGAAACCGCAGCTTGACATTACATGTTATTATTGAGCTTATGATCTACCAAAACCCCCAGATCCTTCTCCACTACGGATTCCCCCAGTTGTACCCCCCTAGCATGTATGATGCATGCATATTCTTAGCCCCCAAGTGCATAACTTTACATTTATCAACATTAAACCTCATCTGCCAAATAGTCGCCCAATTAGACAGACATTGAGGTCGGCTTGTAAATTGGAGACCTCCTGTAAGGACGTTATTCCACTGCATAGCTTGGTGTCATCTGCAAAGACAGAAATGTTACTTTTGATCCCAGACCCGATATCATTTATAAAGATATTAAAAAGTAAGGGTCCCAGCACTGAACCTTGGGGTACACCACTGATAACCTTAGACCATTCAGAGTAAGAATCATTAACCATGACTCTCTGAATTCTGTCAGAGAGTTGTGCCAATTTGTTGGGGGGAATAAGAGAAGAAAAATGTGCTTTTTAAAGGTACCCTAAAAAAGAGCACCTATTCCAGGCAGTGTTGGGGAGACCCACTGCAAGAGTTCCTTTGAAATTTCCCCGGAGTTCAGCTTTAAATTTCAATTTCTGTTTTGCTAGTATTGCTAGGCTTTCAATAAATACATGGAAATGTTATGTACTGCTATTACCACGGCATACCAGTTTACATATTCACCAAGGAGCCCAGGAAGAATTTTCCCACATAACTTAATGTGCGTGTGTTTAATTATAAATTAGGCATTAAAGATTCCGGATGTTCCCCATAATTAAACAAGAAGAATACATGCCGCAGTGTTAATGAACTGTACATGTACCGTGTGCAGCCATCGAGATAACAGGTGTAATAATTTGATCTGGCATTGAATATCATTAGTAATTATTATACTTTAAGCTTATTATTTGTGATTATTGGCAGCCAGAATATTGCGTATTGTATTTTCTAAACACAATCCACGTGAATGTTTATCCCAGACATCTGCTGTCACTTAGATTACATACAGTAGATTGACAGACATGACAAATACAGAAATGATGCCAATGTTATATTTGGTAGATGTGTTTTAGGGGGGAAATTGGATATGGTAATTGTCTGTTGTGCCCATAGCAACCAATCAGACGGTATCTGTTATTTATCTAGTGTAGGTTAGAAAATAGGAGTTTTTATTGGTTACTGTGGGCAGCAGCACGGAAATGTCATGGTGGCACAGGGATACCAACCTCCAACATCTATTTTGACACACAGAATGTCATAATGAGCCTCCAAATTCTAAAAGACGAAAAGTTGGTTGTTTTCCCATTAAACAGTTTCTTTCATTTCAACATGTGCTAAAGGTCTTTGTAATACTAAGGCCATATGATATAAACTGGTGATTCATGCGGTCACAGGGGAACCACAGGTTTAGAGAGGAATTTCCTTAATCCCCCTGGATTCATTTTGTCTTAACCTCCTCTTACCTTGTCTGGATTAGGTTGAAATACTCACCCACCAAGCGAGTCCAGTGCTACCCTGTTCTGTGCTGCTGAAAGACACATCGGGTCCCATGCCTTCATCTTTTTTGCTAATGTCATCAGGAGGCCGGTTCTCTTATCTTGGTTCCAGCAACCGGCCCCCTGATGATGCTCCACTGTGCATGAGCAGTGTGTTCTACCAAAGCCTCCTGGGATGTATGGCCTGAGTACCCTAGGAAGCTTACCATCCTGTTGCACCTCCTAAAACATAGAATACTAGGCTTGTGCAATTTTTTTTCGTAACGAATCAAAATTCTGCCTAATTTTGCATCTTTCGGACATTCGAATGTCCGAATAAGGTAATAACGAATTTCAACGAATACGAAAGAAATTATAGTGGATATAACGAATAAATATGACATGATTTGGTAATTTGTTAAAGATCTAATGAAACAAAAGGTCAACTCAAACTAAATCTTACAGTCCAATCAGCTGATTCATTTTGTGCTGGAGGTTGGATTACTGGCAAAGTGCATTCCTGAGAACTGAGTGAGAAGGGTGTTGTATTGTATTTGAGCAGAGGAGAAGAGATATTGTCATTGTGTGTGTTAAAACATTCAATAAACAAACAACTTTCCAAACTACGAATCATTATCGCAAATATATATACATACATAAATATCGAATTTTAACGAATACGAACTAAATTATAGCGCATATAACGAATGAATTCGACATGATTCGAGATTCAGTGTAACGAATATCGACACTCTACAGAAATAATGAATTATCCGAAAACGTATTAACGTAACATAACGAATATAACAGAACGAAATGATGTATTTTACGAATGACAACGAACCGAAACTAAACAAAATTTTAAGTCTATAAAATACATTAACGCAACCTGTCGCTATATAAAATGTTTTCAATTAAGCCATAAATTGGACAGTATTCACCTTTCCTGATGTCTTCCCTACTGAACACCGTTTCAATGCTGAGAATTTTTTTTGTGAAGTCTGCACTAAAACCAACACTTCTAGGACTGTCAATCTTCTGGGTCCCACGCAGATCTTACTGGTTCTCGCTGCTATCTTCCACACATTACAGGACACATCTCAGGAGTAACATTTTTTTTATGTCACCTTTTTTTTAATGAAAGTTATATGATTAGATAATGTTGACATGTGCCTTAGATTCCTAAACACAATACTGCACATGCGCCTAATGAACACACCACCGGCGTCCCTGACTGCGCATGTGTTGGGGGACACAGCACTAGTGGTATGTACTGCCATGCGCAGGAAACTCCAAATAAAAGGGTTTGGGGCACTAAAAAAAATGTATTTCACACTATTTGGTGGAGCTTAATGTAAAGGACAGTTTTACTTTTAGGGTTTGATACCAGTTTAAAGTAATTGCAAAGTCTTGTTTTTAAAAAAATAACCAATATGGTATACTTACCTGCACTGTGTGACGGAATTGCACAGGGTGGCCCTGAACCTCCTTTTCTCGGGTCCCCAGCTGGCACTCCTGAAATCTCCTCTTCTGCTAGGGCCCATTAGCAAGTCACACTTGTATGGGCTTGATTCTGAGCTGTGCTGTCTCCATCTATAGACATAGAGAGTATGGCTCGGCCCCACTCCCTCATCACAGAATTTGACTGCCAATTATTCCCACTGCTCTCAGCAGAGCCTGTGAGAGCAGGGAGAGAGGGCAGAGCTGCTACATATGGGCATAGCGCTGAATCATGTCTGAGGAGGTGATACTGCCATGTGAACATTTTTTAAAAATAGAAAAAATGTTTAAGCTTTAGAACCCCTTACAAAGTGATTGTAAAGTCTCTTTTTTTTTTTTTAAACAACAAAGATGTTATACCTACATGTTCGATGCAATGGCATTGCACAAAGCGGGGTCCGAACCTCCTCTTCTGTGGTCCCCCCGCCAGAGTGGGCCCCCACAGGAAGCAGCTCCTAAACAAGGCTGTATGCATTTATTGACACACACAGCTCAGCTCGGCCCCACTCCAGTCCCTCTTCACTGGATTTCACTGACAGCTTCCTGTCAATCCCTTTGTGAAGATTGAAAGAATGGAAGAAGACTGCAGCCGGGCACAGCGCTGGATCAATCCAGAAGTCAGGTAAGTGTTTAGAGGGGGAGGGGACCACAGCAAGACCTAAAACATTTTCTACCATTATTCAGGGAATGCATACATATAAAAAATGCTTTAGCTTTAGAAGCACTTTAACTTCAATACTAGCAACAAGTATGCAGATTATGTGCTCTGACTTTAGGCTGGGTTCACACTAGTGCGAATTGGATGTGGGTTTCCCTGCATCCAATTAGCATGACAGGAGATTGTGACCGGCTCTCTATGGAGCCAGTTCACATATCTCTGGGGCTCTGTGGAGCGGCTTGCACAGGAGTCCTTTGTCTTTGTCTCTGTTTCAGGGCCAAATTCAGGCAAAAATTCGTCCCTTATTCGACCCTGAAACGGAGAACAGGGATGCACCGCCCCCCCTGCTGTGAACCACATCCGGCAGCAGCAAAGTTATACTGATGACAATGATTTTGCCATTGACAAAATCTCACCAAAGCAAAAATTTGCAATTTTGCTCACTGAGCTGTGAAATGTGCTTGCAACAAAATATTGTTTTTTTTCTTTTTTCAAAAGATTTAAGTTTTATTTGTTCTTGTTTTTTGGGAAGGGGGGATTTGTATGTAGGGAAGTTTTTTTTATTATTATTATATTGCATGTGCTTTTATTTTATTTTATTTTTGTTTCTCTTTTTCTATTTGTGAAAAAAATACAATAAAAATAAAATAATAAGACTAATGAGGTGCCTTTTTTTTTGCACAAGTTTGAGTCTGAGCTTCCGTAACCCTCAAGAGTTATTTAAAACTCATTGCACCCTTAAAAATTTTGGAAGAATGTCCAGATTTTGGCAGAAATTTCCAAAAACTTGAAAACTGTCTATTTTTCTAATCCCTATTCAATATCTTGAGTCACTAAGCTGAAACAAATGTGCAGAAAAGTGAGCCAGAAAGTACTGAAGCTAGATAATTAGCATAACAGCCAGCAACCAGTATATTTCAGTTCAGCAGTGGCAGGAGTGATGTGGCTTACAAAGCCTTTCGCTTCTTATTCCTCTCAGGCGCAGTGCAGTCACTTGTTTGCAAGTGCTGCTAAAGTGCCCTTTACCTCCTTCTAGTCAACGGCACAGCACAGCCACTTTCCATTCTAGTGCTGTTCATAGGCCTTTTTACTCCTCCTCCTTATCTACTGTTGCTAATGAGCCCCTTTCCTCCTCCCCTATATCTTCCAATACAGCCATACACCTGCTGAGGTTTCAAGACATTATTTTTTCTTTACTTCCTTTTCCGCCTCCTCAAGGGTGCAGTAACCATGACGAGTCAGAAGATTATTTTTTTTTGCTGATATCCCCAGGGCCAGTTCACAGACCTCTGCAGTAGTGAAAGAAAACAATTCCCCAAATCACCCCATGCTCAGTGTTCTTGTGCCAGCTTTACACGACTGTGTGGCCTGTGTTAAACCACATTGTCAAATACTCAGCTGTCATTGCTCAGAAGTCCATCCCTATCATCCACCAGCATGTGGAATGACATGAGGTAGCAAGATGAGCAATACGAGGAGGAGGGTTGGGGTGCTGTTTATGAGAAGGAGGAGGGTTGGGGTGGTGGCAGTAAGAAGGAGTAGTGGGGTGCTGGTGGTATGGAGAAAATTCGGGATGGATTCAAGGGGAAAGTATCACCCCTCCCTTACACAAGGGGGAAATTGGGAGAGCTAACAGAAGGAGCCCAAAATATGGAACATTAAGGATTTGCTGTGACAACCTCTTTGCCACACTACCTGATGATAGCAGGATCTGTCAAACTCCGGTCATAGCCATAGGCTTTCCACTCTTTCACAACACCGGGGGAAGCACAAGCAGCAGTAAATGAAGGGGCAAAATCTTACAGCAAAGGGGGAAGGGCAGGTGACAGCATAAATTTAGTGCCTAATCCTACGGCCATAGTCTGCATGCCCTATCCCTTTCTTAGAAGAAATATTGTGTTCAAATGTGAGCCGTGTGGCCACCTCTTATGAAGTTACTTGTTCTGATGATTGTGAAAAAACTTAACATAACCTCTGTATAGAACATAACATTTTGGGGAGGACGAAACGTGGGTAGGGTGCATGTATTGCAGGCATATAGAAGCATTAAGGATGAGGTCCGGCGTGTTTGCACTCCCCACGTGCAGAGCCTGCCAGGAAGTCGACACTGCGCTGCGCTAATCACGGGCACGGGCAGTGAGACATTTCCCGATCTCTGCAGCCGGCAAATGTCTCACTGCCTGTGATTAGTGCAGCGCAGTGCCGACTTCCTGGTGGGCTCTGCACGTGGAGTGTGCGAACACGCTCATCCGCAAGAGGCAAGTATAGTCTTTTTCCCCCCAAACATACACTTTAACTATTAACTTAAAATATCAACAGAATTTTTTTTCAGAAAGTTTGACAAGGCTGTCCAGTCTCCAGTGCTAAATTAGTCTTCATTTATAAAACACTGAAGTAATAACAGCCCTCAAATACCTGTTTCAGTTCACTGGTATAGTTTGTATGTTATAGGTTTAAAGCAGTATTAAACCCAAAAGCAAACATATACAGGTGCATTTCATAAAATTTTGAATATTATCAGAAAGTTTATTTATTTCAATAATTCAATTTGAAAAATGAAACTCATATATTTTTATAGATTCAATACACACAGTGATATATTTCAAGCTTTTCTTTCTTTTAATTTTGATGATTATGGCTTACAGCTAGTGAAAACCCAACATTCAGTATCTCAGGAAACTAGAATTTTACATAAGACCAATAAAAAAAGGATTTTTAATACAGAAATGTTGGCTTGCTGAAAAGTATGTCCATGTACAGTATAGTATGCACACAATACTTGGATGGGGCTCCTTTTGCATGAATTACTGCATCAATGCGGCGTGGCATGGAGGCGATCGGCCTGTGGCACATCTAAGGTTTTATAGAAGCCCAGGTTGCTATGATAGTGGCCTTCAGCTCATCTGCATTGTTGGGTCCGGTGTTTCTCATCTTTCTTTTGACAATACCCCCCAAATCCTCTATGGGATTTAGGTCAGGCGAGTTTGCTGGCAAATCAAGCACAGTGATACCATGATCATTAAACCAGGTATTGGTACTTTTGGCAGTGTGGGCAGGTGCCAAGTCCTGCTGGAAAATTAAATCAGCATCTCCATAAAGCTGGTCAGTGTAGGGAAACATGAAGTGCTCTAGAATTTCCTGGTAGAGGGCTGCGCTGACTTTGGACTTGACTTCGGACCAACATCAGCAGATGACCTGGCTCCCCAAAGCACCATGGACTGTGGAACATTTTGCATTTCATTTGGAAATCAAGGTCCCGGAGTCTGGAGGAAGAGTGGAGAGGCACAGAACCCAATTTGCATGAGGTCCAGTGTGAAGCTTCCACAGTCAGTGATGATTTGGGGAGCCATGTCATCTGCTGGTGTTGGTCCCCCCCCCCCCCCCCCCCCCTCCAGACTGTCAAAGCTGCTGTCCAAAGGTGCCCTGTGTGTTCCTTCATCCAGAGTGTCACGCTGCATGTCAAAATCATGTACCTGCCCCCCCCCCCCAACTCCTCAAAAGTGCTAATTGTTCAGGAGGACCAGGGAACGAGTCCTTAAAGCGGAACTTCCCCTTTTGGGTGGAACTCCGCTTTAAAGAATAAAGAGACCACAAATGCCACAGTGTTGTAAAATTGGCCAGCAACGGAACAATTTTAAATAGCAATTTTAGGCCTAAATGTACTATAGACAAAGAGGACAGGTGAAATTTTTACTGCAAGAATTAGACCGCAGAGGATACTGTAGTGTAAAACTGGCAAGTAACAAAACTATTTTAAATAGAAATTTATGGCCCCAATTTACTACAGACAAAGAGCACAGTTAGGGTTTTTACTTCAAGAATTAAGAGATTGTCGAGGATGCAGCAGTGTAAAATTGGCCAGCAGCAGGAAAATTTTACATAGCAGGACTAGGCCCAATTTGCTAGAGACAAGAGTGCAGGCAGGGGCTTTACAACAAGAATGAAAATACTACAGATGATACAGCAGTTTAAAAATGAACAGCAGCAGGACAATTGTAATTAGGGGTAATGGGTCTAACCGGTGTACACCTATGCTTTATCTATGGGCATAGGGCAGTGTTTCTCAAACTTTTTTGTCTTGCTGCACAACAAAAAGATCTAAAAATTTTCACGACACACTTAGATTCAACAATTTTTGTGGTGAAGAACTTTTTTCTTTACATATATTTTATTTTAAATTTAATGTGAAGAATGTGCCTGCTTTAGAGAGCAAATTAGAAAAGTCGATAAACGGAACAAACAAATGGAACGGTCTCTATTATTATAATATAATTGGAGCGATCAAGTTCTCCCGAGATCTCGCACAAGTCTTGCATTGTACATTGTCCCCTGGGGGACAGTAAACTGAAAAGATGGAGTGATAGTTCCACCTTAAAGGGGTTGTAAAGGTTTAATTATTTTTTTTTTTAAATAAGAAACATTACATAGAGAGAACTTACCTCCACTGTGCAGTTCGTTTTGCACAGAGTGGCCCCGAATCTCGTCTCCTGGGGTCCCTCGGTGGCTGTCTCGGCTCCTCCCCGCTAACCCCCCCTGGGAAGCTAACCCCCCCTGGGAAACGCTCTCCCAAGGGGGTTAGCTTGCGGGCGCGCTCCTGTGTGATACAGCCGGCGGCTATAGCCGCCGACTGTATCACTCGGGCCCCGCCCCCTGCACGCCGCGTCATTGATTTGATTGACAGCAGCGGGAGCCAATGGCTGCGCTGCTATCAATCATCCAATGAGCTAGGGGAAAGCAACGCGGAATCGCGCCCAGGGAGATTCAGGGCTCAGGTAAGTAAAATGGGGGCTCGGGGGGGCCGGAGAGTGCAAGGTGTTTTTTCACCTTAATGCATAGGATGCATTAAGGTGAAAAAACACAAAGCTTTACAACACCTTTAACTGCTTCGGTACCGGGCACTTTCACCCCTTCCTGCCCAGGCCAATTTTCAGATTTCAGCGCTGTCACAATTTGAATGACAATTGTGGTGCAGTGTGTGTTCCAGTATTACAAGAAGGCATATTCCAGGACCACTAGAAAACTGACAAAACACATTGGCGTAGAGTGGTGAAGTACAGCGATGTCTGGATAAATAACCTGTTAACTTTCATAGCATGGGAACTAAAGCATGGGAATCTACTATGAGTGTATGTAGTGGTTCCTGCACTGGTCCTCTAAAAGAACAGTTTATGCTGTGGATGGAAGTCCAGTGCAAGACAATTTTTGACTCTTACCTTCATAGGGTTTTTTCCAACAAGAAACGACAATTTACATGGTTGAAAAAAGTGTTATCCTTTTGAATTTTTTTTTTTTGCCTATTCTTATACTTTTTTATGACTGGGTGAGTCATCCAAAGGGACTTCTTCACCAGGAAAAGGTAGCAAAGTATAGTACATGCTGCTAATCAGATCCAGAAGTGTGACAGGAAAGGGGCTTAACTAGGCCCCCTCTTGAAGAACCCTCCTGATCCTGCAGGCAGTACTGAAAGGGATCAGCAGGGAGAGGCATAATTCATATGGGAAAAATCTGTAAACCTGGTGTGCCAGGTTGGTGTAGTTTGTAGGGTGGGGGTATATACCCATTTTCATTCAAATAAAAGAGCCTAAAGTTCATGTATAGCTGAAACATTTTTTTAAAGTTGTAAGAAATTAGACTCTCAGGGGTTTATTTACTAAAGGCAAATCTACTTTGCACTACAAGTACACTTGGAAGTGCAGTCGCTGTAGATCTGAGGGGGGCATGCAAGGAAAATAAAAAACAGCATTTTGATTGTACATGATTGGATGATAAAATCAGCAGAACTTCCCCTCATTTCAGATCTTCCCCTCAGATCTAAAGTGACTGCACTTCCAAGTGCACTTACAGTGCACTCGTAGTGCAAATTGGAATTGCCTTTAGTAAATCAACCCCTCAGTCTTGTTTTTATTGATTTTGGCATCCTAATAGGGCATTTGTAAGCATTATTTGTCTCACTGACCACTGTCAACAGGACACACAATGAAAGGAAATTAAAAATATTACATTTATCACTGAAATGGGATGTGAGGGGAAATCTTCCAAAGAGAAAACCTCTTCTGATGACAACTGTCTGAGAAAATTTCCCTAACTTTGGAGATATTTCCTTATACTTAAAGCGGAGTTTCACCCAAAAGTGGAACTTCCGCTCATTTGTCTCCTCTCCCATTCCGGTGCCACGATTGGCACCTTTCGGGAGGGGGAGGGGGACAGTATACCTGTCTTTGACAGGTATCCTGTTCCCACTTCCAGGAGTACGGGCCGTGGCCCGTGACATCACCGCGGGGCTCCCTCCTCCTCTCCCTGTCGCTGGGCCAGTAGGAGAGAGGAGCGGGGCCTCACGCATGCGCAGTGGGGTTCCCAGCCTGAAGCCGTAAGGCTACACTGCCGGGTACCCTTACCCACAATGGCGGCGGCAGCACCCGACAACTGATGGAAACATCAGCTGCGGTGCCGACATCGCGGGAATCCATGACAGGTAAGTGTCCTATTGTTAAAAGCCAGCAGCTGCAGTATCTGTAGCTGCTGGCTTTAATTTTTTTTGGGCAGGACACCGCTTTAAGGAGACACAAAGGGAAGTGTAAAAAATCATCCTTAGCAGACAGACAGCAAGAAAAAACTGTCAGGGAGTTTGAACCTTTCCTACTCAATCCAAACCTAAAAAAGTTTTTGCTATAGATATACTTTAAAACAAGTAAAAAATAAAAAAATAGAGCAGATCGGGAGTTGTTTGCAAAGTCTGTTTGCTATAAACTGTGAACGTTTGGATCAATAGGTTTATCTCTATGATTCACCATTGGTATTAAGTGTAAAGGCACGTTAAGGCTTACAGTACATTAATATTTGCTGCCAGCACAGTTCTCCTTTACTCATACAGCCGCCACTAGTTTAAAGTGTATTATTTACCCCTCGCAAACATGGCTGATATTACTTTGACTTACTTCACTTGAAGGTAGTGATTTAATATCACAAAAGCCCTCAGGGGAAGCCCATGTTATGTTTGTAAAAGACTTAAAGGAAATAATGGTTTTTATTTAATCAGCATTAAGACTCTTGACATGCTGCGCTGCGGCAACCACATTATTCAGCAAACAGGCTTGCGTGACGTCTCTAATACCACAGCGCAAGCAATAATAAAAAAAACAGGAAGTGGCACAAGCAGTGATTATAAATTGGGCTATTTTATAAAGAGAGCTTAGCTGTGAAAATGGCAAGCCTGAGACACCAAGTACATTGCATTTTATGAGGTAAAAAAAACATTAAAAACAAACAAGACAATGATTGTTCTAGTCAAACAGTTGCTTTCATATTACCAAAGGTGGTAAAAAACATGCTCAAAAAAGTTACTAGCCGTTGAGTATCAAGCTGTCACCTCCAATATACAATTAAAGCAAAAAGTCTTTATCTTAAAGGAGGTAGATGGGAAACATAAAGTGTGTAGTTTCGTTCATGCCGTCCTTGTTAGGATGCGCGGCTGTGATACAATTTCTGTCAGATACAATCTGCTTGAAATTTTTCAGTCTTTACTTTCAAGCACAGTGTGGCTTGTCTGTTTTCTAACCTTAGGTGATGGGGCCTGCTGCCTTGTCAAATAACATTTGAGTTCCCTCGCTACCTGCCTGTTGACTAACGCACAGACTCACTGCGTTGGTAGAGCAAGCCTTCAGGGGAACCAGGATCTGTCTCCTCACGTAATTAGCTGCAGCCGTGTGTGCAGTGAGGAGCTTGCTTCCCGGGTTCAACAAATGCAATGTCTGTATGTAAGTGTTTGGAAGTCACTTAACCCTGTTTCGGCTGGATAGATAGGAGAGATGCCATGGTGCAACTGTGTGGGCTTTGTACTAATGGGGAGAGGTTTTTTTTTGGGACTTTATATGAGGCAATGACATGGTCATTAGCCTCCATCCCTATATTAATGTACAAAGAGCAAAAAGAATGGGACTTTACATGAGGTGCGCGAGGGGTAGGTTTTGTATTGAATTATTGTAATGAACATACAGTCGTGCTCAAACGTTTGCATACCCCGTCAGAAATTTTTTGGCATTAATATTGAAAATATGACTGAACATGCCAAAAAACTGTCTGTTATTTAAGGATAGCAGTCACATGAAGCCATTTATTATCACATCATTTTTTGGATCCATTTTAAATCATAATGATAACAGAAATCACCCAAATGGCCCTTATAAAAAGTTTACATACCCTGGACTGTTTGACCTTGGTACAGACACAGATCGTGGCACACATAGGTTAAAGCGGCAATTAAAGGTTAATTTCCCACATTTGTGGCTTTTTAAATCACAATTAGTGTCTGTGTATAAATAGTCAATGAGTTTGTTAGCTCTCACATGGATGCACTAAGCAGGCCAGACACTGAGCCATGAAGAGGTAGAAAATAACAGTCAAAAGACCTGCGTAACAAGGTAATGAAACTTTACAAAGATGTAAAAGGGTATAAAAAGATATTCAAAGCCTTGAATATGCCAGTCAGTACTGTTTAATCACTTATTAGGAAGTGGAAAATTAGGGGCTCTTTTGATACCAAGCCATGGTCAGGTAGACCAAGAAAGATTAGTAATTGTGGTTTAAAAAGCCACAAATGTGAAAAATGAACCTTTAATTGCCATTTTAACCTGTGTCTGCCACCTTCTGTGTCTGTACCAAGGCCAAACATTATGTAAACTTTTTATCAGGGCCATTTGGGAGATTTCTGTTATCATTATGATTTCAAAATGGTCCAAAAAACAATGTGATAAAAAAAGGTGTTGAAAGACAGTTTTTTGGCATGATCAGCCATATATTCAATAATAATGCCAACATTTCTCAATTTCTGCAAGGGTATACAAACTTTTGAGCACAACTGTATCTATGATATATAATATATTTGTGACACATTATTAATTATTGATAATTATATTTCATATTCAGTAAAACTCATATATGTATACACATAAATAGGTACCTGCATAGTTTGAAATTACTCTAATCTAACATTGAAGAGGGATGAGAAAATGTACTAGATAAAAACTTTATTATACATGGATGAATATACAACTCAAAACAGTCCATAAAAAGTTGCCAAACACATGATGGATGATGGAACCCAACCTCTTTTGGCTAAGAACAATTTGTACTGTAGAGAATAAACTATGCAGGTAGCTATGTATGTGTATATATATATATATATATATATATATATATATATATATATATATATATATATATATATATATATATATATATATATATATATGAGTTTTACTGAATATAAAATATAATTATCAATAAATAATAATGTGCCACAAATATATTATATTTCATAGATACGTTCATTACAATAATTCAATAAAAAACCTTGCCTTTGCATACTTCATGTAAAGTCACATTCTTTTTGCTCTTTGTACATGTGTGGGCTTTGTGTTTTTAGCTTAAGTCTTTTACAAAGGTTAAAATACATTTCAGAGCCATTTCAAGAACTAAATCAACTGCAGGTGCCTGAAGCTTTTGTTATATTGTGCAGGTGTAAATAACATAATTGCACATTATGACACACCTATTCTCCTCTAGCAATGCAACGCCCACAGCCCCCTGGTCGCTTCATCCATGGCCACCAATGTTTGCTGTTGGTCCAGTGTCTTCCGGGTCTTCTAGTGGGCAGTCACTGATGATGTAGCTCATGATGCAGTCTCATCATTTAACAGACAGCTTTATGGGAGGTAGCCATCTGGAAATTGACAGGAGGGATGGTTAAATTTCAGACAGAGTTTTCCACTTTGAAGCATAGAAAGGAATACATCTTTGAGGGGCAAAGAGGCCCCTGTGTGGGGAAGGCAACACAGCTTTTGAAGGAGGACAAGGTCACCATCCCTGTGCTGGGGCTTCAGAGTTCAGGCATCTATAGAAAGACTTCCCCAATCATATACAGAGGCCAATTACAGTGCCCTGATGCCAGGAGTCAAGCAGTAGTGGGGCAAAAGTGGAGCAATTCTCCATCAAAGAACCATAGATGTAGTGATTGACTGTCCTATTGTGTGGAGACTTTGTCAGCCAAGAGATCGAGTGTCTTTTCTATAACAGAGCAGGAGTCACTACTCTGCAGCAATACTTTCCCAAGCAGAAGATGAGCCTGGACATGCAATGGATCTCATTGGCAGCATCCAGTGAGCTTCCCGGAGAGGTGGCTGGGATTACCTGAATGAAAGTAGAGCTCCGGGGGCAGGAGCTTGGTCAGAAGAGTATAGTGCTCACATGTGGTTCTGGCAAGAGTTGGTTTCAGGTGATATTGGTTACCTGGGGACTGGGAACTGACATGCTGAAGGGGCATCCTGCACATTTGGGACCACCTAAAGCAAACAGGCAACTGCTGCATGCTCTGGAAGCACTGGGGAGCCCTGATGCATGCTCTGTACACATATGGGAAAAAGTTGTCACCATTAAGATTCCCTTTTGGGACACATATTGTGGTACTACCTACTTAGGAGCTAAAACTCCTCATGTATGTTGGCACTTTCCATGGATTACAAAGCTTTACTGTAATTTCAGAACTCTTGCCTTCAGAAGTGGCTCCATTTGTTGACAGGACTCTAACAGAGGTCTGGCAAGGTATAGTACTAGTTAGAAACCTTATCACCAAGTTTTTTTCCACTCTGCATGCTCTTTGAAAAAGCAATTGAAGTACTGGCCTTAATCATGGATGAGACTGCTCCCAAGTAAGGATGAGCCCGGTGTTCGATTCGAACCCATGTTCGAATCGAGCACCGGGTGTTCGCTCGCTCGGCGAGCCCAGAACTATTGGGGCCGCTCGCATCAAATTCGTGTGATGCGAGCGGCCCCGCAATGCATTGCGGCCCGCGCAGTGCAATGCTGGCTGATGATTGGCCAAGCATGCACTGTGACCCCGCATGCTTGGCCAATCACAGCGCCGGCAGCGAGGAGAGCCATAATTGGCTACAGGCAGGATGCCTGTAGCCAATTATAGCTCAGGGGCTTTAGTACACGCCCCACGGTATAAGAGGCCGCCGCGCCGGCGGCCTCGCATATTATGTTTCAGACAGTGTCAGCGTGTCAGTGTGCTGCTGACTGCTGACAACAATATGTGCTTTATTTCTGGGGATATGTGTGTGCATGCTGTTAGAACAGCATTGCAGTATCACATCTGGGGGGTGTCTATAGGTGGCCTGTGAAGGGGGGCAGGTTTCCTGTGCTTAGAACTTTCCCTGCAAAAAAGTGTCATTTTTGCAGGAAGAAAGCTATTTAAATCACTCGCGGCTAATGAATTGATGGCTCCTGTAACACAGAGAGCTGTCATTCATTAATAAAAAACAAAAAAAAAAGCGTAGGGGTCCCCCCAAATTCAATAACCAGGCCCTTCAGGTCTGGGATGGATATTAAGGGGGATCCCAGCCAAAAAAAAAAAAAAAAATGGCGTAGGGTCCCCCTCAAAATCCATACCAGACCCTTGAGGTCTGGTATGGATTTTAAGGGGAACCCTAGCCAAAAAAAATGGCGTGGGGTCCCCCTCAAAATCCATACCAGACCCTTATCCGAGCACGCAACCTGGCAGGCCGCAGGAAAAGAGGGGGGGACGAGAGCGGCCCCCCCTCCCGCCTGAACCGTACCAGGCCACATGCCCTCAACATTGGGAGGATGCTTTGGGGGTCTAAGACCCCTAAAGCACCTTGTCCCCATGTTGATGAGGACAAGGGCCTCTTCCCCACAACCCTGGCCGGTGGTTGTGGGGGTCTGCGGGCGGGGGGCTTATCGGAATCTGGAAGCCCCCTTTAACAAGGGGACCCCCAGATCCCGGCCCCCCCCCCCCCCTGTGTGAAATGGTAAGGGGGTACAAAAGTACCCCTACCATTTCACCAAAAAAGTGGCAAAAATGGTAAAAATGACAGGAGACAGTCTTTGACAATTCCTTTATTAAAATCTTCTTTCTTCTTTCTTCATCCTTCGGTTTCTTCATCTTCTCCTTCCTTCATCTTCTTCCATCTTCTTCTTCCATTTTCTTCTTCCTCCGATCCGCTTCTTCTTGCGCTGGTCTTCTCGTCCTTCTCGTCCGGCATCTTCTTCCGTCGGCGTCGGTGTCGGTGTCTCTGTCTCTTCTTGGGCCGCTCCGCGCAATGGGAGGCTCCCGCTGTGTGAGGCTCCGCTCCGTCTGACAGGTCTTTTATAATGGAGGGCACCTGGTGACCCCGCCCCCTCTGACGCACAGGGACGTCATGGGGAATTCCATGATGGCTTTCCCCATGACGTCAGAGGGGGGCGGGGTCACCAGGTGCCCTCCGTTTTAAAAGACCTGTCAGATGGAGCGGAGCCTCACACAGCGGGAGCCTCCCATTGCGCGGAGCGGCCCAAGAAGACACCGACACCGACGCCGACGGAAGAAGATGCCGGACGAGAAGGACGAGAAGACCAGCGCAAGAAGAAGCGGATCGGAGGAAGAAGAAAATGGAAGAAGAAGATGGAAGAAGATGAAGGAAGGAGAAGATGAAGAAATCGAAGGATGAAGAAAGAAGAAAGAAGATTTTAATAAAGGAATTGTCAAAGACTGTCTCCTGTCATTTTTACCATTTTTGCCACTTTTTTGGTGAAATGGTAGGGGTACTTTTGGACCCCCTTACCATTTCACACAGGGGGGGGCCGGGATCTGGGGGTCCCCTTGTTAAAGGGGGCTTCCAGATTCCGATAAGCCCCCCGCCCGCAGACCCCCACAACCACCGGCCAGGGTTGTGGGGAAGAGGCCCTTGTCCTCATCAACATGGGGACAAGGTGCTTTAGGGGTCTTAGACCCCCAAAGCATCCTCCCAATGTTGAGGGCATGTGGCCTGGTACGGTTCAGGCGAGAGGGGGGGCCGCTCTCGTCCCCCCCTCTTTTCCTGCGGCCTGCCAGGTTGCGTGCTCGGATAAGGGTCTGGTATGGATTTTGAGGGGGACCCCACGCCATTTTTTTTGGCTAGGGTTCCCCTTAAAATCCATACTAGACCTCAAGGGTCTGGTATGGATTTTGAGGGGGACCCTACGCCATTTTTTTTTTTTTTTTTTTTTTGGCTGGGATCCCCCTTAATATCCATCCCAGACCTGAAGGGCCTGGTTATTGAATTTGGGGGGACCCCTACGCTTTTTTTTTTTCATTTTTTTTTATTTTTTATCAATGACTTTTTTTTATGAATGAGTTTCAATGAATCACTGTTCTCTGTGTTACGGGAGCCGTGAATTAACATTAGCCGCGAGTGATTTTAAATAGCTTTTTTACTTTCAAAAATGACACTTTGCGCAGAGACAGTTCTAAACACGGGAAACATGCGCCCCTTTACAGGCATACTATAGACACCCCCCAGGTACGAAATTTAAAGGAATATTACACTTTTATTGTTTCAATTTAAGCATTATTAAAATCACTGCTCCTGAAAAAACGGCCGTTTTAAAAAAAAAAAATTTGCATTGATACATGTCCCCTGGGGCAGGACCCAGGTCCCCAAACACTTTTTATGACATTAACATGCATATTAGCCTTTAAAATGAGCACTTTTAATTTCGAACGTTCGCATCCATTATAACTAATAGGGTTCTAAAGCTCGCACGGACTTTAGGTCCGTTCGCGGGTTCTGGTGCGAGCCGAACGGGGGGGTGTTCGGCTCATCCCTACTCCCAAGTAAATCAGAGCAAACCAAAAGTGAGCAGCAGAGCAAATACTACATTTTCTACCACTAACCACCAAGGAACTGACACCCACTTAGATAGAAGCAGTAAGGTGCCTATTGAATCAGTGGTCCGAAGTGTTATCACAGGGGGACCCTGACTTGGACTGTAGACATTTCACAAGATACCCACATGAGAGAGCCACAAGCGAGATATCAAAGCATACCTCCACACCTTTACCAAGAAGGCAGGCAGACAGATACTACAACAAGAGCTGATCAAACAGAGTACAGCTACATTTGCATGGGCAGCTAGCTCCGGTGCGAATTACAGTGGCAAGAATATGCTGATTCCCATAGCTGTTTCAGCCACTTTTGAACTGTTAACTGTGGCTGTCAAGCCATGCACATTTCAATGAAAGGGCGGCGGTGGCCATAGCTATTAGTGGCTGTCAGCAGAGCCAGTGATTACCTGCGGTGATTGCTGCTGGATACACTTTGTCCAGCAGCAATGCCAGTACTCAGGTCCTGGGGGCCATACTCTCATGAGTATAAACTGTCCAGGAAAGGGGCATCGCCTACACAAGTTGAAGCCTACATGTGATAGAGAAGAACCCTGAAAACTACTGCTCTGGTTATCACGATGGCCCAGTCCCAGAAAAAAGATCAAAGCTACTACCAGAGACCAGTAAATGGTTGAGTGCGTGGTCCCATCTAATCCTGAGAGATGATATACTATACTAAAAAACAAAGTCAGTGACCTAGCAGGTCGTATTGTCAGGGGCAAGGGCCCACTGTGCAGAGAGAATTTACAGTATGAAGAAGCTGGAAACTGGGGTATCTACAAAATGTTCACCTGTAAACCTGAGACAAGCCATGTGTAGTTATATTCCAGTTGGTTAAACAAGTTTGCTGTCACTGTGTGGTCTGCTCAGTGTAAAGGGGTGCTGGGGCCTGAATTCCACCTCTGACTTGGCACATGTGTGTCCCACTGGAAATACTGACCATCATCTCTTTTACACTCAATGTGTCAGAAGATGTGTCAGATACCATCAAGTTCTAGTTATGTTGGACCACTTTACCAAGTTTGCGTTGATGTGAAGGCACCGACTTGCAACCATACTGCCAAGACCGCTGCCCAGATGAAGTGGAATTACTTCTGCATTCCTTATGGATGACCGCAGAAGATACATTCAGACCAGGGGGCCTATTATGACAGCAAGTTATTTCAAGAATGGTGCTACTTACTGGGCATGAAAAGTTGCAATAAGACATGTGGGATGTTTAATCACACACTGATATAACTGCTAGGCTCATGATTAATGAAGGAAATAGAAATATTACCTAGCCGAAGTGGTCTGGAAATAAAACCACACAGTACATTCCTCGACTGGCTGCTCACCCTACTATGGTATATGTGCCAGTGTTCTCAAAGGGTCCAAAGACCTATGGACTACAGTGCCTACAGTAGAAGCGTCAGACTTTGACCTTCAACCTGGAGTGTGTATGTAAAGGTGTATACCTGCAAGGAAATTGCAGGCACTTTGAGATGAAGTCCATGGAGTTGTCCCACAACAGTCCATTGCAGGTGTGCCAGTCTAACATCTCCAGAGAAAAGGTATCCCCCAAAAAACAGAGATGCCTACAACAAAAACTTCTCATTCCCATCAAGACGCACAGAAAGCCCAAGAAGAGAGTTTTCAAAGAACCTGTCCAAGTTTGTGAGCCACAAATGTCTCTGCCACGACCGGTTCAATAGTGGCTACCTCCTGCTCACAATTCCTTCAAGACCCTCAGGAGAATCCATTACAGTGGTTACCCAGCTGAGACCCATGCTCCTGCTGTGATACTACCTGAAACACCATCCACTGATGCACCTGAGAACAGAGATGGGTCATGGACTCAGCCCAAATCACTCTCCCAGAAACCTAATTTTAAGAGCCCCCCTGTATGCTTTGCACAGGATGTATATGAATTGTCTGTGAACTTGCAATGAACAGCAAGTTCAAATAGGATGTAGTATAGCAGAGTGCCCATTTACTCTTCATGCTCAGATGAATCTCCATTTCCCATAATTACCTGTGTTCCTGGACATGCCCAGGGAAGATAAGTTCCTTAGCTTTCTTCCTTTAAGAGCTGAGAGGGGCCACACCTGATGTGGCAGAACTGGGTAAGTGATTTGCAGCCAGGCGAGCAGTCCCCCACTGTCAGAACTGGTGTGTGGACAGCTAGGCAGGAGCCTAATAGCACACATCTTCTTCAAAGGACCCAGCTACTGTGGGAAGCCCCTCTCTAACTGTTGTCAGAGTACTTCAGTTCCAGTAGGGTGGACCTTATAGCATTGGATCCCTCCAACTGTTCACCTGTGTCACCAGAGTTAACCTGGACTTCGCTAAGGGCCCTCTAAAGAGTGATTCTCTATGCATATGTCACTTCCTCACTGCCGGCTTTAACCACTAAAAACCTCACCACCAAGCATTGCACAAGGTTGCAGGGCGGTTGCAGTGCAACCCCTATTCAGGTGAATGTGTTGCGTATGGCCATGGCCATCCACTATCTTTGCAGATTATGGGGGAGTGGTAAAAATGCTTCTCAACCATGCCTTTTACTGCCACCCAACCGCAAGTGTAAACAAACCCCTGAGAGTGATGCTGTTTATTAGTATAATTGCAAGTAACCATTTTTGTTCTGAGCTGTTATATTGCGGTAGTGATTCTCAGCTAGACTCTCTATTCTTATAGAGTCTCATAGAGACTATGCATTGGAGCCACAAGTTACCGTGATTGAGCCACAGAGACACTGCTGTAAAGAGTTTTTATGCAGCTTTCATATTCTGTTTTGCATTATTCTGCAGTGTACTGATGCACCTTGCTGCACAGAACCTGTTTTACATTATTGCTTTTACCTTTGCACCTGCTTAGTAATTTGCAAGTCTACTGGTTTGCGTATTTTGTTGAAGGACTACCGGACCGAGCCATTTTATTCAGTGGTATTAACCGGCAATTGGTAATGTTACGGGGTCCTTATGGCTGGTTTCACACCGGAGCGGTGCGGGCGGCGGCGGTAAAGCAGCGCTATATTTAGCGCTGCTTTACCGTCGTTTTAGCCACGGTAGGCGAAAAAAGGTTAAAACCCCCCGCAAAGCGCCGCTCCATCGGCGCTTTGCCAGCGGTATTACCGCGGTGTCCCCGCGGTGTCCCATTGATTTCAATGGGTAGGAGCAGTATAGGAGCGGTGAATACACCGCTCCTTCACCACTCCAAAGATGCTGCTAGCAGGACTTTTTTTACCGTCCTGCTAGCGCACCGCTCCAGTGTGAAAGCCCTCAGGGCTTTCACACTGGAGACACAGCAGCAGCTGTTTCAGGTCGGTTTGCAGGCGCTATTTTTAGCGCAATAGTGCCTGCAAACCGCCCCAGTGTGAAAGCAGCCTTAATCTTAAAAAAATCAGTGAGAGTAAAAATTTTTTGCAAAATTATTGTTTTTTTTTATACTATGTTTATGAAGGCCACCAAAATCACAAATCACAGATCATCGCATGTCACCCTAAACGGCCACTTAAAAATCTGAAATTGGTAGAGGAGCATTTTACCATGTTCATAAACCACACAGCTAGCTGTGCTTTTGCAAAAAATAAAACATAAAAAAAAATAAAAAATAAACTTCCATTTAGTTTTTAATAGTCATCTACGCTGATCACGTCAATGGCTGTCCAGCAGTACCTCAATATGCATGATTGCCATTTATCTGTGCCAGCGAGATCCGGAGCCCTCCATCAGTTTAAAAAAACAAGTCGCTGCCAATATCCACACAGAGAAAACAAATAATCTGGCTTGTTCCCCATACAATTGCCTTTCCCACATAAGCACAATTAATGTGCCCATTACAATAACGCAGCACAATGATTGCTTTAACCGCATTGATATCGTTCATGTTTGTGTTATCGGAGGAGTAAATGCAACCAAATGGCCATTTTCTTATCTCTTCCCGGTACATTAGAAAAGTTCACGCCCTGCTCTTAAGCTTTTTTTTTTTTTCTCCCCCAACACAGCTGTAGAGTATTTTAAAGCCTATTTTTTAAATAAGTGATGCTCAATTTGTCTTTGATGATCCGAATGATTCAGGTGAGATAGGAGCCCTGTCGGGCCCTGATTTGCATAAAAATTAATCACGGAAAAATGTAAATTGATAAAAATTTTGCCTGCCTTTTTTTCGACCCCCCCTGTGCTCGAAAAGCCACGGATGGCTCCCAAAAGCAATCATCACAGTATGGTGCCACGCTGGAAGCCGAACAAATGATCACATTTGTGTTGAACACTGGCTCATTTAAATGTCAGCATTGACGGGGCGGCACATCACATGATAAAAGAGAGAGAGAGAGGGGAGAAAAAAAACGAGAGAAATACACAGCAGCCAAAAGAGAGTAGAAATCTGTGGGTACTTCTTAGAGAAACATGATCTAATGGGAATGAAACACACGTTAATTATCCTTTTTCCAAACTGATAATTGTTTTAGTGTATTACCAGAAAAGTATTCCAATTTATTTGGAATCAAACAATACGCTGCCTGAATGCAATACCTTGTTAGATTTTATTCCCCCCTCAATTTTTAACAACTGTAATTAATCTTAAAAGGATAGTAAAGAAATAAATTAACTAGCATCTGGCAAAAATGTTGTGTTTTAACCATTTCCCCTGATTAGTAGCTTATGTGATGTTATTACTCTTCTCACACTGCGTCTTGACTGTGTAAATACCCCTGCCCAATGAGAGTGCTCCAACATGCAGCCATTGTAAACTTTTAAATGGAAAAGTCCTATCTCACAGCTCAAGGGGCCTACTGTAGGCTTTCATAGATAGAATAAATGCTTCTGGGCAACTAAAATTAGTTTAACTTTGTTAACTAAACTAACTAAAGTTTTGTCTTCCATGGCCTCTGGGTTAAGCCTTGCCCCTTGCCATGCACCTGTCTAATAAAACTGCACTTTTATTGGAACGGATGACAACAGGTGGGTAGGGCTAATGCTGTGTACACACGACCGGACTTTGACGGACTGAATTCCGTCAAACTTTTCGACGGACTTCCGTCGAATCGGACTTGTCTACACACAATCACACCAAAGTCCGACGGATTCGACCGTGATGACGTAAGACCGGACTTGAATAATGAAGTTCATAGCCAGTAGCCAATAGCTGCCCTAGCGTCGGTTTTCGTCCGTCGGACTAGCATACAGAGGAACTAATTTTTTGACCGGACTCAAGTCTGTCGGAAAGATTTGAAACATGTTCTAAATCTAAAGTCTGTCAGATTTTTGACAGAAAAGGTCCGCTGAAGCCTACACACGGTCAAATTGTCCGACGGATTGGTTCCGTCGGACCAGTTTGGTTGAAAAGTCCAGTCGTGTGTACGCGGCATTAGTCACAGAAAAGCTTGCTCTTTTAAAAATGATAGCATACCTCCCAACATTTTGAGATGGAAATGAGGGACACCTACTAGCAAACGTATGAAGGCATAGGACACGCCCATGTCACACCCCCGTAAAGGAGAATTAACCAAAAAACAAAAGGTTAATTAAATCCACAAGGGCTTTTTTTTTACCACTACTATTCCTTTATATTGGCTTTAAAATGTACAAATGCAGCAATTTAGAATTTAGATGAAAGGTTTAGCACTGGTAAACACCTTTTGAAAGATAAAAAGTGCATTTTATATACAACTTTATAGATCAGACCAAAATGAGGGACAAATGAGGGGGAAAGAGGGACAGAGGGACATTGCTCGAAATCAGGGACGGTCCCTCAAAATCAGGGACAGTTGGGAGCTATGTGATAGCAGAGTTGGGGGGGGGGGGCTGGTCACACAAGATGCATTTCTGCATTACAAAGGTAATAGAAGGTGCCTGCTTTAACGTACGACTTTTACAAGTTTAAAAATAGCTAACAGGTTCTCTTTAATACCCTCGTTACTGAAATGCATGCAGCTAAAATCGTCCATGCATGCAAGTACTTATCTGAGTTTTTTTAAACCAATCAGACGCCCATTCGTGTTTTGATTCTCTTAAAATTCAAGCTCACTCTTCAACAGATGGGGTTATATCATCACTATTTTGTATAAAGCAGTAAAAGGATGCACTGCTTATTGCTATTCAGCTTTATTACCAAATATATAGGAACATTGTATGAATAATGTTATCCTGCCTGATCACCTGTGACACCCATTCTGCCTTCTAGATTTGATTTACTAATGAACTATAAGGCCCCTTTCACAAGTGCGGACAGTATGTCCGTATTTCATCCATCGGTTTTCGGATGAAATACGGACATACATGCATTCCTATGGGTTCATCCGTTGACACCCGATATCGGCAGTCCCCGCTATGGTCCGATTCTGCAGACGGAGGAAAATCCTATGTTCATCCGATCCCCCATAGAGGAGAGCGGAGATATGACAGGGCGGTCCCTGCACACAAAGGGACCGCCCTGTCATCCGCCAGGTCAGCGGGGATCAACGGATCGATCCCCGCTGAGCAAGCGGATGTTCATGGGGCTGATCATTACGGATCCATCCAGTGTGAAAGGGGCATTAACCACTTGGCGCCCATGCTATAGCCGAGAGACGGCTTTAGCGTGGACGCTCCCTGCTGGGAGGATGTCCCTGGACGTTCTCCTGTTTACTTCCGCAATGCACGCTCCAGAGAGCGCGCATCGGGGAAGTTCTGTGCTGGACTTGTCCCTCGGCACAGCCAGTCACAGATCGCTGTAAACAGCCAATCACAGCGGCCGTTTACAGCGCGAACGGCATGTCCAATGAGAGGTAATCTCATATGTAAACATATGAGATCATCTCTCAGCGCCGCTCTCCCTCCTCACACAGAGATAGCGTGTGAGGAGGGAGAGATAAACGGCTGCAGCGGCCGTAAGTTAAAAAATAAAAAAACAAAAATAAATGTGCCATCTATTCCCGTTGGCACCTGTCCCCACTGCCATCTGTCCCCACTGCCACCTGTCCCCACTGCCATCTGTCCCCACTGCCACCTGTCCCCACTGCCATCTGTCAGTGCCACCTGTCCCCAGTTCCATCTATCAGTGCCACCTGTCCCCAGTGCCACCTGTCCCCAGTGCCATTTGTCCCCAGTGCCACCTGTCCCCAGTGCCATGTATAAGTGCCATCTGTCATCAGTGCCACGTATCAGTGCCATCTGTTATCAGTGTCACGTGTCATCAGTGCCACCTATTAGTGCCATCTGTCATCAGTGCCACGTATTAGTGCCATCTCTCATCAGTGCCACGTATTAGTTCCACATGATATCAGTGCCACGTATAAGTGCTATCTGTCATCAGTGCCCCGTATTAGTGGCATCTGTCATCAGTGCCACATCAGTGTCACGTGTCATCAGTGTCACGTATCAGTGCCACGTCAGTGTCACGTGTCATTGTCCTGGTGCTCCAGAGCCTTCAAAAGTGTAATAGGTAGTCAACAAGTTAGATGTGTAATTTATGCTCCTAGAACACGTGATGGCGCTCCCTGCATGTTGGGCCTCTCTAAGTGGCCAGGCTGTGAAAAAGTCACACACATGTGGTATCATAATACTCAGGAGGAGTAGCAGAATTTATTTTGGGGTGTCATTTGTGGTATACACATGCTATGTGAGAAAAATAACCTATTACAATGACAATTTTGTGGGGCAAAAAACTAAAAATTAATTTTGCAAAGAATTGTGGGAAAAAATGACAACATCAAAAACCTCACCATGCCTCTTACTAAATACCTTGGAATGTCTACTTTCAAAAAAGGGGTCATTTGGGGGGTATTTGTACTTTCCTGGCTTGTTCGAGTCACAAGAAATGAGATGTCACCAGTGCATCAGGTGTGATCAATTTTGTATGATTCGCACCACAGCTTGTAGACTCTCTAACTTTCACAAAGACCAAATAATATCCACTAATTTGGGTTATTTTTTACCGAAGATATGTAGCAGTATAAATTGTGGCCAAAATTTATGAAGAAAAATTAATAATTTGCTAAATTTTATCACAGAAACAAAGAAAAAATGTTTTTTTTTCCAAAAAAAATTGGTCTTTTTTCATTTATAGTGCAAAAAATAAAAAAACCCAGAGGTGATCAAATAGCACCAAAAGAAAGCTCTATTTGTGGGTAAAAAAGGACAAAAAATTAATTTGGGTACAGTGTTGCATGACTGAGTAATTGTCATTCAAAGTGTGAGAGCACCAAAAGCTGAAAATTGGTCTGGGCAGGAAGGGGGTTTAAGTGCCTAGTAAGCAAGTGGTTAAAAGAGGAACTTTAGTCTGCTCACAAAAATTGTAATAAAAACATCTTTGCCATTCTGCAGCTTCCCTGCAACCACTTTGCATATTAGTTTATATATACTGTGATTCTGTACTTGCCAAATATGCTGCAGAAATCTCCCTCCACTGAGTGTGGCTGCAACCATTTTAACTGTGGGCAGCTGAAGCTTCTGCTTGTTCACTTCCTGGATTTACACAGCAACACAGAGGAACACCTTCAGCTCTGCAGCTCTCATTGGCCCTCTTATGACTCACCCCCTCCCTTCCTGGCGAACTCCCACAAGAGTGAGTGAGAGAGCTGTGAATGATGTCAAAAGCCTAGGCTTTTTATCAGACAAGAAACAGGAAGTGGGCTGTATAAGGTATTTCCTGGCAGAAACAAATGTTTTACTATCCAATGTTAAAGCAACAAGGGCAGAAGATTTAATAGATGGAAAATTGAAAAAAATACTGAAGTTCCACTTTAAGTGATCATCAAACAGCTGTCCATATGGTGTGCAAATATCTGTCTTGGTTTTTGGGTATGCAAAAGAAATGAGAACTCTGCTGACCTCTCAGCTTTAAGCGTCAGCACAAGCATGGTAAAATAATTATCCCTTTACTGTTCAGAAAAGGACTGATCAAAGTTCAATGTGTTCAATATCTTCATATACTACTAGATCTTACCTGTGCTTGCTATTAAAAATCTTTTCTCTTTGTGTATTTGTTTGCATCATGTCTGAAAATCATCATGTCATTGGGTGCTTCCATTGATACTAGGTGACACTGCCAGTTTAATAAAGTGTTTCTTACTAAATCTTACCCCAAGGGTTCCATAAAAAAAAAAATGCATAACTTGTCATCCAGTGAATCTGCATGTACATTCATTCTGTGCGAATTGGGCCACTAGATGCAGCCGAGGACCATAGGAAATACATATGTCCTTGTAACAAGAGCTACAGACTGTAGTTCTCCTCCAGCTGTGTCTGTCTGCCCTGTTTTGTTCACTAAAAGAAGCTATATGAAAGTATTTGGCATTTTGCAGAGTGGAGTAGGGACTAGCCAGAGAGAGGTTACTTTGACACAGGCCCCAGCTTAAACATGTATTTTAATTTATGTGAACCAACAAACCCTGTTTTTTAAGTAAAAGTTTGCTAGAAATAAGTAATGCCCTGTACACACAACTGGTTTTGCCGTCGGAATAAACCCTGATGCCGTGTACACACGATCGTTATTCTCATCGTAAAAAGCTCTGATGGTTTTCCCGTCGGATTTCCGCTCAAACTGTCTTGCCTACACACGGTCGCACCAAATTCCGACCGTCCAGAATGCGGTGGCGTACAACACGTACGACGGGACTAGAAAACAGAAGTTCAATAGCCAGTAGCCAATAGCTTCCGTCTCATACTTGCTTCAGAGCATACGTGATTTTTTTGTGCGTCGGAACAGCATACAGACGAGCGTTTTTTCCACTCGAAATTTTTTCCGGCAGAAAAATTTAGAACATGTTCTCTATCTAAGTCCGTCTGAATTTTTGATGGAAAAAGTCTGATGGGGCATACACACGGTTGGAATATCCTATGAAAAGCTTCCATCTGACTTTTTCTGTCGGAATGTCCGACCGTGTGTCCACGGCATAAGAGTTTAATACCCACACTTATGTCTCCAGGTGGCAAATGGACCATAAAAGCACTTTGGATAGGAAAGCTGGTCAAAAATTAGTTCCATTAATATCCTCACAACTGAATTGGCCTTTAAAACTGCTACTAGGTGGTACCTGATCCCGTCCCAATTGGCACGACTCCAAACTGGCTACCTATGTACTACTGGCGGCAAAACAAACAATAACGAGAGCTTGGAAACAACAGTTCGTACCCTTTACAGAAGTCCTCTTCTTTTAGATACGCATGAGAGATTCCTCAAAATAAGGACCCCGTGGGTCCAGTATGCTCATCCTTCTATACCAATAGCCAGTTACACATCGCTATGAGTGCTGAGACCCTGGGTTTCCAGTTGGGGTGCTCTTGATGTCCTTTTCCACTTCTCTCTTCACCCCCGTCTTCTTTTCCCTTATTTCGTCTCATATTTATCTAGGTTCTTTCATAGGGATGTTTTTTCCTTATGCACTCCTTTTTTTTTTGCATAGTGAACTCAATATACTGACATCTTATCCACTATGTCTGTTTCCCTGGTTTAGGTGCATGACTTAATTTCCTGTTATCCACATTTTTTTGTTGTGTTATAGTATGATTAATGTGTTTTTTGACATGCTAAACGTTTTTTACTTTCTAGGGTTTCTATATTTGATGTACTGCCTATGACTTGTAAGTCATCGTTATCAAGATTCTGTATATCTGATTGTGGTCTCACGTTGTATTCTTTAAAACCTTTCAATATATATTTATTGAAAGAGAAATAAATAAGGGTTGTATAGCAATGTGCAAAGGGTTAATCGAAAAATGTCAGTCACAACAGTCAAACCAGCTTCTGAAAGCGTGCATTCTCCTGTAGCACTACCCCCATAGGAGTCGCTAATGTCCCGGGTCCCCACTGCTGCACAGCCAGTCACTTAGCATTTCCTTCATATATTCCAATGCAGAAAACAGTCCTTGGCTTGTTTTTGATGTTTTATTAGGGGCTAATAACTTTGATGGGGTGGGGAATTTTGGGATGCCCAACTCGAGAATGTCCAAACACTGAACCAGGGACAACTTCCTCCCTATTTACAAAAAGTCTTCTTCCGCCTACCACCTGTACATACTCGGTTTTCAATGCAGAGCACCTGCTGCTCACTCTTATGGGAACTAGCAGAATATTTCTAGTTCAGCAAAGGCCCATTACTGGCAGGAACTCTCCGTCCCTTGACAAAAATAGCACAATTTGAGTGAACAGCATGACATCTTTCCTTCTGCTTCCCTGTGGCCACTGATCCTAGATCCACTTGCTTGCAGAAATGCTAGCCCATCTGGCTGCCACCAGCCACGCCTGGCTGTATATCCTCCTAGTCCTCCTGACTGACTTTCTGCCCCAGTCCTGCTCCACTAGCACACGCATGGAGTCCTCCTAGGGCAGTGGTTCTTAACCTCAGTCCTCATTACCCCCCACCAGGCCATGTTTGCAGGCTTTCCTTTTATCTTGCACAGGTGCTTTAAATCTAAGTCAATGGCTTGGAATTTTGGACAGCTATTTTATCTAAGGGAAATTCCCAAAACATGGCCTGGTGGGGGGTAATGAGGACTGAGGTTAAGAACCACTGTCCTAGGGCAAGGTAAGATGAAGACTTGGCACTATGCGGTCTTCAAGAGAGACCTGCTACAGATGGCAGTCTTTCCACTTTTCTGTCCCTGCACTATATTGATCTACTCACTATCTCTCCTTGCTCCTTCCCACTGCCTCTCCGGCATGAATCCTTCCACTGCCTCCTGTGTTAGGATCCTCCCATGCAAGCTTTCCTGAGCTACCAGCCTGTGGTAAACCCCCTGCCAGGATGAGTCATCCAGCCCTGCCCTCAAGTAAGCCTAACCCAATTCAGTGACTCAGGTTATTCCTGGCTAGACATGGGAACTGTCAAAAAATTTGTTTCGTTTCGTTTCGTCCCGTTTCGTATATAAAAAAATTCATAATTCTTAATTCGTGTACGAAATTCCGTTCGAATTCGTACGAAATACGAAATTCGGACGAATCGTAATTTTTTTTCCGAATCGTTAGTAAAGTTACGAATCGTTAACGCGGCTAATGAATTGTCGGTTCTCATAACACAGAGAACAATTCGAATCCAACTACAAATATCGAATTTCAATTTCAAGTTACGAATCGTTACGAATCGTTACGAATCGTTAGTAAATCCAACTACAAATATCGAATATCAACTAATATGAAAGAAATTATAATAGCGAATATAACGAATGCTTTGAATGCTTCGAATGAATTCGAGATTCAGTATATCTAATATAGAGAACTGTTCCTGCACAAAGTGTCATTTTTGCAGGAAAAAAAGCTATTTAAAAACACTCGCGGCTAATAAAAAGTCGGCTACGTAACACAGAGAACAGTCATTCATTGATATAAAAAAAAAAAAAAGCCAAAAAAAAAAAAAATGGCGTGGGGTCCCCCCCAAATATCCATACCAGACCCTTCAGGTCTGGGATGGATTTTAAGGGGAACCCCGGCCAAAAAAAAAATGGCGTGGGGTCCCCCTCAAAATCCATACCAGACCCTTTATCCGAGCACGCAACCTGGCAGGCCGCAGGAAAAGAGGGGGGGACGAGAGCGGCCTCCCCTCCCGCCTGAACCGTACCAGGCCACATGCCCTCAACATTGGGAGGGTGCTTTGGGGGTCTGAGACCCCCAAAGCACCTTGTCCCCATGTTGATGAGGACAAGGGCCTCATCCCCACAACCCTGGCCGGTGGTTGTGGGGGTCTGCGGGCGGGGGGCTTATCGGAATCTGGAAGCCCCCTTTAACAAGGGGACCCCCAGATCCCGCCCCCCCCTGTGTGAAATGGTAAGGGGGTACAAAAGTACCCCTACCATTTCACCAAAAAAGTGTCAAAAATTGTAAAAATGACAGGAGACGGTCTTTGACAATTCCTTTATTAAAATCTTCTTTCTTCTTTCTTCATCCTTCGGTTTCTTCATCTTCTCCTTCCGTCATCTTCTTCCATCTTCTTCTTCCTCCGATCCGCTTCTTCTTGCTCCGGTCTTCTCGTCCTTCTCGTCCGGCATCGGCGTCTGTTCTCGCAGGCCGCTCCTCGCAATGGGAGGCTCCCGCTCTGTGAGGCTTCGCTCCGGCTGACAGGTCTTTTATAACGGAGGGCACCTGGTAACCCCGCCCCCTCTGACGTAATGGGGAAAGCCATAGGGAAGTCCCCATGACGTCCCCGTGCGTCAGCGGGGGCGGGGTTACCAGGTGCCCTCCGTTATAAAAGACCTGTCAGCCGGAGCGAAGCCTCACAGAGCGGGAGCCTCCCATTGCGAGGAGCGGCCTGCGAGAACAGACGCCGACGCCGATGCCGGATGAGAAGGACGAGAAGATCGGAGCAAGAAGAAGCGGATCGGAGGAAGAAGAAGATGGAAGAAGATGTCGGAAGGAGAAGATGAAGAAACCGAAGGATGAAGAAAGAAGAAAGAAGATTTTAATAAAGGAATTGTCAAAGACCGTCTCCTGTCATTTTTTACCATTTTTGTCACCTTTTTTGGTGAAATGGTAGGGGTACCCCCTTACCATTTCACACAGGGGGGGGCGGGATCTGGGGGTCCCCTTGTTAAAGGGGGCTTCCAGATTCCGATAAGCCCCCCGCCCGCAGACCCCCACAACCACTGGCCAGGGTTGTGGGGATGAGGCCCTTGTCCTCATCAACATGGGGACAAGGTGCTTTGGGGGTCTCAGACCCCTACGCTTTTTTTTTTTTATATCAATGAATGACTGTTCTCTGTGTTATGGAGCCGACAATTCATTTGCCGGCAATAGCCGCAAGTGATTTTAAATAGCTTTTTTTTTCTGCAAAAATTACACTTTGTCATTCGAATCATTCGAATTCATTCGAATTCATTAGTTATATCTGCTATAATAATTTTGTTGGAATTAGTTGAAATTCGATATTGGTAGTTGGATTCAAATAATTTGGAGCTGAAATTCGTAAACGGAATTTTTCCTGCAAAAATGACACTTTGTCATTCGAATTCATTCGAATCCATTCAAATTCATTCGAATTCATTCGAATCATTCGGCGACGAAATTCGTAAACGGAATTTCGTATTCCGTACGGAATTCGTATTCAAAAAAATTCGTACTACGGATTCGTAAATTCGTACGAATTTCGAAAAATTCGTACGAATTTCGAAAAATTCGTACGAATTTTGAAAAATTCGTACGAATTTTTAATTCGTACGAAACGAATCGCACATGTCTATTCCTGGCCAGAATGTGCTTTTACCTACTCTTTACTCCAGTAGCACACACTAGAGGATGCTACACTCCACTCCAAATCAAGTCCATATCTCCAGCTCTCCTCTTTTTCTGGATTTGGGACCTTATTTTAATATAAATGTTGCCCTTTTGAGCATTAGTGTAGTTCACCAGAACACCCTACTCCCCTTTTTCTTTAATCTGGTGATCTGGGAACCCCTTTTGTTAAGGCCGCTGTATTTTAGGAGAAGTATTCCCAAACACGCCCACTGCAACTCCTATATATTATAATATATTATAATATATTCCCCATAAAAATGTTATATTATCACAACAGCTGTTAAAGCTTAACTCCAGATCTCCAGAAAAGCAAAGATTGTCTAAATACAAGAGTCAAATGTACTCTTCTTTGAATCTTGGTGCACTTTGTATTTCTTCTAGATCTGTGCAGTAACCCAGTATGACATTTTTCTTTTCTGCAGAAGCTTCCTGCATTAAATACTGCTCACCGCTGCTCCTTCTCCTTGTGCAGGATGAATGGTCTTTTATCCACCCCCTCTTGTAGTTTCTGTAGGTAGCCTGTAATGAATGGAGTCTGCTGGGCCCCTCCCACAGCTCTCTGCACATTGTTTATGTCACTGCTGCATTTACAATGTAATAACTGGGCTTTCAAAGACATTTGGTGTACATAAAGTGGAGTTATGTTTTTTTGTGGTATTGAGGAATATACACTATATTACCAAAAGTATTGGGGCACCTGCCTTTACACGCACATGAACTTTAATGGCATTCCAGTCTTAGTCCATAGGGTTCAATATTGAGTTGGCCCACACTTTGCAGCTATAACAGCTTCAACTCTTCTGGGAAGGCTGTCCACAAGGTTTAGGAGTGTGTCTATGGAAATGTTTGACCATTCTTCCAGAAGCGCATTTGTGAGGTCGGTACTGATGTTGAACGAGAAGGCCTGGTTCGCAGTCTCCGCTCTAATTCATCCCAAAGGTGTTCTGTCGGGTTGAAGTCAGGCCAGTCAAGTTCCTCCATCCCAAACTCGCTCATCCATGTCTTTATGGACCTTGTTTGTACCCTGGTGCGCAGTCATGTTGGAACAGAAAGGGGCCATCCCCAAACTGTTCCCACAAAGTTGGGAGCATGAAATTGTCCAAAATGTTTTGGTATACTGATGCCTTTCTCTTCATTGGAACTAAGGGGTCAAGCCCAACCCCTGAAAAACACCCGCATACCCTAATACCCCTCCATTAAATGATTTGGACCTACGTACTAAGACTACTTTTGACATTATAATGTACATATGTAAATTAAGGTTTTTGTGCCTGGGGTTCAGCTTAAGGAGAGGCAGAGCTCCCTTAAAATGGCTAACCTTCAAAACTCTATACAAACTAATACAATACATAAAAACCTTAGCCAATACTAATAGGCTGGAACTTCATTTCGTCACCTTTATACAAATCACAAATAGAAAAAAAGATTTATCAGCACATCTGCCTGGATGGCTTAAAACTTCACTTTTGAATCATAAATTTCTTGACTTAGGTTTGTGGTGTGGAAGGCGCATAGACTTTGCACTCCATTGGAGAGCTGATGGATCCCAGGGAGAGGATGAGCTGACCATTTAATACTTTTTTTTGGTACAAATAAATGTTAAAGCCCAAAAAATAAAACATATTCTTGAATGGAAGTGGCTTTATTGCATTCATTGAGTCCCAATGGCCCCAGAGAATTGAAACATAGTATTCATAATGCCTCTGTTCTTAAAGTGGAACTTAAATAGGCTTGCTAAAAAGTGCCATCAGGTGCCCACTGATCACCCAGTTCTTTGTCTGCTCTGAGCTGAGAGCAGTAACTGTCAGTCACCGTTCTCTGCTCCTCCAGTGCTAACTGGAGTGCCAGGCTGGGCAGCGGCAGCTACAGCTTGCTCCTGGTGTCAGTTGCGCATTCAAAGGCACAGCCAGCTGTCAGGTGGCTGAGTGGATCCCGACAATATGCGGCTATTCACATTTGTATTAGCAAGTGCCCGATTTCTGCAAGCACAAACGGGAACATGTATTAGCCTGTGCATAGAAGTTTGTCTAGAGGAGCCATCTTGTCTATTGGCATGCCCTTTCTTACAGTTATGGACATACCTCCCAACATTTTGAGATGAGAATGAGGGACACCTACTAACAAACGTAGGACATGCCTCCTGCCACACCCCCTTAAAGGAAAATGAACCAAAAAAAGGTTAATTAAATCCACAAGGACTTTTTTTTACCACTACTATTCCTTTATATTGGCTCTTACAAATGCAGCAATTTAGAAATTGGATGGAAGGTTTAGCATTGGGAAACACTTCTGGAAAGATAAAAAGTACATTTTATATACAACTATTTAGATAAGACCAAAATGAGGGACACATGAGGAGTAAAGAGGGACAGAGGGACATTGCTCCAAATCAGGGACAGTCCCTCGAAATCAGGGACAGTTGGGAGCTATGGTTATGGAGCACAGTCTTTGCTCAGTTAGCTTCAGTGAAAGGCAATGGAGACATCAGAGGTCTAATAGACCCCTGATGTCTCAGTAAAGAGAACTTATCGCAGGAAAATACTATCACATGGGGCTAACAAAGGTGGGAAGCCTTAAGTCTTCTCTGTGTCCCTGCTTGGAGATCAATAATGCTTGGATGTGGTGGTCAAGTACATTTCTTGCAGTTTTTCTCTACTTTGTTAATGTTTTCTCTCCCTGCAGACTATTTGTATAAAAGTACAATAGAGTTATCACAATTTCACTGATTACAATACAGTGTTGGCAAGGCTGCTTGAAGTCTAACTTATTTTGGTTCTCTGAACGTGTTGTAGATTCACCTTACTAGTAGGATCACCATAAATAAATATTTGAAAGTAAAGGAGAAAAGAAAAAATAATAAACTTTGTATACCCCAATGATACAGGGTTGCTAGATCACTGTTTTTTTTTTTTTTTAAGTCTGTTCCCTTTAGGACACTGTCTCTGTTTGAAATCACCAAGGAAAAGTATGTGAGGGAGAGGAGTCATGCTCTGATTCAGTTAGTAATGTGTCTAATTGTCAGCTTCAGCTTTTGAGCACAGTAAACAGCAGGCTTTTTCATGAGAGGACATAAGGTGAAATAGAATAACATGCAAAATGATTCAAGATCTCCACCTATTGGCTGCATATGTAAATACAACAAATGCTATGCTATGTTTCATGTGTTTCTAACTATAAAAATAGAAGAAAAAAAAATAAAAAAGTCTAAACTTCACCTTGTTTTTAGGTATAAAGCTCATTAAACCACTATAGTCATTATATAAAGCCTATATATATATATATATATATATATATATATATATATTATATCATTATATAGTCATTATATATAGCCTATATATATATTATCACAGCTGTCTATAGTACAAGAGGTCGCTGCGGTCTATTCTGAAAGGTGAACCTTAAAGGTGCCAACTTAATATATTTGCCTTGTAAAAGGAATGTCTCTGTTGTTATAACAAGTAATCTGATTTCAGCTAATCGTTTTCTAGTTCACATTGTAAAATAGTGGCAATCATCTGTCTGGATACTTTACTAAGTAACATGGCCACTTTTTCTTCCTCTTACATTTTTACCCGTTGTGTTTATTAGATGACTCTTACTAAACACTCCTCTTTTTATACCAATGGCACAATAAATGAGAAAAAAAAAAAAAACGTTCTTCTCAACTTCTCAACGTCAATTTTAATTACAGCCATCGATAAAGTACATACTGAGACTTAGCAAATATTTATAAGATATAAAAAATTCAATGAACATATAATCTCGAGTATCTCCGCAGCCCCCCTCATGACTTGGAGAGACGGCGCAGCAATAAGCTTGTGATGTGAATCTGTTTCGGGTCCCATGACCTAAATGCAAGTCTTTAAATAAATAAGAGAGAATATGTTATTAGAAACATTAATTTGCATGGGATTTGAATCTCATTATCTCTCACAATTTGTTTGATCTCCTCACAGTTTGGCTGTCACATAATGGATTTGACGCTTGGAAGGAAAACTTCATTAATACAAATTTTTTCATTTGCAGCACACTGCATGCAAAAGAATTGCAAATTCTAAAATCAGAGAGAGAACTGGGTGTTGAAGGCCCACAGCAAAGCTCAGGTTTCTGTTTGGCACCCTGGTAGTCAGCAACAAGAGGGTCACGAGGAAGGTGGTAATGGCAAATCTACTCTGTGCTCCTACTCAGAGAGTTGCCCAGAGAGTCGCTAAGTCTTCCTTGCTTCTGAGATGGGGAAGTGGGGCATATTTTAATCATAAGGCAAATCTCAACAGCTACATTAATATATAACATATGAAAGAAACACACTGCATTAAAGACGTATGAGCTTATCTGAAAGTGAAAAAAGCGATGCTGCGACTAAGAAATTGTAGCATTTTGCATAAACCTATATCTTATCTTGAATGATTCAGTCCATTCAGTATCCATGGGACTTAAAGCTGTGTAAGTACCTAAATTTGAGCAGATAACAGCCTCTTGCAGTCCCTTTACAGCAGGGCTGGAGTGTGAGAGGAAAAAGTAGCAGAAGGAGCCAATAAGTTGATGTGATGACAAGAAGCATTCTGATAGAAGTAGAGAGCAGCGTGACAGAGAGATAAGTCCATGTCCAGCTACATTAGGAGAAGAAGAGCAAAGAGCATAGTGATAGAGAGATAAGCTAATCACTGTGCCACTTCTCCTTTCTTTGTCTAGTCACAGGAGGAGGATAAGGAGACAGAGCAGAGTGACAGAGATATAAGCCCATCACTGTGCTGCTTCTCCTTTCATGGTCCAGTCACATTTAGAGGAGAACAGCAGAGTGGCAGAGAGGTGAACTCATCATTATGCCGCTTCTCCTTTCTCTGTTCAGTCATAGGAGGAAGATAGAAGCAGAAGCACAGTGACAGAAAGGTGAACTTATTACTGTGCTGCTTCTCTGTTCACTGTTCTGTCACAGGCTGGAGTGGTTCGAGGATGACCAGGGTTTAGTAGAAGTAGGTTAAATGATACTGGCCATTAGACTGAGGACATCTAGGGTCACTGGAAAAGTACTACGGGGGAAATTCCTGGATTGAAGGTGAATTATACAACAAAAGCTGGTTTTGTTGTTTTATCATTTAATGGGTTCTTAATTTTATTCAATTTTTTGTTATTGTTGACTGTAGTTCTGCTCTAAAGTAGTGTTGTTGATCTTCATAAGCTATTAAAGTGTATATTGCAGTTTACTAGTCTTCAGATGGTTTTCTTTTTTCAGGCCAAGCATAGAAAAATTCCTTGTAAACTTGTCCTTGTCCTAGTTCCTGCATACAGAACTCATATCTCAATCAATGTTATTAGCGTTCACAGTTTTCTTCTTTGAACTACAGAACACAGACTCCCTAAGTTTCCTATGCTATGCATATGAACAGAAGGGGAGATGTTTGTCATACAAATCAGGTGAGCAGTCTAGGTTGACAATGCTGCTGCTGCTGCTGCTGCAAGGGTACAGTACAGTAAGGACAGGAAGTGTGTTACTGCCAGGATCACCAGGTCAAAATAAAGGAAAAAAGCCTGAAAGAAGAAACCAATTGCAGCCATCACATCTGAGTACTGTAAGCTGCAATATATATTAAATTGGGTTTTATATGATTTATATAGTTACATAGTAGGTGAGGTCGAAAAAAGACACAAGTCCATCAAGTCCAACCTATGTGTGTGATTATATGTCAGTATTACATTGTATATCCCTGTATGTTGTGGTCGTTCAGGTGCTTATCTAATAGTTTCCTGAAACTATCGATGCTCCCCGCTGAGACCACCGCCTGTGGAAGAGAATTCCACATCCTTGCCGCTCTTACAGTAAAGAACCATCTATGTAGTTTAAGGTTAAACCTCTTTTCTAATTTTAATGAGTGGCCACGAGTCTTATTAAACTCCCTTCCGCAAAAAAGTTTTATCCCTATTGTGGGGTCACGAGTATGGTATTTGTATATTGAAATCGTATCCCCTCTCAAGCGTCTCTTCTCCAGAGAGAATAAGTTCAGTGCTTGCAACCTTTCCTCATAACTAATATCCTCCAGACCCTTTATTAGCTGTGTTGCCCTTCTTTTTACTCGCTCCATTTCCAGTACATTCTTTCTGAGGACTGGTGCCCAGAACTGGACAGCATACTCTAGGTGAGTATGTATCTAGCGCGAGAATTATCGTTTTATCTCTGGAATTAATCCCTTTTTTAATTCATGCCAATATTCTGTTTGCTTTGTTAGCAGCAGCTTGGCATTGCATGTCATTACTGAGCCTATCATCTACTAGGACCCCCAGGTCCTTTTCCATCCTAGATTCCCCCAGAGGTTCTCCCCCCCTCCCCCAGTGTATAGATTGAATTCATATTTTTGCCACCCAAATGCATTATTTTACATTTTTCTACATTGAACCTCATTTTCCATGTAGCTGCTCACCCCACTAATTTGTTCAGATCTGTTTGCAAGGTTTCCACATCCTGCGGAGAAGTTATTGCCCTGCTTAGCTTAGTAGTCGCTGCAAATACAGAGATTGAACGGTTTACCCCATTTTCCAGGTCGTTTATGAACAAATTAAACAGGATTGGTCCCAGCACAGAACCCTGGGGGACCCCACGACCCACCCCTGACCATTCTCAGTACTCCCCATTTGTCACCACCCTCTGAACTCGCCCTTGTAGCCAGTTTTCAATCCATGTACTCACCCTATGGTCCATGCCAACGGACCTTATTTTGTACAGTAAACATTGATGGGGAACTGTGTCAAATGCTTTTGCAAAATCCAGATACACCACGTCTACGGGCCTTCCTTTATCTGGATAGCAACTCACCTCCTCATAGAAGGTTAATAGATTGGTTTGGCAAGAACGATTCTTCATGAATCCATGCTGATTACTGCTAATGATACCGTTCTCATTACTAAAATCTTGTATATAGTCCCTTATTATCTCCTCCAAGTGTTTACATACAATTGATATTAGGCTTACTAGTCTGTAATTCTCAGGGATGTATTTTGGACCCTTTGTAAATATTGGTGCTACATTGGCTTTTCTCCAATCAGCTGGTACCATTCCAATCAGTAGAATGTCAGTAAAAATTAGGAACAATGGTCTAGCAATGAGTTCCCTAAGTACCCTCGGGTGCAAGCCATCTGGTCCCGGTGATTTATTAATGTTAAGTTTTCCAAGTCTAATTTTAATTCTGTCCTCTGTTAACCATGGAGGTGCTTCCTGTGATGTGTCATGAGGATAAACACTGCAGTTTTGGTTACTGACGCCCCTCGATTCCCAAAGACAACCTCTGGATATGACACTGAGCATGTGAAATTAACTTCTAATTTCTGAGTGGAACCTGTCCTGTTAAACCACTGTATGGTCTTGGCCACCGTGCTGCAGCTCAGTTTCAGGGTCTTGGCAATCTTTTTATAGCCTAGGCCATCCTTATGTAGAGAAACAATTCTTTTTTTTTTAAGATCCTTAGAGAGTTTGTTGTCATGAGGTGTCATGTTGAACTTCAAGTGACCAGTATAAGAGAGTGAGAGCAATAACACCAAATTTAACACACCCGCTCCCCATTCACACCTGAGACCTTGTAACACTAACGAGTCACATGACACCGGGGAGGGAAAATGGCTAATTGGGCCAATTTGGACATTTTCACTTAGGGGTGTACTCACTTTTGTTGCCAGCGGTTTAGGCATTAATGGCTGTGTGTTGAGTTATTTTGAGGGGACAGCAAATTTACACTGTTATACAAGCTGTACACTCACTACTTTACATTGTAGCAAAGTGTCATTTCTTCAGTGTTGTCACATGAAAAGATATAATAAAATATTTCCAAAAATGCGAGGGGTGTACTCACTTTTGTGAGATACTGTATTTATAAACAGCGCAACATGTTTTTCTGTGCACTCTAGGATACAGTGAAGTAAATATACTTATCTCCATGCTCCTGATTAGTGATGGGTGAATCTTCCTGGGTTCCATTTACCAAGGGTTCGATAAATCCTTTTTAAAATGTGGTGAACCTGAACCGATGAATCCCACTAAAGTCTATCGGAGGCAAATCTTATAACTAAGTTCTGCCCATGTTTAAGAGCGAATATGCAAACTACTGCCTAAAAAGGTATGGGAAGCTGGGCACTGCCATGGGGAACATAATGTAATAAAAAGATTATACACACCTCACAGCAGGGAGAAGGTCTTTATGTGTCTTCCAATGCAATATTAAAATACACAAATCCTTTAACATGTTTTGGGAATGCAATAAAGCTGTATGTTGTGTTACAGAATAGTATGATTATCATGAACAGTCTAATGCCCCGTACACACGGTCGGATTTTCCGACAGAAAATGTCCTATCGGATCATGTTGTCCGAAATTCCGACCGTGTGTGGGCTCCATCAGACTTTTTCCGTCGGAAGTTCCGACGCAAAAAGTTTGAGATCAAATTTTCCGACAACAAAGTCCTATCGGACTTTTTCCAATCGTGTGTAGCGAATTCCGACGGACAAAGTGCCACGCATGCTCAAATCACATTACAAGACCAAAGCTATTAGCTACTAGCCTCTACGTAGTCCCGTCGTACGCAACGAACGTCACCGCGTTCAGGATGATCGGATTTTCTGACAACTTTGTCCGACCGTGTGTATGCAACACCTGTGTCAGACAAAATCCTTTGGAAAAAATCAGACGGATTTTGTGGTCGGAATTTCCGACCGTGTGTATGGGGCATTAGCAACACTGGCAATAAATATGTGGCTGTGTATTTCTTCCTTTGCTCACATACAGCAGCACCCTAATCTGGGCTGTATTTTTTGTTTTTTTTTGCGTAAACATATGAGGGAGCCTCATTTTGAATGTGCATGTGGCCCCTTGGCCTTTAAAGAGGTTGTAAACCTCTGAAAATAAAAAATAAAAAATAAAAAAACCTGCAAGACAAAGGCATAATGAGCTAGTATGACATTGGGAGGAAACACATACACAATATTGGTATAATGTTCAGCGCTAAACCATCTGATGAAAAATATAAAATGTTTAAATTTAAATGAAAAGGCATGCATCTGCATGCCGATGCATGAAGGTGCAACCATGTGAATGGTGAGTGGATTGAAAGTTCTGGGGGATGAACCCCTAAAAATTAGTCTCTAAAAAAAGTCTCTAAATGGAGGCTGTAAAGGGAGCGAGGCTGTTTCAGGCGCGGGCTGGGGAACCCAATCACTGTGAACAAAAGGAAAGCAAAAGGAGGAGAGAGAAGCGCCAAGTCAATCCTTTAACCACTTCAATACCGCGATTGCCCGTTAAAACAACGGGACCGGGCGGGACCGTGGAGCTGTGTGTGTAAACACACACCTCCACGTCCTGTCAGTGCAGAGGAGACCGATCATGTGATCCCAGTACGGAGGAACACATGATCGGTCTCCTCCCCTTGAGTCCCCTCCCCCTACAGTTAGAATCACTCCTATTAGGGAACACATTAACCTCTCCAGCGCCCCCTAGTGTTAACCCCTTCCCTGCCAGTCACATTTACACAGTAATCATTGCAATTTTATAGCAACGATCGCTGTGTAAATGTGAATGGTTCCAAAAATGTGTCAAAAGTGTCCGAAGTGTCCGCCACAATGTCGCAGTCACGAAAAAAAAAAACGCAGATCGCCGCCATTACTAGTAAAAAAAAAAAAAAAAATTCAATAAATCTATCCCCTATTTTGTAGACGCTATAACTTTTGCGCAAACCGATCAATATACGCTTATTGCGATTTTTTTACCAAAAATATGTAGAAGAATACGTATCGGCCTAAACTGAGGAAAAAAATTGTTTTTTTTTTTTTTAAAAATGGGATATTTATTATAGCAAAAAGTAAAAAATATTTTTTTTTCAAAATTGTCGCTCTTCTTTTGTTTATAGCGCAAAAAAATAAAAACCGTAGGGGCGATCAAATACCACCAAAAGAAAGCTCTATTTGTGGGAAAAAAAGGACGTCAATTTTGTTTGGGTGTAACGTCGCACGACCGCGCAATTGTTAGTTAAAGCGACGCAGTGCCGAATCGCAAAAAGTGCTCTGGTAAGGAAGGGTGTTTAAAAGCCCTGTATTGAAGTGGTTAAACAGCTTAGGAATTTATTCAGTATATAAGTATAAAAAAAACACTAAAAACTTGCGTGAAAAATGTTGGAGCACTTGCACGTGCAGTGTCACAGGAGCACCTTCAAAATGCGTTCTGATTGGCCGGACAGCGTGTGGGCGGCTCCCCAGTTTGACAGCCCTGGACCACTCCCACCCAGAGACACACAGCCAACATCTGCATGAGGCTTACTGAGGCTCCAGCTGCGGCTAACACACAGAACTTGTGGATCCCTCAATAGAGCCTTCCCGACGGTCCTACTGTGCTCCTGTGACACATCACCTGGAATCTCCCACCCGCTCCAGCACTCTGCAAGTGCTCCAACATTTTTCACGCAAGTTTTTAGTGTTTTTTTATACTTATATACTGAATACAATTCTTAAGCTGTTTAAAGGATTGGCTGAAAATCCACCCCGAGCCACATTCGGGAATACTGTCAGGGGGGTTAATCAGAGAAGCAGCCAAGAGGCCCATGGTAACTCTGGAGGAGCTGCAGAGATCCACAGCTCAGGAGGGAGAATCTGTCCACAGGACAACTATTAGTCGTGCACTCCACAAATCTGACCTTTATGGAAGAGTGACAAGAAGAAAGCCATTGTTGAAAGAAAGCCATAAGAAGTCCTGTTTGCAGTTTGCAAGAAACCATGTGGGGGACACAGAAAACATGTAGAAGAATGTGCTCTGGTCAGATGAGACCAAAATGTAACTTTTTTACCTAAAAGCAAAACGCTGTGTGTGGCAGAAATCTCAAACTGCACATCACCCTGAACACACCATCCGTAAAACATGGTGGTGGCAGGATCATGTTGTGGGAATGCATTTTTTCAGCAGGGACAGGGAAGTTGGTCAGAGTTTATGGGAAGATGGATGGAGCCAAATACAGGGCAATCTTAGAAGAAAACCTGTTAGAGTCTGCAAAAGACTTGAGACTGGGGCGGAGGTTCACCTTCCAGCAGGACAATGACCCAAAACATACAGCCAGAGCTACAATTGAATGGTTTAGATCAAATCATATTCATGTGTTAGAATGGCCCAGTCAAAGTCCAGGCCTAAACCCAATTGAGAATCTGTGGCAAGACTTGAAAATTGCTGTTCACAGACGCTCTCCATCCAATCTGACAGAGCTTGAGCTATTTTGCAAAGAAGAATGGGCAAACATTTCACTCTGTAGATGTGCAAAGCTGGTAGAGACATCCCCAAAAAGACCTGCAGCTGTAATTGCAGAAAAAGGTGGTTCTACAAAGGCTGAATACAAATGCTTTTCACATATTTATTTGTAAAGAATGTTGAATACCATTTATCATTTTCCTTCCATTTCACAATTATGTGCCACTTTGTGTTGGTCCATCACATACAATCCCAAAAAAATAAATTTCCATTTTTTGGTTGTAACATGACAAAATATGGAAAACTTCAAGGGGTGTGAATACTTTTTCAAGGCAGTTTGATAGACCTTTGCAAAACACAATTTAGTAAATCTAAATTATATTTTTTAAAGAGATTGTATAGGACACTTCCATCACACCTGCGCGCTAGAAAAAAAAGCACTGGACCCTTAAAGTTATCTTACTGGTATTACTATCTTAAAGTGTTGATATTGATGTAAATATTCTGGTTCTCGGGCAGGTGGTTTCTACACCCCAGAGGATTTCCACAGTCTCCTTGGCCTGTAATATAATGTAACAAAAATTGAAATCGAAGCACCATACCACTGCTAAGAGGTCCAGATACAACTTTATTTCAATAAGTCAGGGGGACAATCCAAAAAGTACCCAAAATGTTTTGGGGTGCAAAGGTGACCCCTTTTATCAAGGCTAGAAAAAAAACATAAGGATATCTCCATATCAATACAATATTACTAAAATATTCCATTCTCAGGGTCATAAAGCTAAAAGCCCAATAGCCAATAGTATTAGATATATAAAAATGAATGTCAGGTAACATTAAATTGATAATTAATGTACAAGAATCCCAGACCAATATATTGCGTATTAAAGTGGAACTACACTGTATCTGATCACCACAAACCAAAAGCACTATTTCATTTATTTTTAGTATTCAAAGCAAAGAAAAACACACCCTTGTATTTCTTGCTGTGGCCGTGTTAAGTAAGGGCAGATGATTCATATAGCATTAACTTCTTGGAATTCATCTGCCCTTAGCTCAGGCATGCAGACATTTACATGTTGTGATTTCATTGGGGAGTCCAGGTAAAGTGCTCTTGTGGTACTCCTTCATAGGAGGTATAATTAAGTCATTTTTTTAAAATAAAAAAGTAGAGGTTATACTTACTGTACCTGTTTTGTGAACGATATTGCACAGAGCAGTTCCTTACCTCCTCTGCTGGAGTCCTCTGCCGGCATTATGGGCTCCTTCTCTCCTCTGGGTGTCCCCTCAGCAAGCATGGTCCTTGGAGGGCACCCATGCAGGCACACTTCCGATCTGGGCTCTGTACATCCATAGACACGCACAGCGCTGGTAAGCCCTGCCCCCTTTCACTCCTCACAGGAGTTTAATTGACAGCAGCAGGAGCCTATGGGGGAACGTGGCACTGTCCAGGACAGCGCTGGATCCTGAGAGAAGGCAGGAAAGTGTTTAGGGATGGGCGGTGTGTTTTATTTTTATTATTTAAAGTGGAAGTAAACCCTCCTATCGTTTTCAGCTAAGGAAGCTGCCATCTTGGCCTCTGTTCAATCTTCAACTGCGATGATGCTGCACATGTGATCAGTTATGACACCAGCCATTGGATGGTTTGACAGTTTGGTTGAAAGCATAGTCAATGTGACAGTTAGCATTTCCGGCATGCCATTTTTTTTTAACTATTTAAATCAAAGGGTTTACTTCCACTTTAATGCAGGAAAAAGCATTAAGGCAAAAAAACACTTTGGCTTTAGAACCATTCTATACTAGTGACTTGTGTGATGCTGATCTGAAAATTTGGAACGTTGATATGGCTAACAATCAAATTGCAAAATGTGTGTACTGATCTTACAATTGTATCCAGTTTTATATATTTATAGGAGAAAGATTCACAGAATGTGTGTTGGACAGTTATGTAAGTTTTCATACAAAACTGCTCAGATAAAACCTCTGTCACCACCAGTGACTTGCGCTAAGCATAATACATTTTAAAGAATCTGCTGCATAGTTGATGCTGAAGATTATCAACTTCAAATCTAGTTCCAGATTCAGCTGAGACCCTACTGCTTTCGACAGACCTAATATTATAGTCGATGATTGTAGACTTCACTTGAATGATATGTTGTCTCCATCTAGTGTTCTTTTAGCAGAATGCATCTTAGTACAATATATAGTATTGTGCATTATCTTTATTTGTGTTTCACATGTTCATTTTAAAGGAATCTTCTTAAAGGCACATGTAGACAATGTCATTGATGGCTTCCCTCTAAAAATGCCAGCTGCCTGGCTGTCTATGGCTAAATAAGTCACTGACCAATAATAAGCATCAAATGAAGTCAGAGTAAACTAGGAAATGATTTGAATGCCTGTTAGGAACTGAAAAGCAAAGCTGATTTCAAAGCCTGGAAGTTTAATATAAAATAACATGCAAGGAAAATATAACTGGAGCCATGACTGTTGCAACCTAGTGTTGGCACTTCCTTGCTGCTTCCTCTCATTTTGTGATGGGAATGAGGGACACCTACTAGCACAGGGGTGTCAAACTGCATTAGCATTATGATTGTCCTCAAAAGGGTCGGTTGTATCTGTAAGATTGGATGTCCAGCGAATACCAAGAGCCACCCCACCAGCAGAAGTTGAGTCCCCTACTCTCCCTTACATCACAGTGCATCCCCTTTCCTTATGCTGCTGCTGGGAAGAAGCTGAATGCATTGCTTAAAAGCAGATAGTAGGGGTCTGGAGGAGGACCAGAGGAGGGCTGGAGCTCTCCTGCAGCGGCAGGAGAGGTGCGAGGACCACATGAAATGGCCTGGAGGGTCGGATTCGGCCCGCGGGCCTTGTGTTTGACACCTGTGTACTAGCAAATGTATGTTGGCATAGGACATGCCCTCTGCCACACACCCTTAAAGGAGAATTAAGCAAAAAAAAGGTTAATTAAATCCACAAGAGACTTTTTTTTTACCACTACTATTCCTTTATATTGGCTTTTGAAATTTACAAATGCAACAATTTAGAATTTGGATGAAAGGTTTAGCACTGGGGAAAACTTTTTGAAAGATAAAAAGTGCATTTTATATACAACTATTTGTATCAGACCAAAATGAGGGACAAGTGAGGGGGGAAGAGGGACAGAGGGACATTGTTCCAAATCAGGGACAGTCCCTCGAAATCAGGGACAGTTGGGAGCTATGCTTTTGGCTGTGAGCGGGGGGGGGGGGGGGAGTTCTGCAGATGTCTTGTATCACTGGGGTTCCTATAAATATTGTTCTTCTCTGCAGATGGGCAATAAAACATGAAGGCTTATCCAAACCTGGCCAATGGAAACTGTCAAAAGTGAAGAACCCTTTGTGGAACAAACTGACCTATTTGTGGCCAGTTCTGCCAAATGGAGAGATTAACGAGGTATTATTGAATATAATGTTTTACATTTGAATGTAACAAGCTAAATACATTTGAGGCTTTAATGTAAAATAATGTGTGCGCTTTAATGGAGACTTTTTCTGATTTTACCAGTTAATTTAAATCTGTAACCAAGCTATTGACAGTCAAGTATTTACATACAGGCAGTGAATGACAAGCTCTCATTTACCTTTGTACCTGCAGGCAATGTTGAACAATTCACTCTTATGCTGCATACACACGAGCAGATTTTCCATCGGAAAAAACTTGGATGTTTTTTTCCGTCGGAATTCCGCTCAAGCCTGTCTTGCATACACACGGTCATACAAAAGTTCTCGGAACTTTCGACTGTCAAGAACGCGGTGACGTACAACACTATGACGAGCCGAGAAAATGAATTTCAATGCTTCAGAGCATGCGCCGAATTGTTTCCGAGCATGCGTAGGAATTTTGTGCGTCGGAATTGGTACAGATGATCGGAATTTCAGATCGGAACTTTTTCCAACCGAAAAGTTGAGAACCTGCTCTCAATCTTTTGCTGGAGGGAATTCTGCCAGCAAAAGTCTGATGGAGCATACACGCGGTCGAAATTTCTGACCAAAAGTTCACATCGGACTTTTGCTGGCGGAATTTCCGATCGTGTGTACGCGGCATTAGAGTTCACAGCAGAAGTACTGAAGAAATTCACTAAGGCAGGCCATAGATGAAGCGATTTTCTTGCCTGCAACTGAAAGAAAATAGCTCAATTCCCTCATCAACACAGCCAGTGTTGATAGGACAATCCCTATCGCAGAGCTTTTGTGTTCTCCCAGCAGGGGTTCTCCCAGCTGGGGTGTTTTTCAGGCGGTACAGTGTCTTTAACCCTTTTTCGAAAGCTCGCTGGGGGTAAAACCGCACCTCGAGCGGCCGAATACCGCGGCGAAAACTACGGTAAAGCAGCGCTAAATATAGCGCTGCTTTACCGTCACCGCAGCTCCCCACCCCAGTGTGAAAGGGGCCTAAGTATTCTGGGAAGGGGAAGCTGAGTTGTTGAAAGAACCACTTGAACAAGGAACTGCAATCTGCTCACATAATTTGTAATAAAAACATCTTTGCCATTCTAAAGATTCCCTCCAACCACTTTGCATATTATTTTATATATACTGTGATTCTGTACTTGCCAAATATGCTGCAGAAATCTCCATCCACTAAGTCTGGCTGCAGCCATTTTAACTGTGGGCAGCTGAAGCTGCTGCCTATTCACTTCCTGGATTTACACAGAGGCACACCTCCAGCTCTGCATCTCTCATTGGCCCTCTTATGACTCACCCCCCTCCCTTGCTGGCAAACTCTCATGAGAGAGAAAGAGAGCTGTCATAAGCCTAGGCTTTTTACCAGACAAGAAACAAGAAGTGGGCTGTATAAGCTATTTACTGGCAGAAAAAAAATGTTTTACTATCCAAAGTTAAAACAACAAAGGCAGAAGATTTAATAGATGGAAAGATGAAAGAAAAACTGAAGGTCCGCTTAAAGGACTTTGGTGCTTCTGCTTTAAAATGTCAGGATGAATTCTTCCAACATTCCTACTCAAACTTGACGGAATAGACCCGGGACCTTGTCATCAGGGGACTTTGTAGGATGGACTATTCAGTCCTCTGTCTCATCCTAATTAGAAGATTGGTTTGACAAGTAGATCCCACCCTGTCAGCTAGTTATTTAACACTAGTATGCTGCCATGTTGGCGTCAGGAAAACGAAAAAATTGTATCAAATACTTACCGTAATTTTCCTTTCCTGACGCCAAACCATGGCATGCCACGGTCACTGTTTTTTTCCGACTAATTTTGTCCGAAAATTGTGTTGCATACACACGGTCAGACAAAGTTGTCGGAAAATACGATCGTTTCGAAGGTGGTGACGTGACGTTCGTTGCGTACTACGGAACTACGTAGAGGCTAGTAGCCAATAGCTTTGGTCTCGTAATTTGATCTGAGCATGCGTGGCACTTTGTCCGTCGGAATTCCCTACACACGATCGGAAAAAGTCTGATCGTATTTTGTTGTCGGAAAATTTGAGATCCTGCTCTCAAATTTTTTCCGTCAGAAATTCCGGTGGAAAAAGCCAGCTAGAGCCCACACACGATCGGATTTTCCAACAACATAATCCGATCAGACTTTTTCCATCGGAATATCCGACCGTGTGTACGGGGCATTAGAGATTTAGAAGAAAAGAACTTCATGGTGACGTCACAAGATTCTCTCCAACCAATGCGTTTCACACCAGATATGGTGCTTAGTCATAGCTGAACATGGCTTCGGGAACAGCCCAGGATTTCATGACCCCTGGCAAATCGTCATTCAAACCCCAGGTTGAGAACCACTGAGCTAGAAAGATCAGTAGTTGCATGTTTTAAAGTTGTTTCACTGCTTATTAAGATTTTTTTTTCCTAAGTCAGGTGCAGTTTAAAAAATGACTGAGAACCATTGTGTGTAAAATGGGGTCCAAGCCAGTATTTGCAGAGAACCTATGCTGATATCCAACTGTCCTCACGTTGTCTGTAACGTTATGTTTCCTTACACCTACCATACCTTTAATGAGTACTTGTTTTGTTTATCCAGCACAGGCACATTTTAAATCTGTCAGGATAGTAAAGCCAGACAGCGGCTAATGTACATATTATTACATTTGCTTGTTGTATCTTTACTGCAGCACATAAAGAGAATATTTAAATTGGAGTTAGCCGCTCTATGTATTTATGTACCTGTTTTCCTCCAGGTATTTCCAGCGCTGACTGAGGTCATCGGGGTCCCGATTTACAAGCAGAACATCACCTCCTGGGTGAACGTCTATCACTCCCAATACAAGACTGGGGAGAGCAGAATTAACAATCTGTCCATCTACATATTCAAACTGTTGATGAATCTTCAACCATTTTCTAGGAGTCCTGTGGATGGAAAGGTAAACTTTACTGAAATAATGTGTATCAGGCATGATACATTCAAATTCACAGAGTGCATCCTGGCCTAGGATAGTGAAGGGACTAAATTGACAGAATGTCCCACATAAGAACAAGAGTGATGTAAAGTAAGGTGACCAGATTTTTAAAATGAAATCCGGGGACATATTTTTTTTATTTATTTATTTTTTATTGGCAAATGGTAAACTATTTTTTTAAGCATATTTTCCTCAAATAATATATGCAGTGTATGTGGTATATGTTTATAGAATTATTGTATGATATATATGTTATAACAGAAAAAAAAGCCGCGCTACAACTAGTGTACAATGTTTAGGCTGCTGCTCAAGGTGGGATACACACACACAAACACATGTAAAAAAATGAAGCTGCGCCAACAAAAAATGTGATAAACCACAAAAACTAATATAGTTGAACAAATGCAAATATGCCCCACAGGATGTCCTTAGTGATGAGGACTTGTACTGCCTACAGGGACCCTAATGTCCTCTGAAGGTAGACAGTCTCTTAACAACTACAGTCTCTTTAGCAACAATGTTCTGAGGGTGTTGGTCAAAGCAAAGGTCGAGCTGTATCAACAATGTTCAAGTGGAGACATATCAGGAATAAATATTGATGGAGAAAATAATCCTGATGTTGCAAAGTAGACAATTAAGGCACCCAGGTGACTTGGAAATGGCAACAATAGTGAACACAGTGCCCGACACCCTTATAAGCTGGCTGCTTACCAGAAAGCAGAGGTATGAAAGCTCTGCTAAAGTAATGGATGACCAATGGCTGCAATCCCTCCTGTGTTCTTGTGGCAACTACCGATAATCCAAGCGATAGGGATGTAGGGGACGAAATTGCTCACATAGGGTCCATATGAGAAGTGAAGGAAAAGAGGCAGCCTCCTCTGTGCAATTGGTTCTGCTCAGAGGAGGCTGCCTCTTTTCCTTCACTTCTCATATGGACCCTATGTGAGCAATTTCGTCCCCTACATCCCTATCGCTTGGATTATCGGTAGTTGCCACAAGAACACAGGAGGGATTGCAGCCATTGGTCATCCATTACTTTAGCAGAGCTTTCATACCTCTGCTTTCTGATGGACCCTATGTGAGCAATTTCGTCCCCTACATCCCTATCGCTTGGATTATCGGTAGTTGCCACAAGAACACAGGAGGGATTGCAGCCATTGGTCATCCATTACTTTAGCAGAGCTTTCATACCTCTGCTTTCTGGTAAGCAGCCAGCTTATAAGGGTGTCGGGCACTGTGTTCACTATTGTTGCCATTTCCAAGTCACCTGGGTGCCTTAATTGTCTACTTTGCAACATCAGGATTATTTTCTCCATCAATATTTATTCCTGATATGTCTCCACTTGAACATTGTTGATACAGCTCGACCTTTGCTTTGACCAACACCCTCAGAACATTGTTGCTAAAGAGACTGTAGTTGTTAAGAGACTGTCTACCTTCAGAGGACATTAGGGTCCCTGTAGGCAGTACAAGTCCTCATCACTAAGGACATCCTGTGGGGCATATTTGCATTTGTTCAACTATATTAGTTTTTGTGGTTTATCACATTTTTTGTTGGCGCAGCTTCATGATATATATGTTATTTCTCACATTTCGTCCATGAGATCAAAAAAAAAGATACTTAGAATTTCTAAGAGTTCAGGAGTGCATTACATAAAGAATGCAAGGCTAAGGACCACGCTACATAAAGAATGCAGGGCTAAGTAGCGCTGAGGTGCATGCTACATAAAAAATGCAGGGCTCAGGAGTGCGCTACATAAAGAATGCTGGGCTCAGGAGTGCGCTACATAAAGAATGCAGGGCTCAGGAGTGCGCTACATAAAGAATCTATGCAGCCTCACCAGTGCCCAGGAATGCAGCCTCACCAGTGCCAAGGAATGCAGCCTCACCTGTGCCTAGCAATGCAGCATCACCAGTGCCCAGGGATGCAGCCTCACCAGTGCCCAGGAATGCAACCTCACCTGTACCCAGCAATGCAACATCACCAGTGCACAGGAATGCAGCCTCACCAGTGCCCAGAAATGCAGCATCACCTGTGCCCAGGAATGCAGCCTCACCAGTGGCCATCAATGCAGCCTCACCAGTGCCCAGGAATGCAACCTCACCTGTGCCCAGCAATGCAACCTCACCAGTGCCCAGCAATGCAACCTCACCAGTGCCCAGAAATTCAGCCTCACCAGTGCCCAGAAATGCAGCATCACCTGTGCCCAGGAATGCAGCCTCACCAGTGCCCATCAATGCAGCCTCACCTGTGCCCAGGAATGCAGCCTCACCTGTGCCCAGGAATTCAGCCTCACCTGTGCCCAGGAATACAGCCTCACCTGTGCCCATCAATGCAACCTCACCTGTGCCCAGGAATGCAGCCTCACCTGTGCCCAGGAATGCAGCCTCACCTGTGCCCAGGAATGCAGCCTCACATGTGCCCAGAAATGCAGCCTCACCTGTGCCCAGCAATGCAGCCTCATCTGTGCCCAGGACTGCAGCCTCATCTGTGCAGCTGATCAGAGAGGAGAGTCGGCCGGATAATCACACAGATCCTGGGCAGGTGCTAAGGCAGAGGGGGGGGGGGGCAGTCTGTCACAGGTGCCACACACTTGGGGGGGGGTGTCAGTCCAGCATCTCCCACTGTCACACAAGTTCCACCTCATGGACAGCACATGTCCTGGCATTGGACAAGTGTGGTGTCTGTCAAAGGAGAAAACCATGAGACGGGACTTGCGTGACGGCAGGCGCCCAGGGATTCAAATAAAAGCTGACACAGCGGGAGACGCCGGCCTGACACCCCCCCCCCCCCCCAGTGTGTGGCACCCGGGGCGGACCACCTGGAACTGCACCTGCAATCCGGGGACAGACGGGCTCCGCGGACAGTGTCCTCAATCCGGGGACTGTCCTCGAAAACCGGGGACGTCTGGTCACCCTAATGTAAAACGCAGACGTGTTCACAAATCATGGATTCTGCAAATCCCAAAGTCAGACTGTCCCAGTTAGTGTCTTTAGGTTCTTGAGCCTTTTGTATTGCCAGTACATGAACATGAATATACTCAGGCTCCTAAATACTGCCCGGCTTTTAGATTGGACTGACTGGCTCCTAAAATCTACTTTCATTTGTTCAAACCTGATTTTGGGGAGAATAAATTTGCCTATTAAATAAATTGACTAGAGTTATAATGATCCACGTGTCGAGCTACCCCTGCAGGGGGCACTCATTTATTCCAGGTTCCTCTCTCCCTGTAGTGCAGCCGCAGCCAGGCACACAGCAGCATTCAATCACTCCTCTGGATCAATGAATAGTCTATGGGTTGCCTTTTTTTATATTTATTGCTGACAAACTTGAAAAGAGTAGGAAGCTATGGGATACTCCAGACTGCTAAAGAGTAATAAAAGGATATGTTTCTCTGTTTACAAACTTTTTCTTGTATAAATTGACAATATAAAGGAACAAATATCGAAGAGAAAACAATATTGAATCACAATATTACAATAAGGTAGTGAAATTACAAATATCCATATAAAGATATATGGATATAAACTACGTAGAGGGTTCTTTACAGTAAGAGCGGTATGGATGTGGAACTTCACCTCCACAGGCGGTGGTCTCAGACACTTACCTATTCCACGGAATAGCGATGCGGGCCGAATGTGGTGTCGCTTCTCTCCCCCTCCTCTCCACCGGCGCCTCCATTGCCACTCTGGGCACCCGGCCGTGACAGCTTTCAGCTTCATGGCCGGGCACGCACTGTGCATGCGCGAGTCGCGCTGCGCTCCCAGAATGGAGAGGCGATCGCCTAGAGGGAGGGGCCGCCTAAGGCGAAAAGGAGGAGTCGCCTTGGCGGTCCCTGGGTGAAAGGAGGAAGTGGGACAGCAAGTCCCCCTCCTAACGAAGCCCCCACTCTCCCCCCCCCAAAAAATGGCATGTAAGGGGGCGAGGAGTGCTTAAAACGGAAGTTCCATTTTTGTGTGGAACTCTGCTTTAAAGTAAAATAAAAGAGGAATGTAAAATAAGAAAAGTGAGGATTGGAATCATGTAAGGTGTGAAAAATGCTTCACATCTGTATAATTTGGTCAAAAGACACATTTCTATCTGCTTCTAAGAACAGTCCCCTCAATCAGTTCTGAGGGAATGGACAGCATTGGGGAACCATAGACAATGCCTCAGGCAAGCCTTAGCAAAAATGCATCAAGGGGTTAACAGCAGCACAGTCACCCAGGTCCTGCTCCCAGGTCAGAACTCACAAGTTCTCAAGTAGTTGGATGCCTCTCTCCTGCCTCAGGAAGACATTTGCAAAGTGGACTCTCCAGACCAGTCCCTGGGTGACATACCTCTTCTTTTTAGCCTCAGAGATATCTTAGAATGTATAGGCCTCCTGCTTTATGTCAGCTGGGACCTCGTTTATTTTCCTGGCAGGTGTCAGTTAAGTGGCCTGGAAGGGAAATAGCCCTCCACACTGGGTGCCTCTCCTCCTGGAACAGGAACCTTGAATTCTCCAGCTCCAGACTGTTTATATTATCTCTGGCCACCTTCTGGGCATGTCTCCCCAGGGATTGGCTGGGACCTCATAAATATTCAGACTGCTCACTCAGCCTGCTCCACTCCTATGTTCTGGAGCTTTTTTAGAAAGCAGGGAGAAGCAATCAAGTGTGCAGTCTGTGTGACCCCGATCAGCCCAAAGCAATCTGTTCCACTGATTACAGAGGAGAACAAAAATAACTACATTTACCCTAACAAGGAGGGTGCTACTCATGTTTACCTAAAATTGCTTTTTTCTTTCTGGATTTGGTCCTGTTCTGTTCCAGCATCAGTGGGTTCCTCAGTGTCCAGAGGTATTTGTTGCCAGGGATATTTAAAATCTGTAAATGAGGCATCAATTCTTCTGTGAGCTCTTTTATGGGGGCTCCTTATGAGAAAGGAAATGCAATGTGATGAATGTATTTACATACTTAATAAACCAATACTGAAATACAATAGCAACATCAATAATAATAACAATTGTAATAATGTAGGCATTCTGCCTGCAATTTTGGAATGCGGTAAAATTGCTGCAAAATGCACAATGCACATTTGGGTGCCATTATTGTTATGGCAACTCAAATGCGCGAAAGAAACGGATATTTTGTTGCATGACAAAACGCATACAAATCACTCAAAAATGCGCTTTACAAAACCACACCAAAGTCGGCTTCAAAAAAGGTACAGGAGCTATTTCGGCATGTTTTTGGTGCAGACAGCAGCCCATTTAAACAAGTGGTGCTGCTCCAAAAAAAAATGTGCATTTAAAAATTCACTAAACCCACAATGCTCTGCCGTCGCTGGATGTGGACTGGGCCATAATCGGTCAGTCCACCCGAAACTGTTTTTAAATGACCCGAGAGCATTTTTGGCCACACAATGATAGTTATTTTTGGATCAGCCTGCAGGCTGACTACACCACCCAAGCTATACAGCACAGATAAATTAATCTCCTGATGCTTGTATCTGTATTTTGACAGCGGGCATTGATAACTGTCAAAATACACAAATTGTGCCTGCATCTGATTGGATTCAGCTGCTGCTTGATCTAAAAGTTCCCAGCAGGCTCGATTGTTCGAGCAACTGTTGTTGACAGAGCCCTACAGGGCCCCCCCACTGAGATTTTTTTTCTGGTTCATCAGAGTGAGAAAAAAAAACATTTTCAATCTGCTTCATCTCTCACCATGTGACCTCACTGATCCTTCCCTCTACTCTTAAAAAAAGTATTGCAAAGATGGGTACACCACATTAGTTTGTACAGTCCATTAACATTTTTCATTTTGCAACATCCAACATGTTCCAGGGGTTCAACACCCCCTTCATCAGGGCTTGTAGAATGATAACCATAGGGTGAGGGATACCATCCTGGACTGTATGTTGGAACCCTGGTAGGCTTATACAAACCATGCAGGCTCCTGGGCATTGCTAGAAATAAACTACACATGCCTTGCCTCTGCTGGTCACCTAAATCTTAATACATAGCAGTCTGGCATGTTTGACAGCATAGATCGATGATGTCTCCTCACATGTCCTTCTTAAGGAGACAACTCCTCATCTATTGCCACTTTAAGGCTGGTTTCACACTGATGCGATGCGAGAGCCACCCAGAGTTCTTGCAGGCAGTTCACTACGAACTGCTGCAGGTGTCAATGTAAAGTTAATGACACCCCAAATTGGTTCACTGAAAGCAGTGCAAACTGTGAAATCGGACGGGAATCGGATCGCATGGGTCTGAACATTTGATTTCATTGCAGACCAAAAAAAAGGGCCCTGCACTATTTTGGTCCGAATGCAATTAAAGCCATACAAACTGTATGGCTGAAGTCGCATCGCACAGACATCACATGTGATGAGCACAGCAATGCGGCGCAAATCACATGCAATGTCTGGCATCGTATAAGTGTGAAGCTGAACTGCAAGCAACTATAAAAACACATTTATCCAGCACTGTGTTCATTAATGCATCCCTAACGTTTTAATACAAGCAGTTTAAATAGCTGAATATGACATTATATCAGCCTCTTGCAATCCTCTATACAGTAGCACTCAGATTGGAAGACAGGGGGCAGGACTCGAAACAAGTTAGGTGTGCTGCATGCAAATATACTGACAAGAAGCATGCTGACAGGTGAAGAAAGCAGGGTATGACCTTATCAGTCATCTGTTGCTCCTTTACAGTCCAATCAGCAGGCTGGGGGTTGGGAGAGGGCACCGTTATATGCCTTCTACAGTATGAAGCTATAACAGAGAAAGTGGTGTCATCAGAGTTGGCTTTAGGCACTGAGCAAAGTTGGGGGTGGTGGCATTGCATCTTTAATGGTTGGGCAGTATGAAAAAACAAATAGCAAATGCTATTTAAAAGACATGTATAAAGGAATATAATTCATTTTGAAAAGGCAATGTCATCTAATACCTCCTACGATGCTGGCTCTGCATTTCATATGTTCAGCTGTGCTGAATGGCAGAGCTGTGTAACTCTCATTACTAAATGGCAGTGATGTAAGTAACTGAGTTAAAATAAACTGAGTTACCTAACGCATTTACTTTAGAGGGTAACGAGTAATCTAACTGATTACTTTTCCCCTCATGGTAACTCAGTTCCCATTACTTTGGCTTAGTTACCCCAATTACATCTACCGCCACTAGATGGCAGTAGTGTAATTCCGGTGTCCTGCCGAAAAAGTTCCCCTGCCGTATAAGGACCCCCTGTACTGCGCAAGCGCAGGGCTTGCGCAGTACGAAGGACTACGGAGCTTCCGAAAATTGCCGAACCTAAACAGCTCTGAGTGAACTCTACACCGCGCAGGTGCAGTTAACATGTAATTGTACGAGGCGATGCCGCACGCTCCTGATGCTCGTGCTACTCTGCAAGGGGCGTCAATCGTGTAAGTAAGGGGCGGGTCTAGTATTACTGTAACCAAGGGGCGCATTTATTATTATTGTTATATATCGAGCTCTGCCCATTAATTTAACATTCGCCCTCTTCTGTAGCCATCCGCCCCTTACACGATATAATAATAATAGACCCGCCCCTTGCTTACACGCTATAACAGATCTGCCCCTTGGTTAGAGTAATAATAGAGCAGCCCCTTGGTTACAGTAATACTAGACCCGCCCCTTAGTTACACGTATAGAATATTAAAAAAAAAAGTCAGTTACTTTGCTGCGTAACTAATTACTTTTCCAATGTAGTAACTGAGTTACTAACGCAATTACTTTTTGGGAGAAGTAATTTGTAACTTAACTAATTACTTTTTTAAAGTAAGATGACCAACACAAATCCTTAGGCAGATAAAACAGCCCCAATATAGATTTTTATTTAGCGGTTTGTCTGAAGTTCAGCTTTAACATTAAAGGAGCTTTGGCTGTACTTCTCCTGGGGATCACAGGAGTGCAGTTTGTTTTGTACTCCTCTGACCCGTTTTTAGCAGACAGCGGGCTGAAGTTCGCTGTCAGCTGACATCACCGGTCCAGGCTTGGCAAAGATCGCATGCCTGGACCGCCACCTGGCTCAGGCTCTCAGCGAGCAACTGAGAGCCTGAGCTGGATGCTCCCGCCCCCTGCACAGCCCAGCGCTCCAGTGTGCAGGGGGGGGGGGGCTGAGCAGACAGCGGTGAATGACAGTCACCAGCTCTCTAATCAGGGAGTCCTGAGAACTGAGCGATCGTCAGTGTTTGATCGCTTGGCTCTCAGTCTTAGAGCTGTCGGGGGACAGATGCAGCATCGGATCTTGGTAACTATGACTCTGAAAAAAAACTAATAATATCATACTTCTCTTTTAAAGAAAGTCCAACAGGAGAAGTCTAACTTGTCCATAGCCAATGGCAAAACCAAAAACTCCAAAGGGGAAACATTGAAGTTGGAATCCCTAAGAAATTAATCTTTTTTTTTTTTAAAGAAAAATCTGAATCTAATTCAACCCCCCAAAACAAAAATGTTTGATATTTGGAGGCCTAGGCATTTATAATACAAAAATGGAAGCATTTCCACTTACTCCATCTCTTCCAGATCATTCTCTTCCACGATGATTTGCTCTTCCTGAATCTCCTGGTTATCCTCATCTTGTTCTTCACTGGTTGTTTGCACAGCACAGTAATTCACTGACAGCCTTGTCCCAGCGACAATGTCACCATATACCTCCAGGGCTAGATCTAAAGAGAGGCAGTGGACTTGTTAGAAAACACTCTATTGTAATTACTGTCATGAGAAACTGACAGATGCTGTTTAGAAGGTACTGTTAGCAGATGTCTTTGTGAGCCTTCTGGTGTAAGAGGTCCTGTTTTGAGATGGGAAACGTGCCCCCGAGTCCAATCTTTACAGTGAGTCTTAATGACTGCTGTTAGATCAAGTCGCATATTGTTTTTACGCTTGAAACATTATTTCATACAGTGTTAATTACAACTGAAATTTGCAGCAACCCATTTTCTTCTGTCAACATTCATTTCCATACTGGAAAAAAGTGGTGCCGATGACCACAGACACTATCAGAAGTACCATTTTTATCAGTGAGTGAAAGATGAGGTCTAGTTCATTGCTATACAGTAAGTATCGTTTTTGTTTTTCTAATACTCACTGTAACATGTATTACCTGTTAATCCTGCCATCATTTTTGAACTTCCTGTTCTAATGCCCCGTACACACGGTCGGATTTTCCGACGGAAAATGTCCTATCAGACAATGTTGTCGGAAATTCCGACCGTGTGTAGGCTCCATCGGACTTTTTCCGTCGAATTTTCCGACGGACAAAGTTTTATCTCCTGCTCTCAAATTTTCCGACAACAAACTCCGATCGGACTTTTTACGATCGTGTGTAGCGAATTCCGACGGACAAAGTGCCACGCATGCTCAGATCACATTACAAGACCAAAGCTATTGGCTACTAGCCTCTACGTAGTCCCGTCGTACGCAACGAACGTCACCACGTTCAGAATGATCGGATTTTCCGACAACTTTGTCCGACCGTGTGTATGCAACACCAGTGTCGGACAAAATCCGTCGGAAAAAATCCGACGGATTTTGTGGTCGGAATTTCCGACTGTGTGTATGGGGCATAACACCTTCCTGACTCCTTTAAGAGCTTCTAGATGCTGGGAGGCGGAGGCAGGCTTTCGGATCATGTAACCTCTGTGATTGGCTGTCGCAGCGGTCACATGATCAGAAAGCTCCTGATCGCAAGTATGCATCGGGAGCTTTCTGATCCCCGCTGGCAAATGTGCTGGGAGCGCAAAGGGCGCGTGCTCTCAGCAAAGAAATGTTTACATTTAGGCCACATATATTCGGCCTCTCTGCGTTAAAGCCCACCCACCGAGATGCTGCATATATGCGTACAGCCAGCGGGAAGAGGTTAAAGCCCCGTACAGGTGGGCAGAATATTGGTAGACATTTTCTGATTAAAAAAAAAGCTCTCCTCGCTGAGTTGTGCAAGTATGCATCTTCAGCTCTTCACCCCTTGTTTTCTGACAGTTTAGACAAACCTTATGAATTCTGGACTTTAAATGGCGGTAGAGAAGAGAAAACTGCTGATAAACAGGTAGAACATATATAGGAGGATTTGTTTCTTCTGTATATCACCTGAGGCCAGTTACTTAAAGTGGTTGTAAACCACCGATTGTCACTTTTACCTAGAATAAAGCCTCGTACACACGATCGGATTGTTGGCCAACAAAATCGTGGACTTTTGTCCAAAGGGCGTTGGCCCAAACTTGTCTTGCATACAAATGGCAAGGAATTGTTGGCCAACAAACATGAACGTAGTGATGTACTACGTGGTTTTTCAGATCTTTAGCGCCACCCTTTGGGCTCCTTCTGCTAATTTTGTGTTAGTAGAAGTTGATTCGCGCTTTTCATTTTGCGCTTTTCATTTCGTGCTTTTGAGTTCGTTTCTGAACGAGACATGTTGTGGAATCGGAGGAGATAACGTGTTATTTATTACTGACCTTGGAGTTATTGCTTTGACATAATTTTTTTGGTTGAATAATAATGATTTGATTTGGTATATTTTCTATATTTTTGGATGCATAGAATGCACTTTTTGGTTAAGATCTATTGGCAGATAGCATGTCTAATTTTATTTGTTTTCTTTTTTTAATGCACAATAAAAAAATTGTGGAGAATAATACTTGGCTATGTGTTTTACTTCAAATGACAGTTTGGGAGTAGCAGTTACATTTAAAAAAATACAATGTAAAATTGACAAGGGGCACCAACATGTTTGATCTTATAAACTACGGGATTATGGTGTTGTGGTAACTTGCCCAAATAAAAAAAAAAGAAGCATAATAATATTATTCTTGATATCACTAGAAAAAAAAAGCCATTGAAAATGAGTTTGCAATAACTCCATCAGTATCACCAGCAAAGCAGCTTCATTATTATCCCATTAAAAAAGAAGAGAATTGTGCGCTGCATTTCGAGATTTCATAATTTGCCACGTCACGAATGTTAATTCTCCATTACGAAAAGGAAAAAGGGGGATCCCCTATGTGGTGGACTTTTAAGGCAAAGTCCACCACATAGGGCAGTGATGGCGAACCTATGGCACGCGTGCCACAGCTGGCACTCAGAGCCATTTCTGTGGGCACACGAGAGGGTCCAGGACAGAGCTAGAGGTCTCTCTCTCCTCAGCCCCCCACCCCTCTCTTTCAGCCCCGGCTCTTTGTGTCCCCCCTCTTTGTGTCCCCCTCTCTCTGTTCCCCTCTCTCTCAGCTCACCCTTCTCTCTCAGCATCTCTCTTGCACCCCTCTCTCTCTGTCCCTCTTCTCTCTCTCTGTCCCCCTTCTCTTTCTGTTCCCCCTCCCTCTCTCTGTTCCTCCTCTCTCTCTCAGCATTTCTCTCACACCCCTCTCTCTCAGCCCCTCTCCTTCTCTCTGTTGCCCCTCTCTCTCAGCATCTCTCTCACACCCCCTCCCTCCCTCTCAGCCCCCTCCCTCTCTCTGTTCCCTCTCTCTTTCAGCATATCTCTCACAACCCTCTCTCTCTCTCTGCCCCCCTCTCAGCATCTATCTCAGCCCCTCTCCCTCTTTCTCAGCCCCTCTCCCTCTCTCTCTCAGCCCCCCTCCCCTCTCTCTGCCCCCCCTCTCTCTCTCTGCCCCCCCCTCTCTCAGCATCTATCTCACACCCCTCTCTCTCTCTTTCTCTCTATCCCCCTCCCTCTCTCTGTCCCCCCTCTCTCTCAGCATATCTCTCACACCCCCCTCTCTCTCTGCCCCCCTCCCTCTCTCTGTCCCCCCTCTCTCTCAGCATCTATCTCACACCCCTCTCTCTCTCTATCCCCCCTCCCTCTCTCTGTTCCCCCTCTCTCTCAGCATATCTCTCACACCCCTCTCTCTCTCTCTGCCCCCTCCTCTCTCTCAGCCCCTATCCCTCTCTCTGATCCCTCTCTCTTTCAGCATATCTCTGCCCCCCTCTCTCTCTGCCCCCCTCCCTCTCTGCCCCTCTCTCTCTCGCGAATTGCCGTGTTGGCACTTTGCAACACAAAACCAATGTATTTATTTCAGTTTGGGCACTCGGGCTCAAAAAGGTTCGCCGTCACTGACATAGGGGATCCCCCTTTTTCCTTTTCTTCAATATTGGATGTGGCACAAACTAAAAAACCCCCCTTCTGTCTTTGGGTAACAAATGCTGGCTTAAAACATTCTCCATTATGAACGATAGTTTACAAGACCGACCACTTCCAGCTCGTCCTTGCTTCCGAGTATGCGTGCTTGTACTGTGGACTTTTGTCCGACGGACTTGTGTACACACGCTCGGAAAATCCGACAACAGACATTTGTCCGCGGAAAATTTTAAAACCTGCGATCCAATATTTGTCCACGGAACATCCGACAACAATTGTCCTATGGAGCATATATACGATCGGATTTTCGGCCAACAGCTTGTCATCACACATTTCCAGTCGGAAAATCCGATCGTGTGTACGCGGCTTTAGGCTTACCTATAGGTAGTGGAAATATCGCCTAAATGTGCGTTGTTTGGAGATATTTACCTTTTAGCGCACCGATGATGTCATCAGCGCATGCGCTGTGAAGAAACGAATCTCAGCTGCTGTACCACATTTTTACAAAAATATATTCTCCTATAAATGCATCAGATATTTCCATGCACTTGGCTATTACACATTCAAAACTACTGCCTTGACACAAGCCAGTGCTTTTCATTATCTCCTTTTCTTGCCAGGCGCAGCTTTCGCACAAAAAGAACAGCGTTTCCAAAAAAGAATCTGGACTGATATTAAGCATAAAGAACACTTACTTTCTGGGTTTCTCAAGCAACAGTAGCTGTGAATAAAGGAAACATCAGAAGTGAGATTGCTCAGCAGAATCTGCCTCTTTTGCTCAGCCGCTGACAACTGAGGATCAATCCAATGCTCCCCGCAGGACACATAGACCTGTTGTAAATGCCACACATCAGTGTTCTGTATCATCTCAGGAAAAAGTACACCGCAACAGCAGTCACAGCACGATAAATTAGAAGCATAAAAAACACTAAGCACTTGTACTTCTCCTTGGATGAGTTGGGATTACCGCTGATATTTTATAAACTAGATGCTCAGGATTAACAGATTACATTACATAAAAATGCACCTTTTGTACTCAGCAAGGCGCATCAACCATACGACCTTCCTGACAGCGCAGAACCCTGCCACCATACCTTCCCACTGTACATCTGACGCTGAACTGTAACTAAGTGGCTTGTAATACCATGTCAGTGGATCTTTTAAAACAGTATGACAAATACCGGTCTGGAGGCACAGTGCTGAAAAGATTAATCCGTTAAACCGCTTCATCTTACCAGCTGATCTCTTTCAAGGCCTCTCAAAGAAAAAATCTCAGCGCCGTTTTCATTATATAGTCTGCGGGCAGCGGAAGGTAAGTTCATTATCTGTGTACACCTGTGAATGAACACACAGCATTGCTGATGATGTTGGGAAACATGCAGAGCCGTCCTTTAATGTGCATACACACACACACAGGTAGATAAACACAAGAGAGAGAACAAACTTATAAATTATAGAAAATGCTAGCAGGACTTACTTCTTCCTCTATGTATATGAAATAATAGATGGTTGGGGACCAATTCAGACCTGAGCGTTTTGTAGTTCAAAGTTCAAAGCTCCAAAACTCTCAACAAACATAATTCGATGTAATTAAAGTGGACCTTCACCCTTGGGGACCTTCACCCTTGGTGGTACCTTCACCCTTGGGGACCTTCACCCTTGGTGGTACCTTCACCCTTGGGGACCTTCACCCTTGGTGGTACCTTCACCCTTGGGGACCTTCACCCTTGGTGGTACCTTCCCTCCTCTCAGCCCCTCCTCCCCTCCTCTGTAGCAATAGGCAATTTTTTTTTTTTTTTTTTTACCTTTTTTTTTCTAACAAATCATTGCAGCCCGACTCTCAGTGCACATTGTTTGCCTAGGCCAGGGGTCCCCAAACTTTCTAATCAAAGGGCCAGTTTACTGTCCTGCAGACTTTAGGGGGGCCAGACTATGGTCAGTGGGAGAAGAAAATGTCCTGGCATCAAGTGGAAGTAAACAATACCCTATCTTTGGTGTCAGTGGGATGACTGGTATTCCTTTGTTGGTGTCAGTGGGAGGAATAGTGTTCCATCTTTGGTATTAAGGGGAGGAATGTTTCCCCATTGTTGGTGTCAGTGGGAGGAATAGTGTCCCATTGTTGGTATTAAGGGGAGGAATGTTTCCTTATTGTTGGTGTCAGTGGGAGGAATAGTGCCACATTGTTGGCATCAATAGAATTAATTATGCCCCATCGTCAGTGGGGAGAATATTGCCCCATTTTGGTGTCAGTGAATGAAATTGTGTCCCAAGGGCCAGGTAAAGGCAAGCAAAGAGCTGCACTTTGGAGACTGCTGGCCTAGGCAAATGATGTGCATAGTGCTTGTCGGGCCACCTGGGATATATGCAAGTCACATATCCCAGGAGGCCTTTAGTCTTTTATTCAGCAAGTAGTAGGGGGCGGACCTAGCAGATTGTCATCACAGGGCCCCACCAACAGAACCTGGAAGAGCCGGCGAGCCTCTGGATGATGTCAGAAGTAAGATGGCAATGCAGGACTGAGCAGTGTCTGTTGGCAGAAGGATGTCAGCAGGACAACGCTGGATCCAGTGGCTGGGTGAGTATCCAAATTGTGCAGACATCACCTCTTGATAAAAGGGGGTATATTAGAAAAAAATGGTGGGGGGGGGGGGGGTCCTGAGGCTGAAGATCCTTTTTAAATGGTGGCCATTCACATGTGAGTGCTCAGGTGCCTGTAGCTCAAAAGCCTAATGCTCCAAAAGCTACATGAGCTACTTTTGAGGCAGATTTGGGCATTTTTGGCTCCAAAATCTTTAATGGGAATGCCTGTAAATACTCAAATCAAGCATTTTCGGTGCTTTTTCAACCTGGAAGAGCTGTCCATTGGCTAATTATAAACACACTGTATTGCGCCCTCTTTTTAAGTTATAATCACCAAAAAGTGCAAAAACCCTTTGTGCAATAAAATAATATAGTCAACACTAATCATCAACTTAGATCACAGTGTTCCATATATAAGTGAATAAAGTCCAAAAAACTATATATATATAAATATATATATATATATACAGTATATAGGTGACAAATATAGGTCACAAATCATTCTGCTGTCACCGGCGGGCGTGATGATGTTACTGCTACGCTCCACAGCGTGTGCCCCGTTTGTCTCTTCCATGCTTAGCAATATTAAATATTGGAGCCATTATTGGATGTTTTATGTTAAGAGTGTCCGATCCATCTAGCTATTGAGGATTCACATGATTCATAAGCGCTGTTAGACCTCTGGAATGTGGGGTCCATTGGTCCATTAGTAAGTAGCCTCAGGGAGGAGCACTGGGAAGACTGCATACACAGAAGAATTACACACTTTGCAATGCTACGTCACCTTTATATATAGTTTTTTTGGTCTTTATTCACTTATATATGAAACACTGTGATATATATTTCCTTGAAAAAGTATTCATACCCCTTGAATTTTCCACATTTTGTCATGTTACAACCAAAGAAGTAAATGTGTTTTATTGGGATTGTATGTGATAGCAGATAAACCAACACAAAATGGCACATAATTGTGAAATGAAGGAAAATTATAAATGGTTTTCAAATTTTTTGCAAATAAATATCTAAAAAGTGTGGCGTGCATTTGTATTCAGCCCCCCTGAGTCAATACTTTGTAGAACCACCTTTCGCTGCAATTACAGCTGCAAATTTTTTTGCCCATTCTTCTTTGCAAAATAGCTCAAGCTCTGTCAGATTGGATGGAGAGCGTCTGTGAACAGCAATTTTCAAGTCTTGCCACAGATTCTCAATTGGATTTGACTGGGCCATTCTAACACATGAATATGCTTTGATCCAAACCATTCCATTGTAGCTCTGGCTGTATATTTAGGGTTGTTGTCCTGCTGGAGGAGGTGGACCTTCCGCCCCAGTCTCAAGTCTTTTGCAGACTCTAGCAGGTTTTCTTCTAAAGGCCCATACACACGATCGGACTTTTTGACAACCAACATGCAAATTAGCTGTTTTGGACCAACATCTGACCGTGTGTACGCTCCATCGGACCAACTTTTTCCAGGTTTCATCAGACTTTTGTTGGCTGTGCGAACGGACCAACTTTCTGCCAACAAAAGTCCGATGGACCAAAGTCCGACCGTGTGTACACAAAACCAACGGACTTTTGTACAAACCAATGCAGAACCAATGCAAAAGATCAGACAACAATACAGAAGTTGGCCAAAGGTGGCGGTAAAGAGCAGAAAAACCAAGTGATTTGGTGAAAGTTGGCTGAAAAAGTCCTGCCGTGTGTATGCAATACCAACTTGGGGCCAACGCCCTTTGGACAAAAATCCACGGGAAAGTTGGTCCACGGTCCGATCGTGTGTATGAGGCTTTAGATTGACTGTATTTGGCACCATCCATCTTCCCATCAACTCTGACCAGCTTCCCTATCCCTGCTGAAGAAAAGCATCCCCACAACATGATGCTGCCACCACCATGTTTCACAGTGGGGATGGTGTGTTCAGGGTGATGTGCAGTGTTAGTTATCCACCACACATAGTGTTTTGCTTTTAGGCCAAAAAGTTCAATTTTGGTCTCATCTGACCAGAGCACCTTCTTCCACATGTTTGCTGTGTCCCCCACATGGCTTTATCGCAAACAGGACTTCTTATAGCTTTCTTTCAACAATGTATTTCTTCTTGCCACTCTTCCATAAAGGCCAGATTTGTGGAGTGCACGACTAACAGTTGTCCTGTGGACAGATTCTCCCACCTGAGTTGTGGATCTCTGCAGCTCCTCCAGAGTTACCATGGGCCTCTTGACTGCTTCTCTGATTAATGCTCTCCTTGCCCGGCCTGTCAGTTTAGGTGGACGGCCATGTCTTGGTAGGTTTGCAGTTGTGCTATACTCTTTCCATTTGCAGATGATGGATTGAACAGTGCTCCATGAGATGTTCAAAGCTTGGGATATTCTTTATAACCTAACCCTGCTTTAACCTTCTCCACAACTTTATCCCTGACCTGTCTGGTGTGTTCCTTGGCCTTCGTGATGCTTTTTGTTCACTAAGGTTCTCTAACAAACCTCTGAGGGCTTCACAGAACAGCTGTATTTATACTGAGATTAAATTACACACAGGAGGACTCTATTTACAAATTTAGGTGACTTCTGAAGGCAATTGGTTCCATTACATTTTAGTTAGGGGTATCAGATTAAAGGGGGCTGAATGCAAACGCCACACTTTTCAGATATTTATTTGTAAAAAAAAAATGAAAACCATTTATAATTTTCCTTCCACTTCACAATTATGTGTTGATCTATCACATAAAATCTCAATAAAACACCTTTGTTTTTGGTTGTAACATGACAAAATTTGGAAAATTTTAAGGGGTATGAGTATGAGTATGAATACTAATGCCGCGTACACACGTGCAGACTTTTGCCGGCGGACTTAGTCCAGCGGACAATCCCGCCGGACTTTCCAGCTGGGTCCGCTGGACTTTCCGAGCGTGTGGACTTGCCCACACACGCACGGACTTCTCCGGCGGATAATCCGCCGGCCAAAAGTCCGGGGACTTTTGAAAATGAACGGACTTGCCCACACACGGAGCAGTCCGTTCATTTCGAACGTAACTTCAGGTACGTAGCTAGCGTAGGCAGTGCCGGCGCGCTAGCTCCGTCACCTGGCATGGATTTAAAGGGACTCCCCACGCCGAAAAACGGCGTGGGGGTCCCCCCCAAATCCATCTCAGACCCTTATCCGAGCACGCAGCCTGGCAGGCCAGGAAAGGGGTGCCCCCCCTCCTGAGCCGTACCAGGCCGCGTGCCCTCAAAATGGGGGTGCCCTGGGGAAAGGGGGGCCGTGCGGCCCCCCCACCCCAAGGCACCTTGTCCCCATGTTTATGACGACAAGGGCCTCTTCCCGACAACCCTGGCCGTTGGTTGTCGGGGTCTGCGGGCGGGGGCTTATCGGAATCTGGGAGCCCTCTTTAATAAGGGGGCCCCCAGATACAGGCCCCCCACCCTATGTGAATGAGTATGGGGTATGATGTACCAATACCCATTCACCTAAGGTGTAAAATGTAAAGTACAAAAACACACACACTTTTGAAAAAATATTTTATTGCACTGCTCCGGGGGTCTTCTTCCGTCTTGGGGGTCTTCTCGCCGGACTCCTCCGCTCTCTTCTGCTCTTTTACCTAGCTCTTTCACGAGCGGAGAAGTCCGGCTACCTTCTTCGTCGTCGCCGCCGTCGTCTGGGGGTCTCTATCCGCCTTCGGTGGTCTTCCGGGGTCTCTTCTGTTCTTGCGGCGGTCGTCATCTTCTGCGCCGCCGACGCCTTCTTCTTCTTGTTCTTCTTCTTGTTCTTCTTCTTGTTCCGATGTTGACCCGATGCTCTCTCTGCCCGGAATGGCAGAGGCGCGCTCCGCTGGGACTTATATAGTCACAGTCCCAGCATCCTCCGGGACTGTGACATCACAGGGGGCGGGGTCACCATGTGACATGAGCATGTGACCCTGTCCCTATATAAGTCCCAGCGCAGCGCGCCTCTGCCATTCCACAAGGGGGCGGGGTCACCATGTGACATGGGCATGTGACTCTGTCCCTATGTCCCTATATAAGTCCCAGCGCAGCGCGCCTCTGCCATTCCGGGCAGAGAGAGCATCGGGTCAACATCGGAACAAAAAGAAGAACAAGAAGAAGGACAAGAAGAAGAAGAAGGCGCCGGCGGCGCGGAAGACGACGACCGCCGCAAGAACAGAAGAGACCCCCGGAAGACCCCGGAATACCCCCGAAGGCGGATCGAGACCCCCAGACGACGGCGGCGACGACGAAGAAGGTAGCCGGACTTCCCCGCTCGGTAAAAGAGCTTGGTAAATGGCGGGGGAGTCCGGCGAGAAGACCCCAAGACGGAAGAAGACCACTGGAGCAGTGCAATAAAATATTTTTTTCAAAAGTGTGTGTGTTTTTGTACTTTACATTTTACACCTTAGGTGAATGGGTAGGGGTACATCGTACCCCATACTCATTCACATAGGGTGGGGGGCCGGTATCTGGGGGCCCCCTTAGTAAAGGGGGCTCCCAGATTCCGATAAGCCCCCGCCCGCAGACCCCGACAACCAACGGCCAGGGTTGTCGGGAAGAGGCCCTTGTCCTCATCAACATGGGGACAAGGTGCTTTGGGGTGGGGAGCCGCACGGCCCCCCTTTCCCCAGGGTGCCCCCCATGTTGAGGGCACGCGGCCTGGTACGGCTCAGGAGGGGGGGCGCTCGTTCGTCCCCACCCCTTTCCTGGCCTGCCAGGCTGCGTGCTCGGATGAGGGTCTGACATGGATTTGGGGGGAACCCCCACGCCGTTTTTTCGGCGTGGGGAGGACCTTTAAATCCATGCCAGGTCACGGAGCTAGCGCGGCGGCAGTAACTGCCTACGCTAGCTACGTAACCTGAAGTCACGTGCTAAATGAACGGACTTGCCGATGAGCGGCAAGTCCGTTCATTTCAAAAGTCCCGCGGACTTGCCCACTAACGGCGGGATTGTCCGCCGGACTGCCAAGTCCAGCGGATAATTTTAAAACCAAACTTAAAACTTTGGCGCCAAAAAGTCCGCCGGACTTTGGCGCCAAAAAGTCCGCTGGCGCCTACACACGAGGGGATTATCCGCTGGACTTCAGTCCAGAGGATAATCCCGCGGGATTGTCCCTTCGTGTGTACGCGGCCTTACAGACACTGTAAGTTGATTATTCGTGTTGAAAATATGATTTTATTGCACTTTATGATGATTACCGGTATATTTTAAAAAGGTAGCCCAACATGATGTGTTTATAATTTTTCCTTATATTTGTGTCCGAATAATAGTCAGTGCCACTATCTCAGAGTATAGATATATATTTTTTTACCAATAATTAGCTTGCGGGGGGAGGGGATTTTTTTTCCATTGGTTAAAACAAAAACACCTGAAGTCTGAATATACATGCAAAATGTTTAAACTACACTTTTTAAACATTCGCAAAAATGTTCAAATAAAAGCTCCTGAAAATGCTTGAAAATTGCTCAGGTGTAAATGCAGCTGCTCAGGGATGTATAGATGTCGTGGCCATGGAGCTTTGCCTTGCAGACATGGCAAAGGTTAGTCTGTATGTTGCATTTGACAGGAGGTACCACCACCAAACGCAACCCATTTAAGTGTATGGGGCCACATTGCACCTGCCCTGCAACCGCATGTAATGCACACAGTTGCTGCACATTGATTTGGCCTTTTTTAGGGTTAAAACAGGCAGCGAGGATGCAACCTGCTCACTGCCTGTAAAACACCCTCTGAAAAGCAATCCACCACACATTGTTTTACAGAAGGACAGCAAGGGCTGCGGCACGGGAGAACAAGCCCTTAGTGTCTATAGCTTAACTCAAACTATTGCTTCTTTAAAGTGTCTCCATTGCATTGTGGGATGTGGGAGGCGGCAAGCCTATGTCCTGTTTTGAACACTACCAGCTTTTGGGGTTTTGTGGGTGTACCAAAGGGGAATTATAACACATGCAGTTTCAGGGGCTCCATGGGTGCATAGAAGAGGAATTATAAAAGGTGCTAGGTGCTAGTGTGCACCAGCATATGGTAGCAGATCGTCTAGCTTGGTTAATTTTATATAATTGTTATGGCAAGTTCCCTTTAAAGCAATTTTTCATACAAGAAACATGAAATCCACCACTACTAGCCTAACAATGCTGGATGCCTGGATGTGATTCTGACCCCCCAGGATTCAATACTGTGAGTCACAGACCTAGAACAAGCATGCATGTAGGCAGGTGCAGTTTACTTTCTCCACTGTAGGTGGAGCTTGTGGCACTGAAGTTGGAGGGGAAGTCAAGAGGAACATGGTTCCTCTATGGTTCCTGGGTCACTGGGGAAGCGATCCGATTAGATGTTGTTGCTCCATTTGACTCTGGCAGCTATCTTGGGTCAGGCAGAGCATATTTAAGGCCCTGGCTCCCAGGTTAGGCGAGCATTTTGCATGTGGGTAGTGTAGGGACAGGTCACCTGTCTGACAGGGACAATGATTAGTGGCAGGAAGAGGTTCTAGACGAGTAAGGAAAAGATTGGGATGCACCATCCTTCCTGGACACCTTCTCATTTGGATACCGCTGCATTTCACCCCTCAAGACAGCCGCTGTCGGCACACCCGAGACCTCCTCTGCCACATCGCTGTTGCATTTTTTTGAGTGTTCCTGGTCAGGCACCTTCCTTTTGTTGTGAATTATTGAACCTTGGCATTAATATAAGTTTTGTTCTCTGCAACTGGACTCTGGACATGCAGATAAGAACCACTGTTGTTTCCCTGTGTTTCCTGATTTTTTTTCTTGCTCATGACCAGAGGCTTAGAGCAGTGTTTCTCAACTCCAGTCCTCAAGGCGCCCCAACAGGTCATATTTTCGGCTTTCCATTATTTTGAACAGGTTTTCCACAGCTGTTTCATCTGAGGGAAACCCTAAAAAACATGACCTGTTGGGGCGCCTTGAGGACTGGAGTTGAGAAACACTGGCTTATGCCCCATACACACGATCGGATGTGAGCCTGTTGGTGGAAAGTCCAACCGTGTGTATGCTCCATCGGACATTTGTTGTCAGACTTTCTGTCAACAAATGTTGGCTAGCAGGTTCTCAAATTTTCCACCAAAATAAATTTGTTGTCGGAATTTCCGTCGCAAAAAAGTTCACGCATGCTCGGAATCAAGCAGAAGGAACCGCACTGGCTATTGAACTTCCTTTTTCTCGGCTCGTAGTACGTCTTTTACGTCTCCACGTTCCCAGTTGGCCAACATTTGTGTGACTGTGTGTATGCAAGACAAGTTTGAGCCAACAACCTTCAACAAAAATCCACGTTTTGTTGGCAGAAAGTCCGATCGTGTGTACGGGGCATTAGAGTATTAAAGCCACTGGATCAGCATGACAACCAGGTAGCTAGCATTTTCAGAAAGACATCAGCAATGGAACCCCGAATATCTTATACGTCAAGTGAGGTTTAAAGGAAACGTATACAGGTAGAAATATAGAAGCTGCCATTGCTGACCTTCCTCTGAAAATGCTACTTGCCTAGTTGCCTCTGTTTTTAGCCTTTTTTTTCACAATTCAAACTAGCTTTATTCTTTGTTTAACATAACCTGTTTTTTTCAGACTATACAGTTCCCCTGATGTGTTTAGTGTTTTTTCTGAGGTTTTGACTCAGTAGAAGCAGGCAGAGAGCTAAGTCCAAGTGAAATCACAACTTCTGATTTGCATGTTTGCTTCTGGTCAGTGAGTAACAGTACTGAAGATAAAGGATTAGCATTACAGCCAGGAATCTAGTATTCTCAGAAAGTGAGGTTGGTAATGCCAGGCTACATATTTCCTCAGCACAGGTTTTCTTAAAAGATAACTGCTTTAGAGCTTCCCCTACTATTCTGAAATACTGCTAATACTGCAGTCCATTAATTGCTTTCATAGCAGTCTAAGCAGTTGTGCTCAGGGAAAGTAGGTCACAGCACAGGGCATCTGACTGCCCAGAAAAATGCATAGACTTGCTGTTCTCTACAATCAGATGTGCTTTGCAGGGTCCTGCTTTCCTTGCGTAACGACTTTCACTTCCCATTTTATTTAATGCAGGCTCTAAACACATACACTATATTACACTATATTACAAAAGTATTGGGACGCCTGCCTTTACACGCACTTGAACATTAATGGCATCCCATTCTTCATCCGTAGGGTTCAATATTAAGTTGGTCCACCCTTTACAGCTATAACAGCTTCAACTCTTCTGGGAAGGCTGTCCACAAGGTTTAGGAGTGTCTATGGGAATGTTTGACCATTCTTCCAAAAGTGCATTTGTGATGTCAAGCACCGATGTTAGACGAGAGAAGGCCTGGCTTTCAGTCTCCACTCAAATTCATCCCAAAGGTCAGGACTCTGTGCAGACCAGTCAAGTTCCTCCACCCCAAACTCGCTCATCCATGTCTTTATGGACCTTGCTTTGTGCACTGGTGTGCAGTCATATTGGAACAGGAATGGGCCATCCCCAAACTGTTGCCACAAAGTTGGGAGCCTTAAGGATGCCTTAAGAACTCCCTTCACTGGAAGTAAGGGGCCAAGCCCAACCCCTGAAAAACAACCCACACCATAATCCCCCCTCCACCAAATGATTTGGACCAGTGCACAAAGCAAGGTCCATAAAGACATGGATGAGTGAGTTTGGGGTGGAGGAACTTGATTGGCCTGCACAGTCCTGACCTCAACCCGATACAGGGATGAATTAGAGTGGAGCCTATGAGCCAGGCCTTCTTGTCCAACATCAGTACCTGACCTCACAAATGCTGGAAGAATAGTCAAACATTCCCACAGACACACTCCTAGTACGTATTTCCAAATCATTTAATGGAGGGGTATTAGGGTATGGGGGTGTTTTTCAGGGGTTGGGCTTGACCCCTTAGTTCCAGTGAAGAGAACTCTTAAGGCATCAGTATACCAAAACATTTTGGACAATTTCATGCTGCCAACTTTGTGGGAACAGTTTGGGGATGGCCCCTTCCTGTTCCAACATGACTGCACACCAGTGCACAAAGCAAGGTCCATAAAGACATGGATGAGCGAGTTTGGGATGGAGGAACTTGACTGGCCTGACTTTAACCCGATAGAACACCTTTGGGATGAATTAGAGAGGAGACTGCAAGCCAGGCCTTCTCGTTCAACATCAGTACCTGACCTCACAAATGCGCTTCTAGAAGAATGGTCAAACATTCCCATAGACACACTCCTAAACCATGTGGACAGCCTTCCCAGAAGAGTTGAAGCTGTTATACTGCAAAGGGTGGGCAAACTCAATATTGAACCCTACGGATGAAGACTGGGATGCCATTAAAGTTCATGTAAAGGCAGGCATCCCAATACTTTTGGTAATATAGTGTAGGATTGGACGTCTCTCTGTGACAGCAGCACTAGGATGGTAGTTTTCCATTATCTTCTGTGAACTATAGCCTATTGAATTTATCTTAAATGATTTGCTCAAGGCAATTACTAGATAGAACGATCAAAATAGAGCAATAAAGTACCCCCATTTCCACACAGCATTGAAAACAAGTGAAATAATATATTTACCTTTCTAAAAACTGCTGTATTTCAATCTGCTCCACTATTAGGGAGTTCACTTCTAAACTGTTTGCCTGCTCTTTGTTTGGGTTCTTCTCACATGGTTTATAGGCACTGTGATAAAAATAAAAATAAAACAGAGGACAAAAGCAGAGTTAACACCATCATTTAATACATGCCCTGAATATTATTTACCATTAGTATACACTCAAAAGAAAAATATTAGTTCTTGGTGGACCTCCACTTTTAAAGCGGTATATAACCCAAAAGCAGACATTTATTATACTGCAGCTTACCAATTTTTATATGTGATGGCTGCATTCGTTTTCTTTTTTTAGGCTTTCTTTCCTTTATTTTTAATTGATTAATCTGATTGTCTGGTAGCATCCCTGGAATAAATAGGTCCCCCGGGAGAGTTTATACAAAAAATAATAGCTTTATATACTGCCCCATCTGCTAAGATCAGGATTATTGGGATACTGTCTCCGCGTGTTAAAATCTCTAACTGGACATGCCAGGGGTGTCCGTTATCACCATACTTGTACATCTTGGTCTATGGTCCAACCCCTTCATTCGGGGGGTTCAGGTGGGCAATAATTAATATAAATTGAGTATATTCGTGGATGATTTACTCATATATGTATCTAATCCAAGAATAGCCTTTCCGAGCATTCTTCGTGAATTGGAACAATTTGGTCTTTATTTCAAATTTCGAATTTCCGAATTTCGAATTTTCCAATTTTGAATTTCCGAATTTCCGAATTTCAAATTTCCGAATTTTCGGAAATTGAAAAATTTGTCAACATTTTTAAAGAAATTCGGAACTAAACGAATTGCACATGTCTACTAATTATAGGGATAAGAAAAGTTGAACATGTCCAAACCTAGCTGTATCAATGCACCGATGTTTCTTGAGCATATTGGTTAGGTCTGGTCCCACGATGACACAGGTTCTGCTCTGGTCCCAATCCCCGTTCCTCAGAACCTTCAGTCTCACTGGGTTGTGCCTGTCTGGATGGCTGAAGGCAGGTCTCTGCAGAGGTGGGCTGTCTACTAAAAGTGATCCTTGAATGGGCCAATCGAATTCCTAACAAACATTAAAAGAGAAAGTTTTATGTGAAAATACTCTTATGCCGAGCAGATGAAATGGTTATGTGTTGCATTTTCGTACAAAATTTCTGTCTTTATTTATAATAGTCAAGACCAAAAAATTTGTTTTTTACATTTTTTTTAATTCAGCTCCAACAACAGGTAAAACGCCACCTACCACAGGAAATCCCCCTACTTTCTGACAACCTGACACTTAAACTAGATGGAACATTGATTGGGTTGATATGGTTTTTCATACTAATGAGTTCCATTTAGTAGATGCCCATACCTGCAGTTTACATAGATATAATTTACAATAAATATTACATTTATGTATTAGAATAAAATATGAAATAACAGAAAAAAATAAAAATACAGAGAATATTAAACAAAGCACAAGGATAGAAATGATCGAAAATTCAGAATTCAGAAATTTGGAAATCCAAAAATTAGGATTTTCAAATTTCCAAATTTCCAATTTCCGAATTTTCCAATTTCCAATCTCTATAGTCATAGTCATTACGAATACATAGTAATAATCAGAATGTACGGTAACTACTTTTCTTAGTCAACCTCAAAGTAAATCTGTGGCCAAGCTATGGGCATTCATTTATTTATATATTTGTGCAAGCAGTAAATAAAACTTGAAAACAAGCCCTCTCTAACCTTGGTAACTGCAAGCATTCTGGAAGAATTCATCCTGACATTTTAAAGCAGAAGCACCAAAGTCCTTTAAGCGGACCTTCAGTTTTTCTTTCATCTTTCCATCTATTAAATCTTCTGCCTTTGTTGTTTTAACTTTGGATAGTAAAACATTTTTTTTCTGCCAGTAAATAGCTTATACAGCCCACTTCTTGTTTTTTGTCTGGTAAAAAGCCTAGGCTTATGACAGCTCTCTTTCTCTCTCATGAGAGTTTGCCAGCAAGGGAGGGGGGTGAGTCATAAGAGGGCCAATGAGAGATGCAGAGCTGGAGGTGTGCCTCTGTGTAAATCCAGGAAGTGAATAGGCAGCAGCTTCAGCTGCCCACAGTTAAAATGGCTGCAGCCAGACTTAGTGGATGGAGATTTCTGCAGCATATTTGGCAAGTACAGAATCACAGTATATATAAAATAATATGCAAAGTGGTTGGAGGGAATCTTTAGAATGGCAAAGATGTTTTTATTACAAATTATGTGAGCAGATTGCAGTTCCTTGTTCAAGTGGTTCTTTCAACAACTCAGCTTCCCCTTCCCAGAATACTTAGGCCCCTTTCACACTGGGGTGGGGAGCTGCGGTGACGGTAAAGCAGCGCTATATTTAGCGCTGCTTTACCGTCGTTTTCGCCGCGGTATTCGGCCGCTCGCGGTGCGGTTTTACCCCCAGTGAGCGTCCGAAAAAGGGTTAAAGACCCCCCGCAGAGCGCCGCCGTAGCGGCTCTTTGCGGCGGTATTACCGCAGTGTCCCATTCAAATCAATGGGAAGAAGCGGTTTAGGAGCGGTGAATACACCGCTCCTATACCGCTCCAAAGATGCTGCAGGACTTTTTTTACCGTCCTGCTAGCGCACCGCTCCAGTGTGAAACACTGGAGTGAATGGGGCCGGATTTTTTCAGGCGCTATACAGGCGCTATTTTTAGCGCTGTACTGCCTGAAAACGCCCCAGTGTGAAAGGGGCCTTAGTCACTGCTGGGAGGTGGAAACAGCTGAGCTGATTTACATCAGCCAAAGCAATAATCACTGTGTTCTCTCAGCAGGGACGGCTCCTTGAGCCCCCTGCTGGGAGAACACAAAAGCTCTGCGATAGGGATTGTCCTATCAACACTGGCTGTGTTGATGAGGGAATTGAGCTATTTTCTTTCAGTTGCAGGCAAGAAAATCGCTTCATCTATGGCCTGCCTTAGTGAATTTCTTCAGTACTTCTGCTGTGAACTCTAATGCCGCGTACACACGATCGGAAATTCCGCCAGCAAAAGTCCGATGTGAACTTTTGGTCAGAAATTTCGACCGCGTGTATGCTCCATCAGACTTTTGCTGGCAGAATTCCCTCCAGCAAAAGATTGAGAGCAGGTTCTCAACTTTTCGGTTGGAAAAAGTTCCGATCTGAAATTCCGATCATCTGTACCAATTCCGACGCACAAAATTCCTACGCATGCTCGGAAACAATTCGGCGCATGCTCTGAAGCATTGAAATTCATTTTCTCGGCTCGTCGTAGTGTTGTACGTCACCGCGTTCTTGACAGTCGAAAGTTCCGAGAACTTTTGTATGACCGTGTGTATGCAAGACAGGCTTGAGCGGAATTCCGACGGAAAAAACATCCAAGTTTTTTCCGATGGAAAATCTGCTCGTGTGTATGCAGCATAAGAGTGAATTGTTCAACATTGCCTGCAGGTACAAAGGTAAATGAGAGCTTGTCATTCACTGCCTGTATGTAAATACTTGACTGTCAATAGCTTGGTTACAGATTTAAATTAACTGGTAAAATCAGAAAAAGTCTCCATTAAAGCGCACACATTATTTTACATTAAAGCCTCAAATGTATTTAGCTTGTTACATTCAAATGTAAAACATTATATTCAATAATACCTCGTTAATCTCTCCATTTGGCAGAACTGGCCACAAATAGGTCAGTTTGTTCCACAAAGGGTTCTTCACTTTTGACAGTTTCCATTGGCCAGGTTTGGATAAGCCTTCATGTTTTATTGCCCATCTGCAGAGAAGAACAATATTTATAGGAACCCCAATGATACAAGACATCTGCATAACTCCCCCCCCCCCCCCCCGCTCACAGCCAAAAGCATAGCTCCCAACTGTCCCTGATTTCGAGGGACTGTCCCTGATTTGGAACAATGTCCCTCTGTCCCTCTTCCCCCCTCACTTGTCCCTCATTTTGGTCTGATACAAATAGTTGTATATAAAATGCACTTTTTATCTTTCAAAAAGTTTTCCCCAGTGCTAAACCTTTCATCCAAATTCTAAATTGTTGCATTTGTAAATTTCAAAAGCCAATATAAAGGAATAGTAGTGGTAAAAAAAAAGTCTCTTGTGGATTTAATTAACCTTTTTTTTGCTTAATTCTCCTTTAAGGGTGTGTGGCAGAGGGCGTGTCCTATGCCAACATACATTTGCTAGTACACAGGTGTCAAACACAAGGCCCGCGGGCCGAATCCGACCCTCCAGGCCATTTCATGTGGTCCTCGCACCTCTCCTGCAGCTGCAGGAGAGCTCCAGCCCTCCTCTGGTCCTCCTCCAGACCCCTACTATCTGCTTTCAAGCAATGCATTCAGCTTCTTCCCAGCAGCAGCATAAGGAAAGGGGATGCACTGTGATGTAAGGGAGAGTAGGGGACTCAACTTCTGCTGGTGGGGTGGCTCTTGGTATTCGCTGGACATCCAATCTTACAGATACAACCGACCCTTTTGAGGACAATCATAATGCTAATGCGGCCCACGATGAAATTGAGTTTGACACCCCTGTGCTAGTAGGTGTCCCTCATTCCCATCACAAAATGAGAGGAAGCAGCAAGGAAGTGCCAACACTAGGTTGCAACAGTCATGGCTCCAGTTATATTTTCCTTGCATGTTATTTTATATTAAACTTCCAGGCTTTGAAATCAGCTTTGCTTTTCAGTTCCTAACAGGCATTCAAATCATTTCCTAGTTTACTCTGACTTCATTTGATGCTTATTATTGGTCAGTGACTTATTTAGCCATAGACAGCCAGGCAGCTGGCATTTTTACAGGGAAGCCATCAATGACATTGTCTACATGTGCCTTTAAGAAGATTCCTTTAAAATGAACATGTGAAACACAAATAAAGATAATGCACAATACTATATATTGTACTAAGATGCATTCTGCTAAAAGAACACTAGATGGAGACAACATATCATTCAAGTCAAGTCTACAATCATCGACTATAATATTAGGTCTGTCGAAAGCAGAAGGGTCTCAGCTGAATCTGGAACTAGATTTGAAGTTGATAATCTTCAGCATCAACTATGCAGCAGATTCTTCAAAATGTATTATGCTTAGCGCAAGTCACTGGTGGTGACAGAGGTTTTATCTGAGCAGTTTTGTATGAAAACTTACATAACTGTCCAACACACATTCTGTGAATCTTTCTCCTATAAATATATAAAACTGGATACAATTGTAAGATCAGTACACACATTTTGCAATTTGATTGTTAGCCATATCAACGTTCCAAATTTTCAGATCAGCATCACACAAGTCACTAGTATAGAACGGTTCTAAAGTCAAAGTGTTTTTTTGCCTTAATGCTTTTTCCTGCATTAAAGTGGAAGTAAACCCTTTGATTTAAATAGTTAAAAAAAAATGGCATGCCGGAAATGCTAACTGTCACATTGACTATGCTTTCAACCAAACTGTCAAACCATCCAATGGCTGGTGTCATAACTGATCACATGTGCAGCATCATCGCAGTTGAAGATTGAACAGAGGCCAAGATGGCAGCTTCCTTAGCTGAAAACGATAGGAGGGTTTACTTCCACTTTAAATAATAAAAAAAAAACACCCCGCCCATCCCTAAACACTTTCCTGCCTTCTCTCAGGATCCAGCGCTGTCCTGGACAGTGCCACTTTCCCCCATAGGCTCCTGCTGCTGTCAATTAAACTCCTGTGAGGAGTGAAAGGGGGCAGGGCTTACCAGCGCTGTGCATGTCTATGGATGTACAGAGCCCAGATCGGAAGTGTGCCTGCATGGGTGCCCTCCAAGGACCATGCTTGCTGAGGGGACACCCAGAGGAGAGAAGGAGCCCATAATGCCGGCAGAGGACTCCAGCAGAGGAGGTAAGGAACTGCTCTGTGCAATATCGTTCACAAAACAGGTACAGTAAGTATAACCTCTACTTTTTTATTTAAAAAAAATGACTTAATTATACCTCCTATGAAGGAGTACCACAAGAGCACTTTACCTGGACTCCACAATGAAATCACAACATGTAAATGTCTGCATGCCTGAGCTAAGGGCAGATGAATTCCAAGAAGTTAATGCTATATGAATCATCTGCCCTTACTTAACACGGCCACAGCAAGAAATACAAGGGTGTGTTTTTCTTTGCTTTGAATACTAAAAATAAATGAAATAGTGCTTTTGGTTTGTGGTGATCAGATACAGTGTAGTTCCACTTTAATACGCAATATATTGGTCTGGGATTCTTGTACATTAATTATCAATTTAATGTTACCTGACATTCATTTTTATATATCTAATACTATTGGCTATTGGGCTTTTAGCTTTATGACCCTGAGAATGGAATATTTTAGTAATATTGTATTGATATGGAGATGTCCTTATGTTTTTTTTTCTAGCCTTGATAAAAGGGGTCACCTTTGCACCCCAAAACATTTTGGGTACTTTTTGGATTGTCCCCCCTGACTTATTGAAATAAAGTTGTATCTGGACCTCTTAGCAGTGGTATGGTGCTTCGATTTCAATTTTTGTTACATTATATTACAGGCCAAGGAGACTGTGGAAATCCTCTTGGGTGTAGAAACCACCTGCCCAAGAACCAGAATATTTACATCAAAATCAATACTTTAAGATAATAATACCAATAAGATAACTTTAAGGGCCCAGTGCTTTTTTTTCTACTTTTTTCAACTACCCTACCATTACATGACAACTTAAATCCTAGATATAAAAATGCAAGGAACCATGGTTACCCATGGCACAGCATCTTGCACAGAGCGTAGGTGTGAAGGAAGTGTCCTATACAATCTCATTAAAAAATATAATTTAGATTTACTAAATTGTGTTTTGCAAAGGTCTATCAAACTGGAAATAGATTGAATGCATACAGTGCCTTGAAAAAGTATTCACACCCCTTGAAATTTTCCATATTTTGTCATGTTACAACCAAAAAATGGAAATGTATTTTTTTGGGATTGTATGTGATAGACCAACACAAAGTGGCACATAATTGTGAAATGGAAGGAAAATGATAAATGGTATTCAACATTCTTTACAAATAAATATGTGAAAAGTGTGGCGTGCATTTGTATTCAGCCTTTGTAGAACCACCTTTTTCTGCAATTACAGCTGCAGGTCTTTTTGGGGATGTCTCTACCAGCTTTGCACATCTACAGAGTGAAATGTTTGCCCATTCTTCTTTGCAAAATAGCTGAAGCTCTGTCAGATTGGATGGAGAGCGTCTGTGAACAGCAATTTTCAAGTCTTGCCACAGATTCTCAATTGGGTTTAGGTCTGGACTTTCACTAGGCCATTCTAACACATGAATATGCTTTGATCTAAACCATTCAATTGTAGCTCTTGCTGTATGTTTTGGGTCATTGTCCTGCTGGAAGGTGAACCTCCACCCCAGTCTCAAGTCTTTTGCAGACTCTAACAGGTTTTCTTCTAAGATTGCCCTGTATTTGGCTCCATCCATCTTCCCATCAACTCAGACCAACTTCCCTGTCCGTGCTGAAAAAAAGCATCCCCAAAACATGATCCTGCCACCACCATGTTTCACGGATGGTGTGTTCATGGTTATGTGCAGTTTGAGTTTTCTGCCACACATAGCATTTTGCTTTTAGGCAAAAAAGTTACATTTTGGTCTCATCTGACCAGAGCACCTTCTTCCACATGTTTGCTGTGTCCCCCACATGGCTTCTCGCAAACTGCAAATGGGACTTCTTATGGCTTTCTTTCAACAATGGCTTTCTTCTTGCCACCCTTTTCCCTAAAGGCCAGATTTGTGGAGTGCACAACTAATAGTTGTCCTGTGGACAGATTCTCCCACCCGAGCTGTGGATCTCTGCAGCTCCTCCAGAGTTACCATGGACCTCTTGGCTGCTTCTCTGATTAACCTCCCTGACGGTATTCCCGAATGTGGCTCGGGGTGGATTTTCAGCCAATCCTTTAAACAGCTTAAGAATTGTATTCAGTATGTAAGTATAAAACAACACTAAAAACTTGCGTGAAAAATGTTGGAGCACTTGCAGAGTGCTAGAGCGGGTGGGAGCTTCCAGGTGATGTGTCACAGGAGCACAGTAGGACCGTCGGGAAGGCTCTATTGAGGGATCCACAAGTTCTGTATGTTAGCCGCAGCTGGAGCCTCAGTAAGCATCATGTAGACATCGGCTGTGTGTCTCTGGGTGGGAGTGGTCCAGGGCTGTCGAACTGGGGAGTCGCCCACACGCTGTCCGACCAATCAGAGCGCATTTAGAAGGTCCTCCTGTGCTCCTGTGACACTGCACGTGGAAGCTCCCACCTGCTCTAGCACTCTGCAAGTGCTCCAACATTTTTCACGCAAGTTTTTAGTGTTTTTTTTTTTTATACTTATATACTGAATAAATTCCTAAGCTGTTTAAAGGATTGACTTGGCGCTTCTCTCTCCTCCTTTTGCTTTCCTTTTGTTCACAGTGATTGGGTTCCCCAGCCCGAGCCTGAAGCAGCCTCGCTCCCTTTACAGCCTCCATTTAGAGACTTTTTTTGAGACAAATTTTTAGGGGTTCATCCCCCAGAACTTTCAATCCACTCACCATTCACATGGTTGCACCTTTATGTATCGGCATGCAGATGCATGCCTTTTCATTTAAATTTAAACATTTTATATTTTTCATCCGATGGTTTAGCGCTGAACATTATACCAATATTGTGTATGTGTTTCCTCCCAATGTCATACTAGCTCATTATGCCTTTGTCTTGCAGGTTTTTTATTTTTTATTTTTTATTTTCGGAGGTTTACAACCTCTTTAAAGGCCAAGGGGCCACATGCACATTCAAAATGAGGCTCCCTCAGGGACGGACTGACCATTCGATGATTCGGTGGCCGCCCGAGGGCCCCGTGCAGGGGGTGGCCCGGGCCGGCTCAGTCCGCCCCTGGAGGTGCCAGTCCTGGGGGCCGTTTTTAACTGGGGGCTTGGTTGGCAGACGGCAAAATACACAGCAGCAGCGGACGCCGCACTTTACAATGCATGCATCCGCCGCCGCCCACTGATATGCCTGTCTGCCTGAGTGAGGGGAGGAGCATAAGAATGCTGAGTTGCATTCGGCCCGTGAGGCGCCAGCAGCGCTGATTTCTCCATCCATTTGCCCCGCCCACTGCACGAGGAGAATAGGAGGAGTGGATGGCCGCCCGTGGATCAGAAGAATTAAGGTCGGTCTCTCTCTCCCTCTCTCTCCCCCTCTCTATCTCCCCCCTCTCCCTCCCCCTCTCTCTCTCTCTCTCTCCCCTCTCCCTCCCCCCCTCTCTCTCTCCCCCTCTCCCTTCCCCCTCTCTCTCTCTCTCCCCCCTCTCTCTCTCTTTTTGCATGTAAAAAAAGAGTGCATTTTTTAAATTAGTTTTTGCCTGCAGAGCGTTGCAGCTTTTTTTGGGGGGGTGCAAACTAAAAAAAATCAAACGCAGCCACTGTGCCCTCAAACGCAGCCACTGTGCCCTCAAACGCAGCCACTGTGCCATAAAACGCAGCCACTGTGCCCTCAAACGCAGCCACTGTGCCATAAAACAGCCACTGTGCCCTCAAATGCAGCCACTGTGCCCTCAAAAGCAGCCACTGTGCCCATCAAACGCAGCCACTGTGCCCATAAATTGCCACCACTGTGCCCATCAAACGCAGCCACTGTGCCCTCAAACGCAGCCACTGTGCCCATAAATTGCCACCACTGTACCCATTAAATGCAGCCACTGTGCAATCCAACGCAGCCACGGTGCCCATAAACTGCCACCACTGTGCCCATTAAATGCAGCCACTGTGCAATCAAACGCAGCCATGGTGCCCATAAATTGCCAACACTGTGCCCATCAAACGCAGCCACTGTGTCATCAAACGCAGCCACTGTGCCCATAAATTGCCACCACTGTGCCATCAAACGCTGCCACTGTGCCCAAACGCAGCCACTGTGCCCATAAATTGCCACCACTGTGCCCATCAAACGCAGCCACTGTGCCATCAAATGCAGCCACTGTGCCCATCAAACGCAGCCACTGTGCCCAGCCACTGTACCCATAAATTGCCACCACTGTGCCCATTAAATGCTGGGTTATACCGGAATCGCCCAAAAGTAGTTTCTGTACAACTTTTGGCGACTTCTGGGTGCAATTTCTATAGACATCTGTGCACAGATGTCTCTGAAATCACTGCCAAACTCGCACTGACATGCTGGTATGAAATCGTGCAAGATTAGCTGAACTTGCACAATTTCATTTCCTCTGTCAGTGTGAACCTGGGCTAAGAGAGTTTATTCCCTATATATATATATATGTGGTCAGTGAGAAGAATGTCCCTTACATTGGTGGTCAGCGAGAAGAATGTTCATTACATGGGCGGGGACACATGGGCGGAGACACAGGGGGCCCCATGATCTCCTTTTGCCCGGGGGCCCCATGAGCTGTCAGTCCGCCCCTGGGCTCCCTCATATGTTTACGCAAAAAAAAATAAAAAAAACAGCCCAGATTAGGGTGCTGCTGTATGTGAGCAAAGTTAATTGCAAAAGAAGAAATACACAGCCACATATTCATTGCCAGTGTTGCTTAGACTGTTCATGATAATCATACTATTCTGTAACACAACATACAGCTTTATTGCATTCCCAAAACATGTTAAAGGATTTGTGTATTTTAATATTGCATTGGAAGACACATAAAAAGACCTTCTCCCTGCTGTGAGGTGTGTATAATCTTTTTTATTGCATTAGTACACAGGGGCGGACTGACAACTCATGGGGCCCCCGGGCAATAGAAGATCATGGGGCCCCCTTGGTCCCCACACTCAAGGGGACCAAGCGCACACACAGGGGGACACTGGAGGGAGAGCGCACACACAGGGGGACACTGGAGGGAGAGCGCACACACAGGGGGACACTGGAGGGAGAGCGCACACACAGGGGGACACACAGGGGGACACTGGAGGGAGAGCGCACACACGGGGGACACACAGGGGACACTGGAGGGAGAGCGCACACACGGGGGACACACAGGGGGACACTGGAGGGAGAGCGCACACGCGGGGGACACACAGGGGGACACTGGAGGGAGAGCGCACACGCAGGGGGACACTGGAGGGAGAGCGCACACGCAGGGGGGGGGGCACGCACACACAGGGGGACACTGGAGGGAGAGCGCACACACAGGGGGGCACACACACACAGGGGGACACTGGAGGGAGAGCGCACACACAGGGGGGCACACGCACACAGGGGGACACTGGAGGGAGAGCGCACACACAGGGGGGCACACGCACACAGGGGGACACGGGAGGGAGAGCGCACACACACAGGTGGGCACACGCACACAGGGGGACACTGGAGGGAGAGCGCACACACACAGGTGGGCACACGCACACAGGGGGACACTGGAGGGAGAGCGCACACACACAGGTGGGCACACGCACACAGGGGGACACTGGAGGGAGAGCGCACACACAGGGGGGGACACGCACACAGGGGGACACTGGAGGGAGAGCGCACACACAGGGGGGGACACGCACACAGGGGGACACTGGAGGGAGAGCGCACACACAGGGGGGCACACACACACACACAGGGGGACACTGGAGGGAGAGCGCACACGCACACAGGGGGACACTGGAGGGAGAGCGCACACACAGGGGGGCACACACACAGGGGGACACTGGAGGGAGAGCGCACACACAGGGGGGGACATGCACACAAGGGGACACTGTGGGCTGGGGGGGGGTGACACTGTGGGCTGGGGGGGTGACACTGTGGGCTGGGGGGGGGGTGACACTGTGGGCTGGGGGGGTGACACTGTGGGCTGGGGGGGGGGTGACACTGTGGGCTGGGGTGACGCTGGGGGGGTGACACTGTGGGCTGGAGGGGTGACACTGTGAGCTGGGGGGTGACACTGTGGGCTGACACTGTGGGCTGGGGGGTGACACTGTGGGCTGGGGGGTGACTCTGGGGGGGTGACACTGTGGGCTGACACTGTGGGCTGGGGGGGGTGACACTGTGTGCTGGGGGGACGCTGGGGGGTGACACTGTGGGCTGGGGGGTGACACTGTGGGCTGGGGGGTGACACTGTGGGCTGGGGTGACACTGTGGGCTGGGGGGGTGACACTGTGGGCTGGGGGGGTGACACTGTGGGCTGACACTGTGGGCTGGGGGGGTGACACTGTGGGCTGGGGTGACGCTGGGGGGGTGACACTGTGGGCTGGGGGGGTGACACTGTGGGCTGGGGGGGGGGGGGTGACACTGTGGGCTGGGGGGTGACACTGTGGGCTGGGGTGACGCTGGGGGGGGTGACACTGTGGGCTGACACTGTGGGCTGGGGGGTGACACTGTGGGCTGGGGTGACGCTGGGGGGGTGACACTGTGGGCTGACACTGTGGGCTGGGGGGTGACACTGTGGGCTGGGGTGACGCTGGGGGGGGTGACACTGTGGGCTGGGGGGACCCGGGGCCCGTGACTCACCGATGCCGATGCTGATGCTGATGCTCCCCGCCGGCCCCTCCACTCTTTCCTTCCATTAGGGGCCCGAACTCGGCAGGTTGAAGCGGCTGTATTACATGCCGCGAATACTGCTAACAGCGCGCGGCTCCCCACCGGCCCCTCCTTCCCTCCCGTCCGTCCCAGGTGACGTCACGACGCATACAGTAGAAGCACCTGGGACGGACAGGAGGGAAGAAGGGGCCGGCGGGGAGCCGCGGGCCGCTAGCAGTATTGTTAGCGGCATCGCGGCATGTAATACAGCCGTTTCAAGTGGCCCCTCATGTGGCCGAGTCCGGGCCCCTAATGGCCCCGGGCCCTCGGGCGGCGCCCGAGTCACCGACCTGTCAGTCCGCCCCTGTTAGTACATGTTCCCCATGGCAGTGCCCAGCATCCCATACCTTTTTAGGCAGTAGTTTGCATATTGGTTCTTAAACATGGGCAGAACTTAGTTATAAGATTTGCCTCCGATAAATTTTAGTGGGATTCACCGTTTCAGGTTCACCACATTTTAAAACGGATTTATCGAACCCTTGGTAAATGGAACCCAGGAAGGTTCACCCATCACTAATCAGGAGCATGGAGATAAGTATAATTTACTTCACTCTATCCTAACTACAACATATTCTTTAAGGAGTTTTACCCTATATATCGCTCCTTTCTCCATAACTTTTAGGTCTATATTATGTACTGTGCACAGGAAAACATGTTGCGCTGTTTATAAATACAGTATCTCACAAAAGTGAGTACACCCCTCACATTTTTGTAAATATTTTCTTATATCTTTTCATGTAACAACACTGAAGAAATGACACTTTGCTACAATGTAAAGTAGTGAGTGTACAGCTTGTATAACAGTGTAAATTTGCTTTCCCCTCAAAATAACTCAACACACAGCCATTAATGCCTAAACCGCTGGCAACAAAAGCGAGTACACCCCTAAGTGAAAATGTCCAAATTGGCCCAATTAGCCATTTTCCCTCCCCAGTGTCATATGACTCGTTAGTGTTACAAGGTCTCAGGTGTGAATGGGGAGCAGGTGTGTTAAATTTGGTGTTATTGCTCTCAACCTCTTATACTGGTCACTTGAAGTTCAACATGGCACCTCATGACAACAAACTCTCTAAGGATCTTAAAAAAAAGAATTGTTTCTCTACATAAGGATGGCCTAGGCTATAAAAAGATTGCCAAGACCCTGAAACTGAGCTGCAGCAGGGTGGCCAAGACCATACAGTGGTTTAACAGGACAGGTTCCACTCAGAAATTAGAAGTTAATTTCACATGCTCAGTGTCATATCCAGAGGTTGTCTTTGGGAATCGAGGGGCTTCAGTAACCAAAACTGCAGTGTTTATCCTCATGACACATCACAGGAAGCACCTCCATGGTTAACAGAGGACAGAATTAAAATTAGACTTGGGAAACTTAACATTAATAAATCACCGGGACCAGATGGCTTGCACCCGAGGGTACTTAGGGAACTCATTGCTAGACCATTGTTCCTAATTTTTACTGACATTCTACTGATTGGAATGGTACCAGCTGATTGGAGAAAAGCCAATGTAGCACCAATATTTACAAAGGGTCCAAAATACATCCCTGAGAATTACAGACTAGTAAGCCTAACATCAATTGTATGTAAACTCTTGGAGGAGATAATAAGGGACTATATACCAGATTTTAGTAATGAGAACGGTATCATTAGCAGTAATCAGCATGGATTCATGAAGAATCGTTCTTGCCAAACCAATCTATTAACCTTCTATGAGGAGGTGAGTTGCCATCCAGATAAAGGAAGGCCCGTAGACGTGGTGTATCTGGATTTTGCAAAAGCATTTGACACAGTTCCCCATCAATGTTTACTGTACAAAATAAGGTCCGTTGGCATGGACCATAGGGTGAGTACATGGATTGAAAACTGGCTACAAGGGCGAGTTCAGAGGGTGGTGACAAATGGGGAGTAATGAGAATGGTCAGGGGTGGGTCGTGGGGTCCCCCAGGGTTCTGTGCTAGGACCAATCCTGTTTAATTTGTTCATAAACGACCTGGAAGATGGGGTAAACCGTTCAATCTCTGTATTTGCGGATGATACTAAGCTAAGCAGGGCAATAACTTCTCCGCAGAATATGGAAACCTTGCAAACAGATCTGAACAAATTAGTGGGGTGGGCAACTACATGGAAAATGAGGTTCAATGTAGAAAAATGTAAAATAATGCATTTGGGTGGCAAAAATATGAATTCAATCTATACACTGGGGGGGGGGGGGGGGGGGAGCGGGGGGGGGGGGGGGGGGGGGAACCTCTGGGGGAATCTAGGATGGAAAGGACCTGGGGGTCCTAGTAGATGATAGGCTCAGCAATGACATGCAATGCCAAGCTGCTGCTAACAAAGCAAACAGAATATTGGCATGAATTAAAAAAGGGATTAATTCCAGAGATAAAACGATAATTCTCACGCTAGATACATACTCACCTAGAGTATGCTGTCCAGTTCTGGGCACCAGTCCTCAGAAAGAATGTACTGGAAATGGAGCGAGTAAAAAGAAAGGCAACACAGCTAATAAAGGGTCTGGAGGATATTAGTTATGAGGAAAGGTTGCAAACACTGAACTTTTTCTCTCTGGAGAAGTGACGCTTGAGAGGGGATATGATTTCAATATACAAATACCATACTGGTGACTCCACAATAGGGATAAAACTTTTTCGCGGAAGGGAGTTTAATAAGACTTGTGGCCACTCATTAAAATTAGAAAAGAGGTTTAACCTTAAACTACATAGAGGGTTCTTTACTGTAAGAGCGGCAAGGGTGTGGAATTCTCTTCCACAGGCGGTGGTCTCAGCGGGGAGCATCAAGAAACTATTAGATATGCACCTGAACGACCACAACATACAGGGATATACAATGAAATACTGACATATAATCACACACATAGGTTGAACTTGATGGACTTGTGTCTTTTTTCGACCTCACCTACTATGTAACTATATAAATCATATCAAAACCCAATTTAATATATATATTGCAGCTTACAGTACTCAGATGTGATGGCTGCAATTGGTTTCTTCTTTCAGGCTATTTTCCTTTATTTTGACCTGGTGATCCTTGCAGTAACACACTTCCTGTCCTTACTGTACTGTACCCTTGCAGCAGCAGCAGCATTGTCACCCTAGACTGCTCACCTGATTTGTATGACAAACATCTCCCCTTCTGTTAATATGCATAGCATAGGAAACTTAGGGAGTTTGCGTTCTGTAGTTCAAAGAAGAAAACTGTGAACGCTAATAACATTGTTTGAGATATGAGTTCGGTATGCAGGAACTAGGACAAGGACAAGTTTACAAGGAATTTTTCTATGCTTGGCCTGAAAAAAGAAAACCATCTGAAGACTAGTAAACTGCAATATACACTTTAATAGCTTATGAAGATCAACAACACTACTTTAGAGCAGAACTACAGTCAACAATAACAAAAAATTAAATAAAATGAAGAACCCATTAAATGATAAAACAACAAAACCAGCTTTTGTTGTATAATTCACCTTCAATCCAGAAATTTCCCCCATAGTACTTTTTCCCATGGGCGTCCGCAGGTAGGGGCAAGGGGGGGCGGGTGCCCTCCCCTGGAATCAGGGATCATATCAGGAGTTCCAGCAAGGTTTTGTCCTGCATAATTATGTTGCTTATGTGCCAACTTGTGGCTGAATAGGACCTGCAACAGTGTGAACACCCAGCACATCCAGGCATTGGCCAGCAAGCCTGCTGGATGTTCACTGTGCAACTCCGATGAAAGACTTCACCTGTCATATTCAAGATGTGATGTCGGGTATGAGCTGGACTGCTACTCAGACCCGCCCCTCTGTCAAACAACCAATGTAATGAAAGAGCCAACTCACATGGTACTACATGTATTGCTCCTCCCCCTCCCTATCACATCCCACACACCACACTTCCCCATTCCTCCCTTTCACAGAGCACAGCAGCTCCTCCCCTCTAGAACGTTGTATCTAAACCCCGCAACTCCCCCTCATTTCCAGCATGAACAGCTTCTGTCAGTAGACACAGGGACAACACTGCACATGAATGTAAGGTGAGTGTATAGTGAGAGGAGGCTGAGCTCTGATAGGACAGTGGGGTATCAGACATTCACAGGAGGGACTACAGGTCCCAGCATGTCAGCTGTTTTCTGGGGAGGTTTGTGATTGTGCCATCACTAGTGCTGAGGACATCACTTCCTGGGTAAAACATGCTGTGTGATGTTCCATCCACTCAGTGTGCTGGGGGGGATGATGTGTCAGGCTGGCCTCCCCCTCAGCTCTCAGTATGTATTGGTGGGATCTATATCTCTCTGAAGATTGGATCTGTCCAGTGTGTGGGCTTCAGGGCCCCCTACAGGAGATCTGAGAGGGGTGTCTGGCAGTAAAGAGAACCTGTCATCGTCCATTCAGATCAAAGTAAATGATAAATACTAGAGCTGAGCGCCTCCATAGCTGACACCCTCCCTGCACTCAACTGCCATCTGTCTGTCTGTAAGGCACCTGGTGAATGCTTTGCTCTGTGCCAAGTCCCATCCCTGGTGTGGGGACACATTAAAGCTGACATTTACCCGAAAATTTAATTTGGTACACACTATTCAATTTTTCTCATTCAACCAGCAGGCTGAATGGAAAAAAAAAACTGACAGCTCTGGGCAATTCTTTCATTATGTTGGTTGTTTGACAGAGGGGGCGGGTCTGAGTAGCAGCCCCCCCCATAAATGACCTCACAGCTTGGATCTGACAGGTGAAGTCTCTGATTGGAGCTGCACAGTGCACATCCAGCCGGCTTGCTCACCAATCCTTGGATGTTCACACTGCTGCAGGTCCTATTCAGCCAGAAGTTGACATATATCGCTGGCTGGGACAAAGATGTAAAGTGTCAGGAGCAATTGTGTGTTCCCCTCCCCAGGGGGGGTTTTCAGCCTTGTGTAACCCTGCACGCACAGATCGCCACTTTCCCTTACTTCACTTACCCTGTACATAATGCATTCCTGAATCCTTCTACACTTTGTGTAATGCACACTTTCATAGTTTATGCAAAACCATTTGTAATGGAAGATTTTTCTTTATTACAGTGCTGGGGTTTGCATGTGTCCGTGAGACTTTATCTTGTGGCACAGCAATCAAAGCATATTTTAGAGGTACAAGGAAACCTGGGTTTTGTTTAGCCAGGCCCATTAAGCCCCCCCCCCTCACTGTTAAGAGTTTGACCACATCCACTTTTGCCACGTGCCATCGGATGCTTCCTCCCTCATGTGTCCCTCATTCTGAAGTTCAAAGTTGGGAGGTATGGTCTTTTCTGCCGTAAAAGCCTGTTACGGGCAGCGATAGCCGTGGGCCGGACATGCAATGATTCCAAAGCCTGCAGGGCTCAGGAAAGATCGTACAGGCTTGACCAGGCAGCGCATGTGCAGTAACGTGATGTCGCCGCCTGGCACCATTTTTAAATGGAAGGCACTCGTTCTCGGCGGTGACGCAGTGGTGCAACGGTGCAGAGAGGAGACACAGGCCACAGGAGGACATTACTGGGGGGGGAGCCGGCCCGGCAGAGGAAGACAGTACACTGATGTGCACAGTGCCCGACTGGAGAGGTGAACGGGACAGAAGACAGACACTGACTGATGTGAAACGGTATGGTATGAAGGGGGGGACAGAGAAGGAAACTACCATGTCCACAGCATCTAACCGTGTCCTGTCCACAGTATCTGAAAGATGGGTTTCAAATGTTTTGACAGGGGCGCAGTGTCAGTGTTTGCCATAGGCACCATTTTCACTAGATACGCCTCTGCGCACCTGTACACAGTTTAGCAGGGCCAGTGACAGCTGGTGCGAGGAGCGGGACAGCGAAGGCCTCAAGGGGTGGGCAGGATGACATCACCCAGTCTACATAGTGCGAGCGAGTGGTCTAGGAGACGGAAGCCATGGGAAAGGAGAGCAGCAAGACGCCAGGAACAGTGGGTACAACGTCCCCGGTGCCTCCCAGAGCCTGGAACCCCTGGACTCCTTAAACCTCATCACTGCTCCCAGGCCTGGGGGACAGACTGACCGGGGGTTCAGAGAACAAGGACTGGCAGGAAATGCAAGCAGCCATGGACCGCTCCATGTCACATAATAGATCCGATGGATGGAACAGAGCACCTCCTTTCCTCACCCAGGATGAAAACGGGTCTTGCCAGCTGCTGGCCATCATGGGCATCCTAGTGGCATGCAAGGTATCGTACTGAGCATTACACACACCACTGGGACATAGGGGCACTTGAGGGACTGCAGACAGGGCTAGGGGGTCCCTCTCTCTGACCCCCATCACCCCCCTCTGTCTCTCTCTGTTACACTCTTCTGTCTCTCTCTGTCTCCCCCTCTGTCTCTCTGTCACCCCCTTTTTCTCTTTCTGTCATCCCCTCTGTCTCTTTCTGTCACCCCCTCTCTCTGTCACCCCGTCTCTCTCTATCAGCCCCTACATGTATGCAGTCTCTTAGAGTCTCTTGTGCCATGTCCGCAGTCTCTTATAGTCTCTTGAGCCATGTATGCAGTCTCTGACAGTCTCTTGGGCCATGTCCGCAGTCTCTTACAGTCTCTTGAGCCATGTATGCAGTCACTGACTGTCTCTTGGGCCATGTCCGCAGTCTCTGACTATCTCCTGTACTACGTCTGCAGTCTCTGACCATGCTAATGTGATAATGACATTGTCGAAAAGGATCAGAGCATGGGTGACATTAAATTGATGCCCCCCCCTGAAAAAAGTTCTGCGGACGCCCATGCTTTTTCCGTGACGCTAGATGTCCTCAGTCTAATGGCCAGTATCATTTAACCTACTTCTACTAAACCCTGGTCATCCTCGAACCACTCCAGCCTGTGACAGAACAGTGAACAGAGAAGCAGCACAGTAATAAGTTCACCTTTCTGTCACTGTGCTTCTGCTTCTATCTTCCTCCTATGACTGGACAGAGAAAGGAGAAGCGGCATAATGATGAGTTCACCTCTCTGCCACTCTGCTGTTCTCCTCTAAATGTGACGGGACCATGAAAGGAGAAGCAGCACAGTGATGGGCTTATATCTCTGTCACTCTGCTCTGTCTCCTTATCCTCCTCCTGTGACTAGACAAAGAAAGGAGAAGTGGCACAGTGATTAGCTTATCTCTCTATCACTATGCTCTTTGCTCTTCTTCTCCTAATGTAGCTGGACATGGACTTATCTCTCTGTCATGCTGCTCTCTACTTCTATCAGAATGCTTCTTGTCATCACATCAACTTATTGGCTCCTTCTGCTACTTTTTCCTCTCACACTCCAGCCCTGCTAGAGGGAGGGACTGCAAGAGGCTGTTATCTGCTCAAATTTAGGTACTTACACAGCTTTAAGTCCCATGGATACTGAATGGACTGAATCATTCAAGATAAGATATAGGTTTATGCAAAATGCTACAATTTCTTAGTCGCAGCATCGCTTTTTTCACTTTCAGATAAGCTCATACGTCTTTAATGCAGTGTGTTTCTTTCATATGTTATATATTAATGTAGCTGTTGAGATTTGCCTTATGATTAAAATATGCCCCACTTCCTCATCTCAGAAGCAAGGAAGACTTAGCGACTCTCTGGGCATCTCTCTGAGTAGGAGCACAGAGTAGATTTGCCATTACCACCTTCCTCGTGACCCTCTTGTTGCTGACTACCAGGGTGCCAAACAGAAACCTGAGCTTTGCTGTGGGCCTTCAACACCCAGTTCTCTCTCTGATTTTGGAATTTGCAATTCTTTTGCATGCAGCGTGCTGCAAATGAAAAAATTAGTATTAATGAAGTTTTCCTTCCAAGCGTCAAATCCATTATGTGACAGCCAAACTGTGAGGAGATCAAACAAATTGTGAGAGATAATGAGATTCAAATCCCATGCAAATTAATGTTTCTAATAACATATTCTCTCTTATTTATTTAAAGACTTGCATTTAGGTCATGGGACCCGAAACAGATTCACATCACAAGCTTATTGCTGCGCCGTCTCTCCAAGTCATGAGGGGGGCTGCGGAGATACTCGAGATTATATGTTCATTGAATTTTTTATATCCTATAAATATTTGCTAAGTCTCAGTATGTACTTTATCGATGGCTGTAATTAAAATTGACGTTGAGAAGAACGTTTTTTTTTTTTTTTCTCATTTATTGTGCCATTGGTATAAAAAGAGGAGTGTTTAGTAAGAGTCATCTAATAAACACAACGGGAAAAAATGTAAGAGGAAGAAAAAGTGGCCATGTTACTTAAAGTATCCAGACAGATGATTGCCACTATTTTACAATGTGAACTAGTAAACGATTAGCTGAAATCAGATTACTTGTTATAACAACAGAGACATTCCTTTTACAAGGCAAATATATTAAGTTGGCACCTTTAAGGTTCACCTTTCAGAATAGATCGCAGCGACGTCTTTTACCCTAGACAGCTGTGATAATATATATATAGGCTATATATAATGACTATATAATAATATAATATATATATATATAGGCTTTATATAATGACTATAGTGGTTTAATGAGCTTTATACCTAAAAACAAGGTGAAGTTTAGACTTTTTTATTTTTTTTCTTCTATTTTTATAGTTAGAAACACATGAAACATAGCATAGCATTTGTTGTATTTACATATGCAGCCAATAGGTGGAGATCTTGAATCATTTTGCATGTTATTCTATTTCACCTTATGTCCTCTCATGAAAAAGCCTGCTGTTTACTGTGCTCAAAAGCTGAAGCTGACACTTAGACACATTACTAAATGAATCAGAGCATGACTCCTCTCCCTCACACACTTTTCCTTGGGGATTTCAAACAGAGACAGTGTCCTAAAGGGAACAGACTCTGCTATTATTTCTTTAAAAAAAAAAAAAAAAAAAAAACAGTAATCTAGCAACCCTGTATCATTGGGGGATACAAGGTTTATTATTTTTTCTTTTCTCCTTTACTTTCAAATATTTATTTCTGGTGATCCTACTAGTAAGGTGAATCCACAACACGTTCAGAGAACCAAAATAAGTTAGACTTCAAGCAGCCTTGCCAACACTCTTGCAATCAGTGAAATTGTAATGACTCTATTGTACTTTTATACAAATAGTCTGCAGGGAGAGAAAACATTAACAAAGTAGAGAAAAACTGCAATAAATGTACTTGGCCACCACATCCAAGCATTATTGATCTCCAAGCAGGGACACAGAGAAGACTTAAGGCTTCCCACCTTTGTTAGCCCCATGTGATAGTATTTTCCTGCGATAAGTTCTCTTTACTGAGACATCAGGGGTCTATTAGACCTCTGATGTCTCCCTTGCCTTCCACTGAAGCTAACTGAGCAGTTAAAGTGGAGCTGCCAATATGTTTTGGGCCTCAGCCAATCCCCAGAGGTGGGCTGGCAGGGGACTGAGACAAACCCATAAATAGACATGGGCCATTCCAGCAGGGGGAGTCGGGTGGAATATAGAGAAGCAGTGCTGAGGGAGGCTGTTGGTGGCTCTTGAAGAGGGGGTTTACCTCGGGCTGGGAGCTCAGGAAAGGCAGTGGAAGGATTCATGCCGGAGAGGCAGTGGGAAGGAACAAGGAGAGACAGTGAGTAGATCAGTATGGTACAGGGACAGAAAAGGGGAGAGACAGCCATCTGTAGCAGGTCTCTCTTGAAGACCACGTAGTGCCAAGTCTTCATCTTACCTTGCCCTAGGAGGACTCCATGTGTGTGCCAGTGGAGCGGGACTGGGGCAGAAAGTCAGTCAGAAGGACTGGGAGGAAGTAGAGCCAGGTATGGCTGGTGGCAGCCAGATGGGCTAGCATTTCTGCAAGCAAGTGGATCTAGGATCAATGGCCACAGGGAAGCAGAAGGAAAGATGTCATGCTGCTCACTCAAATTGTGCTACTTTTGTCAAGGGATGGAGAGTTCCTGCCAGTAATGGGCCTTTGCTGAACTAGAAATATTCTGCTAGTTCCCATAAGAGTGAGCAGCAGGTGCTCTGCATTGAAAACCGAGAATCTGCAGGTGGAAGGAGGAAGAAGACTTTTTGTAAATAGGGAGGAAGTTGTCCCTGGTTCAGTGTTTGGACATTCTCGAGTTGGGCATCCCAAAATTCCCCACCCCATCAAAGTTTTCAGCCCCTAATAAAACATCAAAAACAAGTCAAGGACTGTTTTCTGCATTGGAATATATGAAGGAAATGTGACTGGCTGTGCAGCAGTGGGGACCCAGGACATTAGCGACTCCTACGGGGTAGTGCTACAGGACTAGAACTCAAGCTTTCAGAAGCTGGTTTGACTGTTGTGACTGACATTTTTCAATTAACCCTTTGCACATTGCTATTCAACCCATATTTATTTCTCTTTCAATTAAGATATATTGAAAAGTTTTAAAGAATACAACGTGAGACCACAATCCGATATAATGATAGAATTTTGATAACGATGACTTACAAGTCATAGGCAGTACATCAAATATAGACACCCTAGAAAGTGAAAAACGTTTAGCATGTCAAAAAACACATTAATCATACTATAACAGAAAAAAATGTGGATAACAGGAAATGAAGTCATGCACCTAAACCAGGGAAACAGGCATAGTGGATAAGATGTCAGTATATTGAGTTCACTATGCAAAAAAAAAAAGAAAGGAGTGCATAAGGAAAAAACATCCCTATGAAAGAACCTAGATAAATAGGAGACGAAAAGAAGACGGGGGAGAGAAGAGAGAAGTGGAAAAGAACATCAAGAGCACCCCAACTGGAAACCCAGGGTCTCAGCACTCACAGTGATGTGTAACTGGCTATTGGTATAGAAGGATGAGCATACTGGACCCACGGGGTCCTTATTTTGAGGAATCTCTCATGCGTATCTAAAAGAAGCGAACTTCTGTAAAGGGTACGAACTGTTGTTTCCAAGCTTTCGCTATTGTTTGTTTTGCTGCCAGTAGTACATCGGTAGCCAGTTTGGAGACGTGCCAATTGGGACGGGATCAGGTATCACCTCGTAGCAGTTTTAAAGGCCAATTCGGTTGTGAGGATATTAATGGAACAGGAAGTCAGCGTAGTCCAAATTTTTGACCAGCTTTACCTATCCTAAGTGCTTTTATGGTCCCTTTGCCACCTGGAGACATAAGTGTGGGTATTAAAACCCTTATGCCGTGGACACACGGTCGGACATTCCGACAGAAAAAGTCAGATCTTTTCATAGGATATTCCGACCGTGTGTATGCCCCATCAGACTTTTTCCATCGAAAATTTAGACGGACTTAGATAGAGAACATGTTCTAAATTTTTCCGCCGGAATTAATTTTGAGTGGAAAAACAGCTCGTCTGTATGCTGTTCCGACGCACCAAAAATCACTCATGAAGCAAGTACGAGACGGAAGCTATTGGCTACTGGCTATTGAACTTCTGTTTTCTAGCCCCATCATACGTGTTGTACGTCACCGCGTTCTTGGCGGTCGGAATTTGGTGTGACTGTGTGTATGGAAGACAGTTTGAGTGGAATTCCGTCGAAAAAACCTTCAGAGTTTATTCCGACGGCAAAACCAGTTGTGTGTACAGGGCATTACTTATTTCTAGCAAACTTTTGCTTAAAAACAGGGTTTGCTGGTTCACATAAATTAAAATACATGTTCAAGCTGGCACCTGTGTCAAAGTAACCTCTCTCTGGCTAGTCCCTACTCGACTCTGCAAAATGCCAAATTCTTGCATATAGCTTCTTTTAGTGAACAAAACAGGGCAGACAGACACAGCTGGAGGAGAACTACAGTCTGTAGCTCTTGTTACAAGGACATATGTATTTCCTATGGTCCTCGGCTGCATCTAGTGGCCCAATTCGCACAGAATGAATGTACATGCAGATTCACTGGATGACAAGTTATGCATTTTTTTTTTTTTTTTGTATGGAAGCCTTGGTGTAGATTTAGTAAGAAACACTTTATTAAACTGGCAGTGTCACCTAGTATCAATGGAAGCACCCAATGACATGATGATTTTCAGACATGATGCAAACAAATACACAGAAGAAGAGAAAAGATTTTTAATAGCAAAAACAGGTAAGTGCTAGTAGTATATGAAGATATTGAACACATTGAATTTTGATCAGTCCTTTTCTGCACAGTAAAGGGATAATTATTTTACCATGCTTGTGCTGACGCTTAAAGCTGAGAGGTCAGTAGAGTTCTCAATTCTTTTGCATACCCAAAAACAAAGACAGATATTTGCACACCATATGGACAACTGTTTGATGATCACTTAAAGTGGAACTTCAGTAATTTTTACAATTTTCCATCTATTAAATCTTCTGCCTTTGTTGTTTTAACTTTGGATAGTAAAACATTTTTTTCTACCAGTAAATACCTTATACAGCCCACTTCTTGTTTCTTGTCTGGTAAAAAGCCTAGGCTTATGACATCATGCACAGCTCTCTCTCTCACTCTTGTGGGAGTTCGCCAGGAAGGGAGGGGGTGAGTCATAAGAGGGCCAATGAGAGCTGCAGAGCTGAAGGTGTTCCTCTGTGTTGCTGTGTAAATCCAGGAAGTGAACAAGCAGAAGCTTCAGATGCCCACAGTTAAAATGGTTGCAGCCACACTCAGTGGAGGGAGATTTCTGCAGCATATTTGGCAAGTACAGAATCACAGTATATATAAACTAATATGCAAAGTGGTTGCAGGGAAGCTGCAGAATAGCAAAGATGTTTTTATTATAATTTTTGTGAGCAGACTAAAGTTCCTCTTTTAACCACTTGCTTACTAGGCACTTAAACCCCCTTCCTGCCCAGACCAATTTTCAGCTTTTGGTGCTCTCACACTTTGAATGACAATTACTCAGTCATGCAACACTGTACCCAAATGAATTTTTTGTCCTTTTTTACCCACAAATAGAGCTTTCTTTTGGTGCTATTTGATCACCTCTGGGTTTTTTTTATTTTTTGCACTATAAATGAAAAAAGACCAATTTTTTTTGGAAAAAAAAACACATTTTTCTTTGTTTCTTTGATAAAATTTAGCAAATTATTAATTTTTCTTCATAAATTTTGGCCACAATTTATACTGCTACATATCTTCGGTAAAAAATAACCCAAATTAGTGGATATTATTTGGTCTTTGTGAAAGTTAGAGAGTCTACAAGCTGTGGTGCGAATCATACAAAATTCATCACACCTGATGCACTGGTGACATCTCATTTCTTGTGACTCGAACAAGCCAGGAAAGTACAAATACCCCCCAAATGACCCCTTTTTTGAAAGTAGACATTCCAAGGTATTTAGTAAGAGGCATGGTGAGGTTTTTGATGTTGTCATTTTTTCCCACAATTCTTTGCAAAATGAATTTTTATTTTTTTTTGCCCCACAAAATTGTCATTGTAATAGGTTATTTTTCTCACATAGCATGTGTATACCACAAATGACACCCCAAAATAAATTCTGCTACTCCTCCTGAGTATTATGATACCACATGTGTGTGACTTTTTCACAGCCTGGCCACTTAGAGAGGCCCAAAATGCAGGGAGCGCCATCACGTGTTCTAGGAGCATAAATTACACATCTAACTTGTTGACTACCTATTACACTTTTGAAGGCTCTGGAGCACCAGGTCAATGACACGTGACACTGACGTGGCACTGATACGTGACACTGATGACACGTGACACTGATGTGGCACTGATGACAGATGTCACTAATACGGGGCACTGATGACAGATAGCACTTATACGTGGCACTGATATCATGTGGAACTAATACGTGGCACTGATGAGAGATGGCACTAATACGTGGCACTGATGACAGATGGCACTAATAGGTGGCACTGATGACACGTGACACTGATAACAGATGGCACTGATACGTGGCACTGATGACAGATGGCACTTATACATGGCACTGGGGACAGGTGGCACTGGGGACAAATGGCACTGGGGACAAATGGCACTGGGGACAGGTGGCACTGGGGACAGGTGGCACTGATAGATGGAACTGGGGACAGGTGGCACTGACAGATGGCAGTGGGGACAGGTGGCAGTGGGGACAGATGGCAGTGGGGACAGGTGGCAGTGGGGACAGATGGCAGTGGGGACAGATGGCAGTGGGGACAGGTGGCAACGGGAATAGATGGCACATTTATTTTATTTTTTTATTTTTTAACTTACGGCCGCTGCAGCCGTTTATCTCTCCCTCCTCACACGCTATCTCTGTGTGAGGAGGGAGAGCGGCGCTGAGAGATGATCTCATATGTTTACATATGAGATCACCTCTCATTGGACATGCCGTTCGCGCTGTAAACGGCCGCTGTGATTGGCTGTTTACAGCGATCTGTGACTGGCTGTGTCCAAGGGACAAGTCCAGCATAGAACTTTCCCGATGCGCGCTCTCTGGAGCGTGCATTGCGGAAGTAAACAGGAGAACGTCCAGGGACATCCTCCCAGCAGGGAGCGTCCACGCTAAAGCCGTCTCTCGGCTATAGCATGGGCGCCAAGTGGTTAAGGCCCCTTTCACACGGGACGGATCCGTAATGATCAGCCCCATGAACATCCGCTTGCTCAGCGGGGATCGATCCGTTGATCCCCGCTGACCTGGCGGATGACAGGGCGGTCCCTTTGTGTGCAGGGACCGCCCTGTCAGATCTCCGCTCTCCTCTATGGGGGATCGAATGAACATAGGATTTTCCTCCGTCTGCAGAATCGGACCATAGTGGGGACTGCCAATATCGGGTGTCAACGGATACACCCATAGGAATGCATGTATGTCCGTATTTCATCCGAAAACCGATGGATGAAATACGGACATACTGTCCGCACGTGTGAAAGGGGCCTTATAGTTCATTAGTAAATCAAATCTAGAAGGCAGAATGGGTGTCACAGGTGATCAGGCAGGATAACATTATTCATACAATGTTCCTATATATTTGGTAATAAAGCTGAATAGCAATAAGCAGTGCATCCTTTTACTGCTTTATACAAAATAGTGATGATATAACCCCATCTGTTGAAGAGTGAGCTTGAATTTTAAGAGAATCAAAACACGAATGGGCGTCTGATTGGTTTAAAAAAACTCAGATAAGTACTTGCATGCATGGACGATTTTAGCTGCATGCATTTCAGTAACAAGGGTATTAAAGAGAACCTGTTAGCTATTTTTAAACTTGTAAAAGTCGTACGTTAAAGCAGGCACCTTCTAATACCTTTGTAATGCAGAAATGCATCTTGTGTGACCAGCCCCCCCCCCCCCCCAACTCTGCTATCACATAGCTCCCAACTGTCCCTGATTTTGAGGGACCGTCCCTGATTTCGAGCAATGTCCCTCTGTCCCTATTTCCCCCTCATTTGTCCCTCATTTTGGTCTGATCTATAAAGTTGTATATAAAATGCACTTTTTATCTTTCAAAAGGTGTTTACCAGTGCTAAACCTTTCATTTAAATTCTAAATTGCTGCATTTGTACATTTTTTTAAAAGCCAATATAAAGGAATAGTAGTGGTAAAAAAAAGCCCTTGTGGATTTAATTAACCTTTTGTTTTTTGGTTAACTCTCCTTTACGGGGGTGTGACATGGGCGTGTCCTATGCCTTCATACGTTTGCTAGTAGGTGTCCCTCATTTCCATCTCAAAATGTTGGGAGGTATGCTATCATTTTTAAAAGAGCAAGCTTTTCTGTGACTAATGCCGCGTACACACGACTGGACTTTTCGACCAAACTGGTCCGACGGAACCAATCCGTCGGACAATTTGACCGTGTGTAGGCTTCAGCGGACCTTTTCTGTCAAAAATCTGACAGACTTTAGATTTAGAACATGTTTCAAATCTTTCCGACAGACTTGAGTCCGGTCAAAAAATTAGTTCCTCTGTATGCTAGTCCGACGGACGAAAACCGACGCTAGGGCAGCTATTGGCTACTGGCTATGAACTTCATTATTCAAGTCCGGTCTTACGTCATCACGGTCGAATCCGTCAGACTTTGGTGTGATTGTGTGTAGACAAGTCCGATTCGACGGAAGTCCGTCGAAAAGTTTGACGGAATTCAGTCCGTCAAAGTCCGGTCGTGTGTACACAGCATTAGCCCTACCCACCTGTTGTCATCCGTTCCAATAAAAGTGCAGTTTTATTAGACAGGTGCATGGCAAGGGGCAAGGCTTAACCCAGAGGCCATGGAAGACAAAACTTTAGTTAGTTTAGTTAACAAAGTTAACCTAATTTTAGTTGCCCAGAAGAATTTTTTCTATCTATGAAAGCCTACAGTAGGCCCCTTGAGCTGTGAGATAGGACTTTTCCATTTAAAAGTTTACAATGGCTGCATGTTGGAGCACTCTCATTGGACAGGGGTATTTACACAGTCAAGACGCAGCGTGAGAAGAGCAATAACATCAAATAAGCTACTAATCAGGGGAAATGGTTAAAACACAACATTTTTGCCAGATGCTAGTTAATTTATTTCTTTACTATCCTTTTAAGATTAATTACAGTTGTTAAAAATTGAGGGGGGAATAAAATCTAACAAGGTATTGCATTCAGGCAGCGTATTGTTTGATTCCAAATAAATTGAAATACTTTTCTGGTAATACACTAAAACAATTATCAGTTCGGAAAAAGGATAATTAACGTGTGTTTCATTCCCATTAGATCATGTTTCTCTAAGAAGTACCCACAGATTTCTACTCTCTTTTGGCTGCTGTGTATTTCTCTCGTTTTTTTTCTCCCCTCTCTCTCTCTCTTTTATCATGTGATGTGCCGCCCCGTCAATGCTGACATTTAAATGAGCCAGTGTTCAACACAAATGTGATCATTTGTTCGGCTTCCAGCGTGGCACCATACTGTGATGATTGCTTTTGGGAGCCATCCGTGGCTTTTCGAGCACAGGGGGGGTCGAAAAAAAGGCAGGCAAAATTTTTATCAATTTACATTTTTCCGTGATTAATTTTTATGCAAATCAGGGCCCGACAGGGCTCCTATCTCACCTGAATCATTCGGATCATCAAAGACAAATTGAGCATCACTTATTTAAAAAATAGGCTTTAAAATACTCTACAGCTGTGTTGGGGGAGAAAAAAAAAAAAGCTTAAGAGCAGGGCGTGAACTTTTCTAATGTACCGGGAAGAGATAAGAAAATGGCCATTTGGTTGCATTTACTCCTCCGATAACACAAACATGAACGATATCAATGCGGTTAAAGCAATCATTGTGCTGCGTTATTGTAATGGGCACATTAATTGTGCTTATGTGGGAAAGGCAATTGTATGGGGAACAAGCCAGATTATTTGTTTTCTCTGTGTGGATATTGGCAGCGACTTGTTTTTTTAAACTGATGGAGGGCTCCGGATCTCGCTGGCACAGATAAATGGCAATCATGCATATTGAGGTACTGCTGGACAGCCATTGACGTGATCAGCGTAGATGACTATTAAAAACTAAATGGAAGTTTATTTTTTTATTTTTTTTTATGTTTTTATTTTTTGCAAAAGCACAGCTAGCTGTGTGGTTTATGAACATGGTAAAATGCTCCTCTACCAATTTCAGATTTTTAAGTGGCCGTTTAGGGTGACATGCGATGATCTGTGATTTGTGATTTTGGTGGCCTTCATAAACATAGTAAAAAAAAAAAACAATCATTTTGCAAAAAATTTTTACTCTCACTGATTTTTTTAAGATTAAGGCTGCTTTCACACTGGGCGGTTTGCAGGCACTATTGCGCTAAAAATAGCGCCTGCAAACCGACCTGAAACAGCTGCTGCTGTGTCTCCAGTGTGAAAGCCCTGAGGGCTTTCACACTGGAGCGGTGCGCTAGCAGGACGGTAAAAAAAGTCCTGCTAGCAGCATCTTTGGAGCGGTGAAGGAGCGGTGTATTCACCGCTCCTATACCGCTCCTACCCATTGAAATCAATAGGACACAGCGGGGATACCGCGGTAATACCGCCGCAAAGCGCCGCTGCAGCAGCGCTTTGTGGGGGGTTTTAACCCTTTTTCGGCCGATAGCAGGGGTTAAAACCACCCCGCTAGAGGCCGCATACGTGGCAAAAACGACTGTAAAGCAGCGATAAATATAGCGCTGCTTTACCGCCGCCGCCCGCACCGCTCCGGTGTGAAACCAGCCATAAGGACCCCGTAACGTTACCAATTGCCGGTTAACACCACTGAATAAAATGGCTCGGTCCGGTAGTCCTTCAACAAAATACGTAAACCAGTAGACTTGCAAATTACTAAGCAGGTGCAAAGGTAAAAGCAATAATATAAAACAGGTTCTGTGCAGCAAGGTGCATCAGTACACTGCAGAATAATGCAAAACAGAATATGAAAGCTGCATAAAAACTCTTTACAGCAGTGTCTCTGTGGCTCAATCACGGTAACTTGTGGCTCCAATGCATAGTCTCTACGAGACTCTATAAGAATAGAGAGTCTAGCTGAGAATCACTACCTCAATATAACAGCTCAGAACAAAAATGGTTACTTGCAATTATACTAATAAACAGCATCACTCTCAGGGGTTTGTTTACACTTGCGGTTGGGTGGCAGTAAAAGGCATGGTTGAGAAGCATTTTTACCACTCCCCCATAATCTGCAAAGATAGTGGATGGCCATGGCCATACGCAACACATTCACCTGAATAGGGGTTGCACTGCAACCTCCCTGCAACCATGTGCAATGCTTGGTGGTGAGGTTTTTAGGGGTTAAAGCAGGCAGTGAGGAAGTGACATATGCATAGAGAATCGCTCTTTAGAGGGCCCTTAGCGAAGTCCAGGTTAACTCTGGTGACACAGGTGAACAGTTGGAGGGATCCAATGCCATAAGGGCCACCCTACTGGAACTGAAGTACTCTGACAACAGTTAGAGAGGGGCTCCCCACAGTAGCTGGGTCCTTTGAAGAAGATGTTTGCTATTAGGCTCCTGCCTAGCTGTCCACACACCAGTTCTGACAGTTGGGGACTGCTCGCCTGGCTGAAAATCACTTACCCAGCTCTGCCTCATCAGGTGTGGCCCCTCTTAGCTCTTAAGGAAGAAAGCTAAGGAACTTATCTTCCCTGGGCATGTCCAGGAACACAGGTAATTATGGGAAATGGAGATTCATCTGAGCATGAAGAGTAAATGGGCACTCTGCTATACTACATCCTACTTGAACTTGCTGTTCCTTGCAAGTTCACAGACAATTCATATACATCCTGTGCAAAGCATACACGGGGGCTCTTAAAATTAGGTTTCTGGGAGAGTGATTTGGGCTGAGTCCAAGACCCATCTCTGTTCTCAGGCGCATCAGTGGATGGTGTTTCAGGTAGTATCACAGCAGGAGCATGGGTCTCAGCTGGGTAACCACTGTAATATTGTCAAGATGCATGGATTCTCCTGAGGGTCTTGAAGGAATTGTGAGCAGGAGGCAGCCACTATTGAACCGGTCGTGGCAGAGACATTTGTGGCTCACAAACTTTGACAGGTTCTTTGAAAACCTCTTCTTGGGCTTTCTGTGCGTCTTGATGGGTATGAGAAGTTTATGATGTAGGCATCTCTGTTTTTTGGGGGATACCTTTTCTCTGGAGATGTTATACTGGCACACCTGCAATGGACTGTTGTGGGACAACTTCATGGACTTCATCTCAAAGTGCCTGCAATTTCCTTGCAGGTATACACCTTTACATACACACTCCAGGTTGAAGGTCAAAGTCTGATGCTTCCAACTCTCCTTTCTTCACCCACTTTAACAAACTGTGGAACTATAGACAGGCATCGTTTCCACCCCTAAATCCAGGAAATCAGAGTGTGTTTTCCGGTTCTAATGTAGGCACTGTAGTCCATAGGTCTTTGGACCCTTTGAGAACACTGGCACATATACCATAGTAGGGTGAGCAGCCAGTCGAGGAATGTACTGTGTGATTTTATTTCCAGACCACTTCGGCTAGGTAATAGGTCTATTTCCTTCATTAATCATGAGCCTAGCAGTTATATCAGTGTGTGATTAAACATCCCACATGCCCTATTGCAACTTTTTCATGCCCAGTAAGTAGCACCATTCTTGAAAGAACGTGCTGTCATAATAGGCCCCCTGGTCTGAATGTATCTTCTGCGGTAATCCATAATGAATGCAGAAGTACTTCATCTGGGCAGTGGTCTTGGCAGTATGGTTGCAAGTCGGTGCCTTCACATCAACGCAAACTTGGTAAAGTGGTCCAACATAACTAGAACTTGATGGTATCTGACACATCTTCTGACACATTGAGTGTAAAAGAGACAATGGTCAGTATTTCCAGCGGGACACACATGTGCCAAGTCAGAGGTGGAATTCAGGCCCCAGCACCCTTTTACACTGAGCAGACCACACAGTGACAGCAAACTCGTTTAACCAACTGGAATATACCTACACATGGCTCGTCTCTTGAACCAGGTGAACATTTTGTAGACACCCCAGTTTCCAGCTTCTTCATACTGTAAATTCTCTCTGCACAGTGGGCCCTTGCCCCTGACAGTACGACCTGCTAGGTCACTGACTTTGTTTTGTAGTATAGTATATCATCTCTCAGGATTAGATGGGACCACTCACTCAACCATTTACTGGTCTCTGGTAGTAGCTGTGATCTTTTTTCTGGGAATGGGCCATCGTGATAACCAGAGCAGTAGTTTTCAGGGTTTTTCTCTGTCACATGTAGGTGTAGGCGATGCCCCTTTCCTGGACACTTTATACTCATGAGTACTGGCATTGCTGCTGGACAAAGTGTATCCAGCAGAAATCACCGCAGGTAATCACTGGCTCTGCAGACAGCCACTAATAGCTATGGTCACCGCATGGCATGGCTTAGCAGCCACAGTTAACAGTTCAAAAGTGGCTGAAACAGCTATGGGAATCAGCATATTCTTGCCACTGTCATTCGCACCGGAGCTAGCTGCCCATGCAAATGTAGCTGTACTCTGTTTGATCAGCTATTGTTGTAGTATCTGTTATAGCATCTGCCTGCCTTCTTGATAAAGGTGTGGAGGTATGCTTTGATATCGCGCTTGTGGCTCTCTCATGTGGGTATCTTGTGAAATACCATGTCTACAGTCCAAGTCAGGGTCCCCCTGTGATAACACTTCGGACCACTGATTCAAAAGGGCACCTTGCTGCTTCTATCTAAGTGGGTGTCAGTTCCTTGGTGGTTAGTGGTAGAAATTGTAGTATTTGCTCTGCTGCTCACTTTTGGTTTGCTCCGATTTACTTAGGAGCAGTCTCATCCATGACTAAGGCCAGTACTTCCATTGCTTTTTCAAAGAGGACGCAGAGTGGAAAAAAAACTTGGTGATAAGGTTTCTAACTAGTACTATACCTTGCCAGACCTCTGTTAGAGTCCTGTCAACAAATGGAGCCACTTCTGAAGGCAAGAGTTCTGAAATTACAGTGAAGCTTTGTAATCCATGAAAAGTGCCAACATACATGAGGCGTTTTAGCTCCTAAGTAGGTAGTACCACAATCAGTGTCCCAAAAGGGAATCTTAATGATGACAACTTTTTCCCATATGTGTACAGAGCATGCATCAGGGCCCCCCAGTGCTTCCAGAGCATGCAGCAGTTGCCTGTTTGCTTTAGGTGGTCCCAAATGTGCAGGATGCCCCTTCAGCATGTCAGTTCCCAGTCCCCAGGTAACCAATATCACCTGAAACCAACTCTTGCCAGAACCACATGTGAGCACTCTACTCTTCTGACCAAGCTCCTGCCCCCAGAGCTCTACTTTCATTCAGGTAATCCCAGCTACCTCTCTGGGAAGCTCACTGGATGCTGCCAATGAGATCCATTGCATGTCCAGGCTCATCTTCTGCTTGGGGAAGTATTGCTGCAGAGTAGTGACTCCTGCGCTGTCATAGAAAAGACACTCGATCTCTTGGCTGACAAAGGCTCCACACAATAGGACAGTCAATCACTACATCTATGGTTCTTTGATGGAGAATTGCTCCACTTTTGCCCCACTACTGCTTGACTCCTGGCATCAGGGCACTGTAATTGGCCTCTGTATATGATTGGGGAAGTCTCTCTATAGATGCCTGAACTCTGAAGCCCCAGCCAAGGGATGGAGACCTTGTCCTCCTTCAAAAGTTGTGTTGCCTTCACCACACAGGGGCCGTTTGATTTTTTTTGGTCACTTTTTTTGGGGGATCGGCGTATAACACGCACCCACGACTTTCCCCCCAATTTTAAGGGGGGAAAAGTGCGTGTTATACGCCGATAAATACGGTATATATATAATATATATATATATATATATAATATATATATATATATATATATATATATATATATATATATATATATATATATATATATACACATAAATAGCTACCTGCATAGTTTATTCTCTACAGTACAAATTGTTCTTAGCCAAAAGAGGTTGGGTTCCATCATCCATCATGTGTTTGGCAACTTTTTATGGACTGTTTTGAGTTGTATATTCATCCATGTATAATAAAGTTTTTATCTAGTACATTTTCTCATCCCTCTTCAATGTTAGATTAGAGTAATTTCAAACTATGCAGGTACCTATTTATGTGTATACATATATGAGTTTTACTGAATATGAAATATAATTATCAATAATTAATAATGTGTCACAAATATATTATATATCATAGATACAGTTGTGCTCAAAAGTTTGTATACCCTTGCAGAAATTGAGAAATGTTGGCATTATTATTGAATATATGGCTGATCATGCCAAAAAACTGTCTTTCAAAACCTTTTTTTATCACATTGTTTTTTGGACCATTTTGAAATCATAATGATAACAGAAATCTCCCAAATGGCCCTGATAAAAAGTTTACATAATGTTTGGCCTTGGTACAGACACAGAAGGTGGCAGACACAGGTTAAAATGGCAATTAAAGGTTCATTTTTCACATTTGTGGCTTTTTAAACCACTAATCTTTCTTGGTCTACCTGACCATGGCTTGGTATCAAAAGAGCCCCTAATTTTCCACTTCTTAATAAGTGATTAAACAGTACTGACTGGCATATTCAAGGCTTTGGATATCTTTTTATACCCTTTTACATCTTTGTAAAGTTTCATTACCTTGTTACGCAGGTCTTTTGACTGTTATTTTCTACCTCCTCATGGCTCAGTGTCTAGCCTACTTAGTGCATCCAGGTGAGAGCTAACAAACTCATTGACTATTTATACACAGACACTAATTGTGATTTAAAAAAGACACAAATGTGGGAAATTAACATTTAATTGCCGCTTTAACCACGATCTGTGTCTGTACCAAGGTCAAACAGTCCAGGGTATGTAAACTTTTTATAAGGGCCATTTGGGTGATTTCTGTTATCATTATGATTTAGAATGGATCCAAAAAATGATGTGATAATAAATGGCTTCATGTGACTGCTATCCTTAAATAACAGACAGTTTTTTGGCATGATCAGTCATATTTTCAATATTAATGGCAAAAAATTTCTGCCAGGGTATGCAAACGTTTGAGCACGACTGTATGTTCATTACAATAATTCAATACAAAACCTACCCCTCGCGCACCTCATGTAAAGTCACGTTCTTTTTGCTCTTTGTACATTAATATAGGGATGGAGGCTAATGACCATGTCATTGCCTCATATAAAGTCCCAAAAAAAAAACTCTCCCCATTAGTAAAAAGCCCACACAGTTGCACCATGGCATCTCTCCTATCTATCCAGCCGAAACAGGGTTAAGTGACTTCCAAACACTTACATACAGACATTGCATTTGTTGAACCCGGGAAGCAAGCTCCTCACTGCACACACGGCTGCAGCTAATTACGTGAGGAGACAGATCCTGGTTCCCCTGAAGGCTTGCACTACCAACGCAGTGAGTCTGTGCGTTAGTCAACAGGCAGGTAGCGAGGGAACTCAAATGTTATTTGACAAGGCAGCAGGCCCCATCACCTAAGGTTAGAAAACAGACAAGCCACACTGTGCTTGAAAGTAAAGACTGAAAAATTTCAAGCAGATTGTATCTGACAGAAATTGTATCACAGCCGCGCATCCTAACAAGGACGGCATGAACGAAACTACACACTTTATGTTTCCCATCTACCTCCTTTAAGATAAAGACTTTTTGCTTTAATTGTATATTGGAGGTGACAGCTTGATACTCAATGGCTAGTAACTTTTTTGAGCATGTTTTTTACCACCTTTGGTAATATGAAAGCAACTGTTTGACTAGAACAATCATTGTCTTGTTTGTTTTTAATGTTTTTTTTACCTCATAAAATGCAATGTACTTGGTGTCTCAGGCTTGCCATTTTCACAGCTAAGCTCTCTTTATAAAATAGCCCAATTTATAATCACTGCTTGTGCCACTTCCTGTTTTTTTTATTATTGCTTGCGCTGTGGTATTAGAGACGTCACGCAAGCCTGTTTGCTGAATAATGTGGTTGCCGCAGCGCAGCATGTCAAGAGTCTTAATGCTGATTAAATAAAAACCATTATTTCCTTTAAGTCTTTTACAAACATAACATGGGCTTCCCCTGAGGGCTTTTGTGATATTAAATCACTACCTTCAAGTGAAGTAAGTCAAAGTAATATCAGCCATGTTTGCGAGGGGTAAATAATACACTTTAAACTAGTGGCGGCTGTATGAGTAAAGGAGAACTGTGCTGGCAGCAAATATTAATGTACTGTAAGCCTTAACGTGCCTTTACACTTAATACCAATGGTGAATCATAGAGATAAACCTATTGATCCAAACGTTCACAGTTTATAGCAAACAGACTTTGCAAACAACTTCCGATCTGCTCTATTTTTTTATTTTTTACTTGTTTTAAAGTATATCTATAGCAAAAACTTTTTTAGGTTTGGATTGAGTAGGAAAGGTTCAAACTCCCTGACAGTTTTTTCTTGCTGTCTGTCTGCTAAGGATGATTTTTTACACCTCCCTTTGTGTCTCCTTAAAGCGGTGTCCTGCCCAAAAAAAATTAAAAGCCAGCAGCTACAGATACTGCAGCTGCTGGCTTTTAACAATAGGACACTTACCTGTCATGGATTCCCGCGATGTCGGCACCGCAGCTGATGTTTCCATCAGTTGTCGGGTGCTGCCGCCGCCATTGTGGGTAAGGGTACCCGGCAGTGTAGCCTTACGGCTTCACGCCGGGAACGCTACTGCGCATGCGCGAGGCCCCACTCCTCTCTCCTACTGGCCCGTAGACAGGGAGAGGAGAGGGGAAGGGGAGGGAGCCCCGCGGTGATGTCACGGGCCGCGCCCCGGACTCCCGGAAGTGGGTACAGGATACCTGTCAAAGACAGGTATCCTGTCCCCCCTCCCAACCCGAAAGGTGCCAATTGTGGCAGCACAGGGGGAGAGGAGACAAATGAGCGGAAGTTCCACTTTTGGGTGAAACTCCGCTTTAAGTATAAGGAAATATCTCCAAAGTTAGGGAAATTTTCTCAGACAGTTGTCATCAGAAGAGGTGTTCTCTTTGGAAGATTTCCCCTCACATCCCATTCCAGTGATAAATGTAATATTTTTCATTTCCTTTCATTGTGTGTCCTGTTGACAGTGGTCAGTGGGACAAATAATGCTTACAAATGCCCTATTAGGATGCGAAAAGCAATAAAAACAAGACTAAGGGGTTGATTTACTAAAGGCAATTCCACTTTGTACTACAAGTGCACTGCAAGTGCACGTGGAAGTGCACTTGGAAGTGCAGTCACTTTAGATCTGAGGGAAGATCTGAAATGAGGGGAAGCTCTGCTGATTTTATCATCCAATCATGTACAATCAAAATGCTGTTTTTTATTTTCCTTGCATGTCCCCCTCAGACCTACAGTGACTGCACTTCCAAGTAGTGCAAAGTGGATTTGCCTTTAGTAAATAAACCCCTGAGTGTCAAATTTCTTACAACTCTAAAAAAAAATTCAGCTATACATGCACTTTAGGCTCTTTTATTTGAATGAAAAGGGGTATATATCCCCACCCTACAAACTACACCAACCTGGCACACCAGGTTTACAGGTTTTTCCCATATGAATGATGCCTCTCCCTGCTGATTCCTTTCAGTACTGCCTGCAGGATCATAAGGGTTATTCAAGAGGGGGCCCAGTTGAGCCCCTTTGCTGTCAAAGCACAATTCTGGATCTGATTAGCAGCATGTACTATACTTTGCTACCTTTTCCTGGTGTACTGGTGAAGAAGTCCCTTTGGATGACTCACCCAGTCATAAAAAAGTATAAAAGTAGGCAAAAAAAAATTCAAAAGAAAGATAACACTTTTTTTAACCATGTAAGTTGTCGTTTCATGTCGGAAAAAAACCCTATGAAGGTAAGAGTCAAAAATTGTCTTGCACTGGACTTCCATCCACAGCATAAACTGTTCTTTTAGAGGACCAGTGCAGGAACCACTACATACACTCATGGTAGATTCCCATGCTTTAGTTCCCATGCTATGGAAGTTAACAGGTTATTTATCCAACATCGCTATACTTCACCACTCTACACCAATGTGTTTTGTCAGTTTTCTAGTGGTCCTGGAATATGCCTTCTTGTAATACTGGAACATACACTCCAAGCTCCCTGTTGCTTCTGTAGCACCCTCTAGTGTATGCTAGAAGTAGTGTTAGAGTAGGTAAATTAAGTAAGCTCAGGGCTAAGCATGAGCTGTTGAATCTGGGTCAGGGTTCAGTGAGTCATGGATGGATGACTCATCCTGACAGCTCCTCTGGTGCCTCCCCCTGTTTCTGGGACATTGGAGAATGTTCTAGAGCTAAGGGGCAGAAGGTTAGGAGAAACTGCCTAGAATATTTATGAGGCCTCGGCCAATCCCCAGTAGTAGAATGGGGGCAGAGCTTACCTCATAGATAGCCATGGGCCATGCCAACAGAGGCAGTCGAGTGGAAGATGGAGATATAGTTCTGAGGTGGCTGTCAATGGCCCTCAGGGGTGCCCCCTAGTCTGGGGGGGTGTCCTGCCTTGGGACAGAGCTCAGGTGCTGGAAGGATCCTGCCACAACACAAGGATACAGCGGGAGATCATGACCCCTCTCGCTGTTGCCCATACATCGGAGTTGGAGAGCGGCCGGGAGTCACGTGACCAGCATGAAGATCTCTAAAAAATAGTATTTAAAGTCTTCCACAAATATGTACCACCGTGTGTTAATGCTGCATAAAAGAGGGGCTGGCAGTTTTTTAAGAAGGTTACAAGCACTTTAAATGTTTGTAGACCCAAAAAATTGCCAACCTTTCCACATACACTACAGTCATAACAGGCTCCATAAGTTTTTTCTCAAGACAAATTTCCTAATTGTTGCTGGCTGCAATTTTTTTCTTAAAAAAAGTGTACTATTCCTGGGCAGTGTGCATCAGCATAAAAGCTTACAGTACTATTTATTTTGGAAGAGAATATAACAGGGAGATTTACAGGCAGGAGATTTTGGGAGACAGAGCAGTGTGTTTTCACCCATAACACAAAGGGGCTGATCTATGAACTGTTTGCGCCATAAGTTCCGGCGCACGACGATGCGCAACGGCTGTTTTTGTATTTACAAAACATTTGCGCCTGTAACACAGCGCAATTTCCCATTTACTATTATCTTGCCGGCGCACGGGAGGTGGCGATCGGTGCGCCACTATAGACATGGTGCACGGCATCTTCAACTCAGGATTAAAAGAAGGTGGAAGTGCCAATATTATAGGGGTGATGTGGGGTGATGTGAGGAAGTATAGTTATAACTGTCCAAGTAACAAATATGCCCAAAATAGAAGGAGAAAGTAACTTTCTCTGAACAAGCCTGCTGCGCCGGCAAGTACACTTAGAACTGCATGAGGTCAATTATTGCACTGTGCATGCGCAAGCGGCATTTGCGCGTGTTCAAGTGCTTTGGTTCACTGCGCTGGCAAAATCTTAGTAAATGTCAAACCACGTAAATGCATTTGCATAAGTTGAACGGGCGCACCTCTCAACCTGACTTTTTTTTTTTTTTTACGCTGGTTCGCTTCTATGGGTTTTTTTAAGGCTATTTGCACACAGGTCATGTTAGCATTAAGAAAAAAAAATTAAGAAAAAAAAAATGCGTGGGGATCCCCAAAATTCCATACCAGGCCCTTCAGGTCTGGTATGGATATTAAGAGGAACCACGCGCCAAAACAAAATGGTGTGGGGGTCCCCCTCAAAATCCATACCAGACCCTTATCCGAGCACCCAACCTGGCAGGCTGCAGGAAAAGAGGGGGGGACGAGAGAGCGCCCCCCCCCCCCCCCTGAACCGTACCAGGCCACATGCCCTCAACATTGGGAGGGTGCTTTGGGGTCCCCCCCAAAGCACCTTGTCCCCATGTTGATGAGGACAAGAGCCTCATCCCCACAACCCTGGCCAGTGGTTGTGGGGGTCTGCGGGCGGGGGGCTTATCGGAATCTGGAAGCCCCCGTTTTGTACCCCTACCATTTCACCAAAAAAGTGACAAAAGTGTTAAAAATGACAAGAGACAGTTTTTGACAATTCCTTTATTAAAGTCTTCTTCTTTCCATCTTCTTCCTTCTTCTTTCCTTCATCCTTCGGTTTCTTCCTCCACCTTCTTCTTCCTCCGATCCTCTGCTTCTTGCTCCGGAGTTCTCATCCGGCATCTTCCTCCACGGCGTCTCTTCTTCCTAGCTTCGTTCTCACAGTTCTATAACGGAACCGTGCATCAGAGGGGGGTGGGGTCACCAGGTGGCCCCGCCCTCCGTTATATAAGAACTATCAGAAGAAGAGAAGCGTCACACAGCGGAAGCCTCCCATTGCGCGGAGCGGCCCGAGAATGAAGCGAGGAAGAAGAAACGGCGTGGAGGAAGATCCCAGACGAGAACACCGGAGCAACAAGCAGAGGATCGGAGGAAGAAGAAGATGGAGGAAGAAGAAGATGGAGGAAGAAACAGAAGGATGAAGGAAAGAAGAAGGAAGAAGGAAGAAGATGGAAAGAAGAAGACTTTAATAAAGGAATTGTCAAAAACGGTCTCTTGTAATTTTTAACACTTTTGTCACTTTTTTGGTGAAATGGTAGGGGTACTTTTGTACACCCTTACCAGTTCACACGGGGGGGGGGGGCCGGACCTCTTGTTAAAGGGGGCTTTCAGATTCCGATAAGCCCCCCGTCCGCAGACCCTTACAACTACCGGCCAGGGTTGTGGGGATAAAGCCCTTGTCCTCATCAACATGGGGACAAGGTGCTTTGGGGGGACCCCAAAGCACCCTCCCAATGTTGAGGGCATGTGGCCTGGTGCGGTTCAGGAGGGGGGGCACTCTCTCTTCCACCCCTCTTTTCCTGCGGCCTGCCCGGTTGCGTGCTCCGATAAGGGTCTGGTATGGATTTTGAGGGGGACCCCCACGCCATTTTTTTTTTTTTTTTTTGGGCGCGGGGTTCCCCTTAATATCCATAACAGACCTGAAGGGTCTTGTATGCTCTTGGAGGGGAACCCATGCCGTTTTTTTTTAAATTAAAGTCGCCTGGCCTGGGGGCGACTTAAAGTCGTGTTGTAAGTCGCCCCAAGTCGTGTTGTAAGTCGCCCCAAGTTGCGCTGGAAGTCGTGTTGCCCCTGTGTGAATGGACTGTTAATGATAACGGCGTGCGCTATTATCAATAGCATATTATTATCGCGGTGCGCCGGCATATTATGTGTTGCGCTTATGTGTGCGCCGGTTCATACGCTCAATTAATAATTTATCTGGAGCACAAATTAAGGTCTGAACCGGCGCAGCGCATTCATCTTAATAAATCAGCCCCAAAGTGTTTAAACAAGGACCTTTATTTCAGTATCACCGGCTGTAAAAACGTATATAAGAATTTAGTGGCTGGGTTTATGATTACTTTGACAAGCTATTTTGAGTTCCTTGAATTGTAGTACATTTACTTGTGTGCCCTCCCTACTTGTGTGCACAGATCTGTATACCGCAAAAAATTTTTTTAGAACAACTGATTAATAGTTAGCTCATCAATTATCAACATCTTAGCTACTTTTTTCTAATAATTGGGGTCTTTGAATACTACATCCACACTATCAATACTCAAAACTATATGAATGAAGCAGTGAACTTGTAGGTGCGGTGCAGCAGTAATGTTTGGGCAATAACATACACCGTCCCAGTGCGATGAAATACTTTTTATTGAAATAATGCAAGGATCATTCACAAACACCCAGTGGGAAGACAGCCCAGCCAGGAACACTCACAGTTCTAACAGCGGGTAGGAAGCAGGTTTCAGCCAAAGCATCTGTAGAGAGGGGCAGATTGTGGACTGGCCAGCTTGAGCTGGAGAGGTTGGGAACCCTAAGTTTTCCCTCCTTGTCAGGAGCCTTTCCCTACCACTAGTAGTGTCCCCAACAGGCAGGGTACCTTTCCATACACTACCCACTTGCATAAAAGAATGCCAAACAAAGGGGCCAGGGTCCTAAATAGACTCTGCCACAACTAAGATGGCCGTCAAAGTCACATAGGTGGCCAGCATCCAATTGGATTACTGCCCCAGTGACCCATGGAACCATAGCGGAACAAGGTTCCATATGACTTCCTCTGTCTTTGCAGTCCCGGCTGGAACTGTGTCCAGTCAGAGCAAGAGAATGTCACCAGCACACCAAGGATCAACCATCCATAAAAGTATGCCCATATTTGAAATGTGTTTACAGAGCTATGAATAGGGGGAAAAAAAATAAGGGAAAGAATAGTGTATACCTTATATTCACTGTACCCCCTATCCCAGCAATTCTCAAACTGTGTGCCTGTGTGAGATCTCGGCAGAACTTGTTTGCTCCAATTATATTATAATAATAGAGACTGTTCCGTTTGTCAACTTTGGAGCTTCGCTTCAATCTGATTTGCTCTCGAAAGCAGGTACAACCTTCACATTAAATAAAAGTTTTTAGTTTTTTTAACAAATAATAAAAAGCCCAGTAGTAGTGATTAAATACCACCAAAAGAAAGCTTTATTTGTGTGAAAAAAATTATAAAAATGTCATATGGGTACAGTTTTGCATGACCGCGCAATTGTCATTCAAATTGTGACGGCGCTGAAATCTGAAAATTGGCCTGGGCAGGAAGGGGTGAAAGTGCCCGGTATTGAAGCAGTTAAAGGGGTTGTAAAGCTTTGTGTTTTTCACCTTAATGCATCCCATGCATTAAGGTGAAAAAACACTTTTGCGCTCTCCGGCCCCCCCGAGCCCCCGTTTTACTTATCTGAGCCCCAACTCTCCGTGGGCGCAATCCCGTGTTGCTTTCCCCAAGCTCTTGTGGGCTGTTCATTGAATGATTGATAGCAGCGCAGCCATTGGCACTCGCTGCTGTCAATCAAATCAATGACGCGCGCGCCGGGGGGCGGGCTGAGTGATACAGTTGGCGGCTATCACACGGGAGCGCGGCCGCAAGCTAACTCCCTTGGGAGAGCGCTTCCCAGGGGGGGTTAGCTCTTGCGGGGAGGAGCCGAGACAGCCAACGAGGGACCCCAGAAGATAAGATTCGGGGGCACTCTGTGCAAAACTAACTGCACAGTAGAGGTAAGTTCTCTCTGTGTAATGTTTGTTATTTAAAAAAAAAAAATATTAAACCTTTACAACGCCTTTAAGGAGGAACTATCACTCCATTTTTTCAGTTTACTGTCCCCCAGGGGACAATGTACAATGCAATACTTGTGTGAGATCTTGGGAGAACTCGATCGCTCCAACTATATTATAGTAATAGCGACCGTTCTATTTGTTTGTTCCGTTTATCGACTTTGGAGCCTCGCTTAAATCTAATTTGATCTCTAAAACAGGCACATTCTTCACATTAAATTTAAATTAAATATATGTAAAAATAAATAAGTTCTTCACCACAAAAATTGTTAAATCTTTTCAAGTGTGTCGTGAACATTTTTAGATCTTTTTGTTGCGCAGCAAGACAAAAAAGTTTGAGAAACACTGCCCTATGCCCATAGATAAAGCATAGGTATACACCGGTTAGACCTATTACTCCTAATTACAATTGTCCTGCTGCTGTTCATTTTTAAACTGCTGTATCATCTGTAGTATTTTCATTCTTGTTGTAAAGCCCCTGCCTGCACTCTTGTCTCTAGCAAATTGGGCCTAGACTTGCTATGTAACATTTTCCTGCTGCTGGCCAATTTTACACTGCTGCATTTTCGACAATCTCTTAATTCTTGAAGTAAAAACCCTACATGTGCTCTTAAATTGGGGTCATAAATTTCTATTTAAAATTGTTTTGTTACTTGCCAATTTTACACTACAGTATCCTCTGCGGTCTAGTAATTCTTGTAGTAAAAATTTTACCTGTCCTCTTTGTCTATAGTACATTTAAGCCTAAAATTTATATTTAAAATTGTTCCGTTGCTGGCCAATTTTACAACACTGTGGCATTTGTGGTCTCTTTATTCTTTAAAGCGGAGTTCCACCCAAAAGCGTAAGTTCCGTTTTAAGGACTCGTTCCCCGGTCCTCTTGAACAAGTAGCACTTTTGAGGAGTGGGGGGGGGGGGAGCAGGTACCCGATTTTGACAGGTACCCACTTCCCACTTCCGTTCAGACCGCCGCGGCAGTCGGAAACGGAAGTTCTCCTCCCTTCCCCCTGCAGTCTTCTGGGACACTGACAGGTCCCAAAAGACTGCATCCACCATTCATGATGCCCAGCGTGACACTCTGGATGAAGGAACACACTGGGCCCCTTTGGACAGCAGCTTTGAAAGTCTGGAGGTCAGGGGGGGACCAGCAGATGACATAGCTCCCCAAATCATCACTGACTGTGGAAACTTCACACTGGACCTCATGCAAATTGGGTTCTGTGCCTCTCCACTCTTGCTCCAGACTCCGGGACCTTGATTTCGAAATGAAATGCAAAATGTTCCACAGTCCATGGTGCTTTGGGGAGCCATGTCATCTGCTGGTGTTGGTCCAAAGTCAAGTCCAAAGTCAGCGCAGCCCTCTACCAGGAAATTCTAGAGCACTTCATGTTTCCCTCTACTGACCAGCTTTATGGAGATGCTGATTTCATTTTCCAGCAGGACTTGGCACCTGCCCACACTGCCAAAAGTACCAATACCTGGTTTAATGATCATGGTATCACTGTGCTTGATTTGCCAGAAAACTCGCCTGACCTAAATCCCATAGAGAATTTGGGGGGTATTGTCAAAAGGAAGATGAGAGACACCAGACCCAACAATGCAGATGAGCTGAAGGCCACTATCATAGCAACCTGGGCTTATATAACACCTTAGAAGTGCCACAGGCTGATCACCTCAATGCCACGCCGCATTGATGCAGTAATTCATGCAAAAGGAACCCCGTCCAAGTATTGTGTGCATACTATACTGTACATGGACATACTTTTCAGCAAGCCAACATTTCTGTATTCAAAATCCTTTTTTTATTGGTCTTATGCAGAGCCGATCGGCCCTATAGGCACACTATGCAAGCTGCTTAGGGCCCCGCCGCTGTGGGGGGGGGGGCAAGACCCAGCATCCCCCCCTGCACCTCTGGCTGGCCATTTAGAGTGCAGTGAGGAGAGGTGGGAGGAGGTGGAAGGCGGCGATCGGCAGCTCTATGGTGCCTGAGAGGGCAGCGGGATCTCCCTGGGGTTTGTAGTACTCTCAGTGTATACAGTGGAGAGGAGAAGGGAGGGGCCTCTGACCCGGGCAGGTATCAGTTTCACTTTCACTCTGCTTGAACACTGTTGCTGATGCCCGGGTCAGTGGCCCCTCCCCTCTCCGCTGTATACATTCGGAGATAGAATTACTAGCCCCAGGGAGATCCCCCTGCCTGTGGACACCATATAGCTGCCGTTTGCCGCCTCCCACCTCCACCAGCCAGGTACAGGGGAACCTCTGCAAGGGGGGGAGTCAGCTGTTTGGGGGCCCAAATGTAAGAGGGGGGGCTTTCTGGGGACACTAATGTAAGGAAGGGGGCCTCTGGGGACACTAATGTAAGAGGGGGGCTCTCTGGGGACACTAATGTAAGGACGGGCCCTCTGGGGACACTGATGTAAGAGGGGGCCCCCTGGGGACACTAATGTCAGAGGGGGGCTCTCTGGGGACCCTGTGTAAGGAGAGGCTCTCTGGGGACCCTGTGTAAGGAGGGGCTCTCTGGGGACACTAATGTAAGAGGGAAGGCTCTCTTGGGACACTAATGTAAGGGGAGGCTCTCTTGGGACCATGGTGTAAGGGGGGGCTCTCTGGTGTAAGGGGGGGCTCTCTGGGGACCCTGGTGTAAGGGGGGGGCTCTCTGGGGACCCTGATGTAAGAAGGCGGCGATCGGCAGCTCTATGGTGCCTGAGAGGGCAGCGGGATCTCCCTGGGGTTTGTAGTACTCTCAGTGTATACAGTGGAGAGGAGAAGGGAGGGGCCTCTGACCCGGGCAGGTATCAGTTTCACTTTCACTCTGCTTGAACACTGTTGCTGATGCCCGGGTCAGAGGCCCCTCCCCTCTCCGCTGTATACATTCGGAGATAGAATTACTAGCCCCAGGGAGATCCCCCTGCCTGTGGACACCATATAGCTGCCGTTTGCCGCCTCCCACCTCCACCAGCCAGGTACAGGGGAACCTCTGCAAGGGGGGGAGTCAGCTGTTTGGGGGCCCAAATGTAAGAGGGGGGGCTTTCTGGGGACACTAATGTAAGGAAGGGGCCTCTGGGGACACTAATGTAAGAGGGGGGCTCTCTGGGGACACTAATGTAAGGACGGGCCCTCTGGGGACACTGATGTAAGAGGGGGCCCCTGGGGACACTAATGTCAGAGGGGGGCTCTCTGGGGACCCTGTGTAAGGAGAGGCTCTCTGGGGACCCTGTGTAAGGAGGGGCTCTCTGGGGACACTAATGTAAGAGGGAAGGCTCTCTTGGATCACTAATGTAAGGGGAGGCTCTCTTGGGACCATGGTGTAAGGGGGGGCTCTCTGGTGTAAGGGGGGGCTCTCTGGGGACCCTGGTGTAAGGGGGGCTCTCTGGGGACCCGGATGTAAGAAGGGGCTCTCTGAGGACCCTGATGTAAGGAGGGGCTCTCTGGGGAGCCTAGTGTAAGGGGAGGCTCTCTGGGGACCCTGGTGTAAGGGGAGGCTCTCTGAGGACCCTGATGTAAGGGGAGGCTCTCTGGGGACCCTGATGTAGGGGGATACCCTCTGGGGACCCTGATGTAAGTAGGGAGGCTCACTGGGGACCCTGATGTAAGGAGGGGCTCTCTGAGGACACTGATGTAAGGGGGGCTCTCTGGGGACCCCTGATGTAAGGAGGGGCTTTCTGGGGACCCTGATGTAAGGGGAGGCTCTCTGGGGACTCTGATGTAAGGGGATGCTCTCTGGGAAACCTAATGTAGGGGGAGGCTCTCTGGGACCCTGATGTAGGGGGAGACTCTCTGAGGACACTGATTTAAGGGGGGCTCTCTGGGGACCCTGATGTAAGGGGAGGCTCTCTGGGGATCCTGATGTAAGGAGAGGCTCTCTGGGGATCCTGATGTAAGGGGAGGCTCTCTGGGGACCCTAATGCAGGGGAGGCTCTCTAGGGACCCTGATGGGGGGGTATGGCTGGGGGGGGGGGGGGGGGGGGGGGGGGGAGGGGGGTGGGTGGTGGGGGGTGGGGGTGGGGGGGCTCTCTTGGGACCCTAATGTAGGGGGAGGCTCTCTGGGGGGGGGGGGGACCCTGATGTAAAGGGGGGCTCTCTGGGGACCCTGATGTAAGGGGGGCTCTCTGGGGACCATAATGTAGGGGAGGCTTCCTGGGGACCCTAATGTAGGGGGAGGCTCTCTAGGGACCCTGATGTAAGGGGGGCTCTCTGGGGACCCTAATTTAGGGGGAGTCTCTCTGGGGACCCTGATGTAAGGGGGGGGGGCTCTCTGGGGACCCTGATGTAGGGGGAGGCTCTCTGGGGACCCTAATGTAGGGGGAGGCTCTCTGGGGACCCTGATGTAGGGGGAGACTCTCTGAGGACACTGATTTAAGAGGGGCTGTCTGGGGACCCTTGTGTAAGGGGGGCTCTCTGGGAACTTTGCTGTAAGGAGGGGCTCTCTGAGGACCCTGATGTAAGGGGGGCTCTCTGAGGACCCTGATGTAAGGGGGGCTCTCTGGGGACCTCATTCTGTTCTATATTGTTGTACTTATTCTTTGACTGTTTTGTTTAAAGGAGGGAGGATTGTATTGGGAGCACTGAAGTGTCAGGTGTGACTGTGTGGCAATGGCAAATGGTTTACATAGCTCACGGCATCACGGGTCAAGTAGAGGGCCCCTTAGCATTTTGCTTAGGGCCCCAGGGAGGTCAGAATCGGCACTGGTCTTATGTAGCATTCTAGTTTAAATGAGTTTCACTTTTCAAATTGAATTATTGAAATAAATAAACTTTGTGATAATATTCAAAATTTTATGAAATGCACCTGTATATGTTTGCTTTTGGGTTTAATACTGCTTTAAACCTATAACATACAAACTATACCAGTGAACTGAAACATGTATTTGAGGGCTGTTATTACTTCAGTGTTTTATAAATGAAGACTAATTTAGCACTGGAGACTGGACAGCCTTGTCAAACTCCAATTTCTGTTGATATTTTAAGTTAATAGTTAAAGTGTATGTTTGGGGTAAAAAAGACTATACATGCCTCTATATGCCTGTAATACCTACCCAGCAGGGGCGTAACTAGAAATCACAGGGCCCCATAGCAAAATGTTGTATGGGCCCCCCCCCCCAAAAAATGGCGGGGCTTAAATTAAATAGTGGGCGTGGTTTAAAGGGCGAGGCTCAAAGGGTGTGTGGTTTGAGTCTGAGAAGGAAGAAAGAAAGAAAGAAAGAAAGAAAGAGAGCCCAGATCCTACACCACAATAGCAATATATGTATTCCAGAAAGTTTAATCAACAGATAAAGATACTCCAAACACCTGGTGTTAGCGCTTCAATAATCCTCACCTGTGCCCAATGCAGCGTGGTCTGCCCATGCCCAATACTGCCTCACCTGTGCCCACTTGCGCCCAATGCAGCGTGGTCTGTGCCCAATACAGCATGTCCAGTGCCCAATGCAGCCTCACCTGTGCGCAATACTGCCTCACCTGTGCCCACTTGTGCCCAATGCAGCGTGTCCAGTGCCCAATGCAACCTCACCTGTGCCCAATGCAGTGTGGCCTGTGCCCAATGCAGCCTCACCTGCCTGTGCCCAATGCAGCATGTGCAGTGCCCAATGCAGCCTCACCTTTGCCCAATGTAGCCTCACCTGTGCCCAATGCAGCGTGGCCTGCCCATGCCCAATACAGCCTCACTTGTGCCCAATGCAGCCTCACCTGTGCCCAATGCAGCGTGACCCATGCCCAATGCAGCCTCACCCAATGCAGCCTCACCCAATGCAGCCTCACCCGTGCCCAATGCAGCCTCACCTGTGCCCAATGCAGTGTGGCCTGTGCCCAATGCAGCCTCACCTGCCTGTGCCCAATGCAGCATGTTCAGTGCCCAATGCAGCCTCACCTGTGCCCAATGCAGCGTGGCCTGCCCATGCCCAATGCAGCCTCACCTGTGCCCAATGCAGCCTCACCCAATGCAGCCTCACCCGTGCCCAATGCAGCCTCACATGTGCCCAATGCAGTGTGGCCTGTGCCCAATGCAGCCTCACCTGCCTGTGCCCAATGCAGCATGTTCAGTGCCCAATGCAGCCTCACCTGTGCCCAATGCAGCGTGGCCTGCCCATGCCAAATACAGCCTCACCTGTGCCCAATGCAGCCTCACCCGTGCCCAATGCAGCCTCACCCGTGCCCAATGCAGCCTCACCTGCCTGTGCCCAATGCAGCCTCCCCGTGCCCAATGCAGCCTCCCCCGTGCCCAATGCAGCCTCCCCCCGTGCCCAATGCAGCCTCCCCCGTGCCCAATGCAGCCTCACCTTTGCCCAATGCAGCGCGGCCTGCCTATGCCCAATGCAGCCTGACCCGTGCCCAATGCAGCCTGACCCGTGCCCAATGCAGCCTCACCTGCCTGTGCCCAATGCAGCCTCACCTTTGCCCAATGCAGCGCGGCCTGCCTATGCCCAATGCAGCCTGACCCGTGCCCAATGCAGCCTCCCCCGTGCCCAATGCAGCCTCACCTTTGCCCAATGCAGCGCGGCCTGCCTATGCCCAATGCAGCCTGACCCATGCCCAATGCAGCCTGACCCGTGCCCAATGCAGCCTGACCCCGTGCCCAATGCAGCCTGACCCGTGCCCAATGCAGCCTGACCCGTGCCCAATGCAGCCTTCCCCGTGCCCAATGCAGCCTCACCTGCCTGTGCCCAATGCAGCCTCACCTTTGCCCAATGTAGCGCGGCCTGCCTATGCCCAATGCAGCCTGACCCGTGCCCAATGCAGTCTGACCCGTGCCCAATGCAGCCTCCCCCCGTGCCCAATGCAGCCTCACCTGCCTGTGCCTAATGCAGCGCGGCCTGCCTATGCCCAATGCAGCCTGACCCGTGCCCAATGCAGCCTCCCCCGTGCCCAATGCAGCCTCCCCCGTGCCCAATGCAGCCTCCCCCGTGCCAATGCAGCCTCCCCGTGCCCAATGCAGCCTCACCGTGCCCAATGCAGCCTCACCTGTGCCCAATGCAGTGTGGCCTGTGCCCAATGCAGCCTCACCTGCCTGTGCCCAATGCAGCATGTTCAGTGCCCAATGCAGCCTCACCTGTGCCCAATGCAGCGTGGCCTGACCATGCCCAATGCAGCCTCACCTGTGCCCAATGCAGCCTCACCTGTGCCCAATGCAGCCTCACCCAATGCAGCCTCACCCGTGCCCAATGCAGCCTCACATGTGCCCAATGCAGTGTGGCCTGTGCCCAATGCAGCCTCACCTGCCTGTGCCCAATGCAGCATGTTCAGTGCCCAATGCAGCCTCACCTGTGCCCAATGCAGCGTGGCCTGCCCATGCCCAATACAGCCTCACCCGTGCTCAATGCAGCCTCACCCGTGCCCAATGCAGCCTCACCCGTGCCCAATGCAGCCTCACCTGCCTGTGCCCAATGCAGCCTCACCTTTGCCCAATGCAGCGCGGCCTGCCTATGCCCAATGCAGCCTGACCCGTGCCCAATGCAGCCTGACCCGTGCCCAATGCAGCCTCCCCCGTGCCCAATGCAGCCCCCCCCCGTGCCCAATGCAGCCTCACCTGCCTGTGCCCAATGCAGCCTCACCTTTGCCCAATGCAGCGCGGCCTGCCTATGCCCAATGCAGCCTGACCCGTGCCCAATGCAGCCTGACCCGTGCCCAATGCAGCCTGCCCCGTGCCCAATGCAGCCGGACCCGTGCCCAATGCAGCCTGACCCGTGCTTAATGCAGCCTACCCCGTGCCCAATGCAGCCTGACCCGTGCCCAATGCAGCCTGACCCGTGCCCAATGCAGCCTCCCCCGTGCCCAATGCAGCCTCACCTGCCTGTGCCCAATGCAGCCTCACCTTTGCCCAATGTAGCGCGGCCTGCCAAAGCCCAATGCAGCCTGACCCGTGCCCAATGCAGTCTGACCCGTGCCCAATGCAGCCTCCCCGTGCCCAATGCAGCCTCACCTGCCTGTGCCTAATGCAGCGCGGCCTGCCTATGCCCAATGCAGCCTGACCCGTGCCCAATGCAGCCTCCCCCGTGCCCAATGCAGCCTCCCCCGTGCCCAATGCAGCCTCCCCCGTGCCCAATGCAGCCTCCCCCGTGCCCAATGCAGCCTCACCGTGCCCAATGCAGCCTCACCTGTGCCCAATGCAGTGTGGCCTGTGCCCAATGCAGCCTCACCTGCCTGTGCCCAATGCAGCATGTTCAGTGCCCAATGCAGCCTCACCTGTGCCCAATGCAGCGTGGCCTGACCATGCCCAATGCAGCCTCACCTGTGCCCAATGCAGCCTCACCTGTGCCCAATGCAGCCTCACCCAATGCAGCCTCACCCGTGCCCAATGCAGCCTCACATGTGCCCAATGCAGTGTGGCCTGTGCCCAATGCAGCCTCACCTGCCTGTGCCCAATGCAGCATGTTCAGTGCCCAATGCAGCCTCACCTGTGCCCAATGCAGCGTGGCCTGCCCATGCCCAATACAGCCTCACCCGTGCTCAATGCAGCCTCACCCGTGCCCAATGCAGCCTCACCCGTGCCCAATGCAGCCTCACCTGCCTGTGCCCAATGCAGCCTCACCTTTGCCCAATGCAGCGCGGCCTGCCTATGCCCAATGCAGCCTGACCCGTGCCCAATGCAGCCTGACCCGTGCCCAATGCAGCCTCCCCCGTGCCAATGCAGCCTCACCTGCCTGTGCCCAATGCAGCCTCACCTTTGCCCAATGCAGCGCGGCCTGCCTATGCCCAATGCAGCCTGACCCGTGCCCAATGCAGCCTGACCCGTGCCCAATGCAGCCGGACCCGTGCCCAATGCAGCCGGACCCGTGCCCAATGCAGCCTGACCCGTGCTTAATGCAGCCTACCCCGTGCCTAATGCAGCCTCACCTTTGCCCAATGCAGTGCGGCCTGCCTATGCCCAATGCAGCCTTACCCGTGCCCAATGCAGCCTGACCCGTGCCCAATGCAGCCTCCCCCGTGCCCAATGCAGCCTCACCTGCCTGTGCCCAATGCAGCCTCACCTTTGCCCAATGCAGCGCGGCCTGTCTATGCCCAATGCAGCCTGACCCGTGCCCAATGCAGCCTGACCCGTGCCAAATGCAGCCTGACCCGTGCCAAATGCAGCCTGACCCGTGCCCAATGCAGCCTCCCCCGTGCCCAATGCAGCCTCCCCCGTGCCCAATGCAGCCTCACCTGCCTGTGCCCAATGCAGCCTCACCTTTGCCCAATGCAGCGCGGCCTGCCTATGCCCAATGCAGCCTGACCCGTGCCCAATGCAGCCTGCCCGTGCCCAATGCAGCCTCCCCGTGCCCAATGCAGCCTCCCCCGTGCCCAATGCAGCCTCACCGTGCCCAATGCAGCCTCCCCCGTGCCCAATGCAGCCTCACCGTGCCCAATGCAGCCTCACCGTGCCCAATGCAGCCTCACCGTGCCCAATGCAGCCTCCCCGTGCCCAATGCAGCCTCCCCGTGCCCAATGCAGCCTCACGTGCCCAATGCAGCCTCACCGTGCCCAATGCAGCCTCACCGTGCCCAATGCAGCCTCCCCGTGCCCAATGCAGCCTCCCCGTGCCCAATGCAGCCTCACCGTGCCCAATGCAGCCTCCCCGTGCCCAATGCAGCCTCCCCGTGCCCAATGCAGCTTGGGGTGTCTACTTTCCAAAATGGGGTCATTTGGGGGGGTTTGAACTGTCCTGGCATTTTATGCACAACATTTAGAAGCCTATGTCACACGTCACCCACTCTTCTAACCACTTGAAGACAAAGCCCTTTCTGACACTTTTTGTTTACATGAAAACATATTTTTTTTTTTGCAAGAAAATTACGTTGAACCCCCAAACACTATATATATTGTTAAAGCAAAGGCCCTACAGATTAAAATGGTGGGTGTTGCATTTTTTTTTTTTCCACACAGTATTTGCGCAGCGATTTTTCAAACGCATTTTTTGTGGAAAAAATACACTTTTTTTTATTTTAATGCACTAAAACACACTATATTGCTCAAATTTTTGATGAAATAAAAAATATGATCTTAGGCCGAGTACATGGATACCAAACACGACATGCTTTAAAATTGCGCACAAACACGCAGTGGCGACAAACTACATACATTTTTAAAAGCCTTTAAAAGCCTTTACATGATACCACATTAGATTCACGGAGGAGGTCTACTGCTAAAATTACTGCCCTCGATCTGACCTTCGCGGTGATACCTCACATGCATGCTGCAATTGCTGTTTACATATGACGCCAGACCAACGCTTGTGTACGCCTTTGCGCAAGAGAAGGGGGGGCAGGGGTGCTTTTTTTTTTTTTTTTTAGTTTTTTTTTTATTTATTTAGCTTTTTTATTCTATTTTTAAACTGTTCCTTCCATTTTTTTTCTTTGTTATGATTTTTATTGTTATCTCAGGGAATGTAAATATCCCCTATGATAGCAATAGGCAGTGACAGGTACTCTTTTTTTGAAAAAATTGGGGTCTATTAGACCCTAGATCTTTCCTCTGCCCTCAAAGCATCTGACCACACCAAGATTGGTGTGATAAAATGCTTTCCCAATTTCCCAATGGCGCGGTTTATATCCGGGAGGGGGGACATTCCCTCCCACTGCTTGTAAAAGCAGTCTAGAGGCTAATTACCCGCTAGAATTGCTTTTACATGAAAGCCGATCACTGGCTGAAAAGAATGATACCAAGATGATACCTAAACCTGCAGGCATCATTCTGGTATAACCATTCAAAGTCCAGCAACATACTGGACATATATTGTAATCTTTTTTTTTTTTCATGCAGCCTCTTGGCTGAACGGAAAAAAGAGATTGATTGGTGGGTATGCCCACCATTAGAATACCTCCCTTCATCCACCCACTTCTAATGATGGGCATACATGCACCATTTATATATGCCGATGCATGGGGGCATCCTCCCGCAAAAGTTATGCCGTGTACACACGGTCGGAATTTCGACCGTATGTACGTGGCATTAGGAGCCAATCGCTCCTCCCCCCCCCCTGCTGCCCCCATGCTTCGGCATATATGCTCTTTTTTTTAACTGTGGTGGTGAAATCACCTCCTACAGCGTTGGAGTCGCGGCTTTATGTATCGTGGGAGCAAACGCTGTTGCTGTCAAGATAAATAAATCCGCGCTGCAACTGAATGGCGCACCTGAAAACAAAAAAATGCTTAACACTAAAACACAGTAAACAAAATTACATACCTGAAAAGCAAGCATGATAAAACATGATAAAACATAATAAAACATTGCAGAATAGAATGGAGTAAAAAAAGAGCAACAATAGAGAGAGAGAGAGAACAATAAAACGACAACTATTTTTGTTTTTTTTATTTTTTTGAGATTCACAGGTAAAAAAGCTCCTGACTGTTAGCGACTGAATCAAAACGCTACCACAAAAAAAATGTTAGCGATCGCAGGGATCAGGCCTGACTCTGCGAACGCTGCAGTTATGTGTGCTTAGTGTTTTGTAAGTGACAGTGATCGATCGATACTGCACTTGGGTGGGCTGGGCTGGGCTGGGCGGAGGGGGAAAACGCAGGTGCTAGCAGGTATCTGGGCTGATCCCGCTAACAATGCGTTTTTTTGGAACCCTAAACTGCTGGGACGCTAGTATAGATCTGATCAGATCAGATATTGATCTGTTCAGATACTATACCACTAAGGGAGGTGTATGCTTTGCGCGTGGGTGTTTGCGGTACTGGCACTAACCTGGGGCGACGCAGACCTTATTTGACCCTAAAACCTAATTGATATCACCCGCCGGGCGATCAGGGGGGTTAAACCGTTATTGGGTAATAAATGGCGGGTGCCCTGACAGTATAAAAAACAAGCTAACTAACCAGCGTCACCCGTAACAGTAATACAAAAAAAAACTGGTTACCTAGCGACACTAATGCAGCGATCAGAAAAACGATCGCTTAGTGACACTGGCAAAAGGGGGTGAAAGGGTTAACTAGGGGCAATCAGGGGGTTAAACCTTTATTAGGTAATATATGGGGGTACCTGACGCTATATAAAAACCTGACGGGGAACCTAAATAACGAAATAACTAACTGGCTAACCAGCGTCACCAGTGACATTTTATACGGTGATCACTGGTGAAAGGGTTAACTCTAGGGGCAATCAGGGGGTTAAAACCTTTATTTAGGTTGTAATATGGGGGTACCTGACCTATAAACCTATTTATGAACCTATATAAACATGGCGGTTAACCTAAAAAAAAACTGGTTACCTAGCGACACTAATGCAGCGATCAGAAAAAACGATCGCTTAGTGACACTGGCAAAAGGGGGTGAAAGGGTTAACTAGGGGCAATCAGGGGGTTAAACCTTTATTAGGTAATATATGGGGGTACCTGACGCTATATAAAAACCTGACGGGGAACCTAAATAACGAAATAACTAACTGGCTAACCAGCGTCACCAGTGACAGTTATACGGTGATTACTGGTGAAAGGGTTAACTCTAGGGGCAATCAGGGGGTTAAAACCTTTATTTAGGTTGTAATATGGGGGTACCTGACCTATAAACCTATTTATGAACCTATATAAACATGGCGGTTAACCTAAAAAAAAAACTGGTTACCTAGCGACACTAATGCAGCGATCAGAAAAACGATCGCTTAGTGACACTGGCAAAAGGGGGTGAAAGGGTTAACTAGGGGCAATCAGGGGTTAAACCTTTATTAGGTAATATATGGGGGTACCTGACGCTATATAAAAACCTGACGGGGAACCTAAATAACGAAATAACTAACTGGCTAACCAGCGTCACCAGTGACATTTTATACGGTGATCACTGGTGAAAGGGTTAACTCTAGGGGCAATCAGGGGGTTAAAACCTTTATTTAGGTTGTAATATGGGGGTACCTGACCTATAAAACTATTTATGAACCTATATAAAACATGGCGGTTAAAATAAAAAAAAAATGGTTACCTAGCGACACAATGCAGCGATCAGAAAAACGATCGCTTAGTGACACTGGCAAAAGGGGGTGAAGGGGTTAACTAGGGGCAATCAGGGGGTTAAACCTTTATTAGGGGGGGGTAGGGGCTACCTAGGACCTAAAACTAACTGCCCTGACAGTTATTACAGTCACACTGACACTAAATGCAGTGATCAGTAAATAAATGATCACTGCAATTAGTGACACTGTGACTGGGGGGGGAGGGGGTGATCTGGGGGGTGATCTGGGGGTGACAGGGGGGTGGATTGTGTGCCTATGTGTACTGGTGTCAGTGTACTGTTTGTGCACTAACCTTTACATCTTCTCTGCTCGGCGTTCCGGTCACATAGACCGGCGCACCGAGCGTGACATCACTTCCGCCTTCCTGTCTATACAATAGACAGGAAGGGGAAGCTTTTCATTCGCCAGGAGCGATCGCGAGGGGGTGGCCAGAAACCACTGGCCGTCCCCTCGTCCCGGATCGCTCCTGAAGCGATGCCGACCGTCCCCGCCGGCGGAGGGGGGTCCGATCGGACCCCCCAACCGCCTGAAGAATGGCACGTACAGGTACGTGGTTCTGCCTGTACGTGCCATTCTGCCGACGTATATCTACATGGGGCGGTCGGCAAGTGGTTAAGCTCTGCACGTACCTCTGCTCATCCCTATCGTGCACCAGGATCCCATATCAATCAGTCAGATTACTTCTTTTATTTTTTTAGATCTCATCTTAGGCAAAATTCACACTTGAGCAGATCGATTTTCAGGATAATTTTTTTTGTATTTTTGCCCACGAATATAAGCATTTTAGAAGTGTAAATTAACTACTTCCCTAGCAGGCCAATACTAACACTTCTCACATACAGAGAAAAAGCACTTAGAACGCCCAAATGTTATATATATTTTTAAGCAGAGGACCTAGAGAATAAAATAGTCAGGGCCGGATTAACATAGGGGCTATTGGAGCTGCAGCTCCAGGCCCCTTTCTCAAGATAGGCCCATTTGCCCAAAAAAAAAAAATCAAAAAAAATAAAAACTTTATTCGAGGGTCGTAGCTCAGTGACCAGGAGTCATAGAGACTCCCCATTTGGTGGGTAGGTAGCTAAATACCTACTTCAACACTGGTTAAAATATGGGGCTGCTATCATCCATGGTCCCGGAGATACAGGGCTGCTTGCGCAGTCAGTCAGAAGCTCCATACAGAGCGGCCAGTTTAAATACAAGCTGGAACACTCTGCAGCAGACTGAGAGGATGAACTCACAGTGCTTATAATAATTTGTATATTACTTGTGGTAATTAACCCCTCGCCACCCAGGCCAATTCTGACACTTCTCTCCTACATGTAAAAATCATCATTTTTTTTGCTAGAAAATTACTCAGAACCCTCAAGCATTATATATATTGTTTTAGCAGACACCCTATGGAATAAAATGGTGGTCTTTGCAACTTTTTATGTTACACGATATTTGCACAGCAATTTTTCAAAAGTTTTTTTGGGAAAGAAACTGTTTCATTCATAAAAAAAACACTAAAGTTAGCACGATTTTTTTTGTGTACCAAGCGATGCTTTAAATTTTTTGGAAGGTTACTTGTTTATAGTTACAGAGAAGGTCTAGTGCTAGAATTATTGCTCTCACTCTAACGATCACGATGATACCTCACGTGTGTATCTGGCTCTGATACTAACCAGTGCCTACCCAGCCACTGACTAGTATCTCTACCCAGCCTGTCTCACCTGCTGACCTGTGAATGGGGGAATCACTCCCGCATTTTTAATTTTGTTCTGCCAGTGAATACAATGATCAGTGTTGCTAACTATAGCTGGCAGCACTGATTGTTTTGGGGAAAACCTGACAGGCTGGTTGTACTAAAGTCGTTTAATAGGTTGACTTGTGTAAAACCTGCTAACATAGATCGACTATGGCTGGTCTCTGCTTAATTGGTGTAATTTCAATCCATGTATGGCCCGCTTAACCACTACACAGTCCCTAAACATCCTTCCACAAACCTTTTTACATATTTCCTTCCCAGATTACTTCATCCTCCTCTCCTATACATAGTGCCCACTGTCATACCCTCCACACTTCTCTCCTATACATACTGCTCACTGTCATACCCTCCACACTTCTCTCCTATACATAGCAACCGCTGTCATAACCTACACACTCCTCTCCTTTACATAGTGCTCGCTGTCATACACATCTCTCCTATACATAGTGCCCACTGTCGTACCCTCAACACTCCTCTCCTGTACATACTGCTCACTGTCATACCCTCCACACTCCTCTCCTATACATAGTGCCCACTGTCATACCCCAACACTTCTCTCCTATACATAGTGCCCACTGTCATACCCTACACACTCCTCTCCTGTACATACTACTCACTGTCATACCCTCCATACTCCTCTCCTATATATAGTGCCCACTGTCATACCCTCCAGGCTCCTCTCCTGTACATACTACTCACTGTCATACCCTCCATACTCCTCTCCTGTACATACTACTCACTGTCATACCCTCCATACTCCTCTCCTATACATAGTGCCCACTGTCATACCCTCCACGCTCCTCTCCTGTACATACTACTCACGTTCATACCCTCCAAACTCCTCTCCTGTACATACTACTCACTGTCATACCCTCCATACTCCTCTCCTATACATAGTGCCCACAGTCATACCCTCCACACTCCTCTCCTATAATTACTGCTTACTGTCCTACTCTCCACACTTCTCTCCTGTACATAGTGCCCACTGTCATACCCTCCACACTCCTCTCCTGTATATATTGCTCACTGTCATACCCTCCACACCCTTCTCTTATACATAGTGCCCACTGTAATACCCTCTACACTCCTCTGCTGTGCATAGTGCCTTCTGCCATACCCTCCGAACTCCTCTCCTGTACATAGTGCCCACTGTCATACCATCCACACTCCTCTCCGGTACATACTACCCTCTGTCATACCCCCCACACTCCTCTCCTGTACATACTACCCACTGTCATACTCTTCACACTCCTCTCCTGTGCATACTGCCCACTGTCAAACCCTCCAAACTCCTCTGCTGGGCATACTGCCCACTGTCATACCCTTCACACTCCTCTCCTGTACATAGTGCCTTCTGCCATACCCTCCGCACTCCTCTCATGTACATAGTGCCCACTGTTAGACCCTCCACATTCCTCTCTCTCACCTCCACATACTTCCCACTTTTATACCATCCATACTCCTCCCCTATGCCTCTTACCCACAAAAACAGTTCTTTAAAATTATACTGAATATCCTCATTGTTACCAGCTCTAGAATGGGCACACTTTTGTTAGTTCAACTAAAGGAAATCTCAGTCCTCATATTTGTTCTGCCCATTATTAGTGCTTATTTAATTTTGTAATTACTACTGTGATGTATAGATGAACATAGGGGATGTCAGCTACTCTAAATATAGCACTTGTAAAAAAAAGTGTCCCTGAAAATATTTTTGAGAGGCTCCTGTGATATCAAAGCGGTAGTAAACTTTTCTAACATTACTATTTTTTAGAGGCCCTGAGGTATGTTATGCCATAATGTACAAGTATGCACAGCATATTAGCACATTAGGGTACACTTAAATTGTCAGACTGAGCCCTCCAGTGCTGTGATCAATCCGGTGGGGCGCTTCCATCTTCACCCGGTCTTCCTTCCGGGTTCTGTGCCTTCGGTCACTTGCCTTGGGTGGGCTGCGTTAATGTTATTCCCACGCATGCTCATGTGCATCCTCTTTCTCTCATCCCCCCTTTATCTCTCAACCTCCCTCCCTCCCTTACCCCTCACACCTCTTTCATTCCTTTTCTCTCTCTCTCTCATCCTCCCTCTCTCTCTTTAATTTAATTTGTTATAACAAAAAATTGTTGTACTCACCCCTATGGTCCATGCCAACGGACCTTATTTTGTACAGTAAACGTTTATGGGGAACTGTGTCAAATGCTTTTGCAAAATCCAGATAAACCACGTTTTTATTTATAAAAGGCCCGACCAAAATCCTCAGCACCAGGCCCATGATGTTCTTAATCTGGCCCTGAAAATAGTGGGTGTTGCAATTTTGTATGTCACATGCTATTTGCGCAGAGGTTTTTCAAACACTTTAATGGATTTTATTGTACGCCAAGGCAATATAGTTCCCAATTTTTGATAAAATGTGAAAGATTTTGTGACACCAAGTAAATAGATACCTAATATGTCACACTTTAAAATTGTGTACACCCGTGGAATGGCGCCAAACTACGGTACCCCAAAAATCCCCATAGGCGACACTTTAAAAGCCTTTACAGGCTACCAGTTTAGAGTTACACATGAGCTCTGGTGCTAGACTTATTGCTCCTGCTCTGACATTAGCGAAGATACCTCACATGTGTGGTGTGATCGCCGTTTACATATGCGTGTGGGACTTACGTATGCATTCGCCTTTGTGCATGAGCACGGGGGACCGAAGCACTTTAACCACTTAAGGATCGAAAGGTTTTGCCCCCTTACCGAACAGGCCATTTTTTGCTATTCGGCACTGCGCCACTTTAACTTACAATTGCGCGGTCGTGCGACGTGGTACCCAAACAAAATTGGTGTCCTTTTTTTCCCACAAATAGAGCTTTCTTTTGGTGGTATTTGAAAAAAATAAAATAATTTTTACTTTGATAGTGGGATGGTGCCTGTAGCTGCAGGCATCATCATGGTACAATCACTTAAACCCCAGGACATCATATGACATCCCCCCAGGGGGAAATGGTTAAAATGTTTGTAAACCCTTACATAAACCCAATGAAGTGACAGGCTTCAGGTGATACACAGATATTAAACAAATCATTCTACATAAGTTGTACCTGTGTATCTGCAGTCTTCTCTTTCCTACATCTGTTCAAAGTCAAGAATATAGAAAGATCTTAAAGTGTATTGACGCATAATTCACACACCAAGCGGCTTGCTATTGGGGGCACTGGTCAAAAGGGGGAGGAGCCAGGAGCGCCAACAGGGGACCTGAGAAGAAGAGGATTGGGGCTGCTTTGTGCAAAACCATTACACAGAGCAGGTAAGTATGACATGTTTGTTATTTAAAAAAAATAAAACAAACCTTTAATATCACTTTAAGCCTTTAAATATAGTCAAGCATCAGGTCTGTTTGTTTTAGCATAGGGATAAGGAGACCGGTTCCTACAGGCTGAAAAAAAGTGTATTTTCAAGCATTCCTATTCAAGTCTACGAGGCCAAAAAAAAAAAAACAATCTGGCCTCAAAAGAAGCTCATGATGCATTTGGAGCATCAGGCGCCTGAGCGCTCCTATGTGAATAGCCACCATTGACCACATGGGATTTTGGATGTTAAGCGTTTTGGAACTTTTTTACGTCACACTTTTTTGGGCAAATGTTTATGAAATCCCTATTTTCAGTAAAAAAATTAAATATTCCCCAAAATGTTATTTTAGTGCACAGAAGCCCAATATAATCCCCAATGTATTTGTAAAATATAAAATAGTAAGATTGTGGTGAGTAAGAAGAAAAAAATAAAGGCAGCTAAGCTGCGATCTGAATATGCTTATATAAGAAGCAGCCTATAATGCTGATAGGAAGAATGAGCAGAGTACCAGAGAAATTAGCACATCAGTCTGCTGCTTCTCCTTTCACTGTCCGGTCACACGGTGGAGGGGATAGAGTGAAGATTTGTAAGTGAAAGTGAAACCGCAGCAGAAAAAGATCAGCTCCTTTCTCCTACGGTATTAGATAGAGCTGTGCTTGTGTAGCAAATACCAAGAGACTATATATAAAAGCCTGCCACGCTGGTACCGGACTCCCGCTGTTTTAGCGTCCATGTTTCCTGGACACAGCCCTTCTTGTTGGCAATGCAGAGCCCAGGTCAGTACAATATTTCATATTTTTTGGGACTGTCCAAACATTCAGCCATTTTGGTCCTACAAGTCCTACAAATTGTTCACAAACTGGTGACGGATGTCTCCCTTTTTGACAACCCCTGTTGCAGTACTTCTCAACTTGACCCCCATGTCCAGTAAGAGATGCCGTAAGTCAGTGGAGGCCCATAATGCAAGGCTTTGGGGTTTTTTTTTTTTTTTGAAGCATGTGATTAGAGCCAGAGGCTCTAATAGTCTTCAAAAAAGGGGGAGCCCACCCTGGAGTGCCCACCCAGTTGTGTGACAATAGCAAATTAATATTCCCTATTGTCTTCCTGATTCTCCTCCCGGCCAATCGGGAAGCGGGTCCTGAGACCCGTCCCCCAATTGGCCGAGAGGAGAAGTGATCCTATTGGCCGCCGAGGAGGAGGAGGAGGTAGGAGACGCAGGGGAAGCCACGGTGAAGCATCAGGAGGAGGAGACGCCTCCGGAGGAAGCGCTGCTCGTGACCTAGATGGGGTGAATGCAGGGCTGGTGACCTGTGAACCGACCGGTGGCGGCAGGTGGATTGTTTGCCGCCCCCTCCCCCCAAAAAAATATACCACCAGTCACTCCTAAAGCATTAGACCAGGGCCTGCTTTCCCAGTATCTGGAAAAAACAATCTCCACCTACCATCTCTCAACGGTTCACCAGGGTGAAGGACATCCAACACATGGAGCACTTGGCTGCTGCCCTTAGAAATAAGATAGAGGAGCACAACACAAGGTGGCTTCACTGGGACTTGTTTTACTATTGAGATGAATACTTATCGCTGTCTTAACCTGCTATCATCTTTTGTATTGAATGCGATTTGAAGACCCATCGCCTCCAACGCGGACTTCCACCCCTTACATTCGTCCTATCATTCCATCTATTCCTCTACCTATATATCCCTCCCCCCCCCCCCATCTCTTTATCTCTCTCCTCTCCATTCACATCTTCCCCTTTCCCTCAGACACCCTAGGGCAGTGATGGCGAACCTTGGCACCCCAGATGTTTGGAACTAAATTTCCCATGATGCTCAGCTACACTGCAGAGTGCATGAGCATCATGAGAAATGTAGTTCCAAAACATCTGGGGTGCCAAGGTTTGCCATCACTGCCCTAGGGTGTCTTTATGGTATGCGTTGATATCCTGGGTATGACAGCTTGCAGGCCATGTTCACAGGTTCTGATTCTTGTATTCTGTTTTTTTTTTTTTAATGTGTGTTATTAAGGTTTGTTCTTAATGGACTATTTGTACCCATTCATGTTATCTTGTCTTGTTTTGTTATTTTGATGCATACCATTAAATAAAGAATAAAAAAAAAAAAGATGGGGCTGTGCTATATGGCAGATCTGTGTCAATCTATAGACTAGATGGCCAAAAATACAAATCATTTTGCCAGTAAAGCAGCCCGGAAATTCAGCTTCAACACCGCTAGATTATGGAATGAGAAAAAAAAAAAATCTACAGCCCTTCCAAAGTAAATAACATTCCAGTTATATATTTATGATTCTGCAGAGCAACTTCTACTTTTACAGTCATTTTCTTTTAATATTACTCCTGGGCTTCTGCTCTGCTCCATGACTTTCGCCCTGCTCTGATTTATACTTTTTATTATACATTTGTGCTCTATACATTTCTATTTTGGCTTTAAAAAAAAAAAAAAAGAAGAAAAAAAAAAAGAGAAGAAAACTCCATCGCCATGATGTCTTGAGCAGACGCCAGCATCAGTCTTGGCTAAGGAAGAAATGTTCCCTCGTACTAATAGCTACGTAATTGTGTCCTTTGCGCCAGCACCAAACATGGCATTCTGTGAGAGGCATGTGCCAAGAATTAGGGCTGAGCAATTTAACAGAGACATTATGTCACCATCCAACTTGTGTGCTTGATTTATGGAAGAAATAATGGGGCCATTTTGCACAAATGTGTTTCTCCGCTGCGCTGTGTACACAGAGGAAGGCAAATATGAAATACTCATTTACTGGCTGGAGATGGATATGGTGTGTGGGGCGGATGTAGGAAAAGTGACACAGAGTACGGCTGTGTTGACCAATCAAAGTCCAGGGTCTGGTTCATGACAACAGAGGCACTGTAACTATAGGACTTTTGTAACGGCGATCAATTAGGTGTTAGCTTTAAATCCCTAAGGCCCCATTGACACTGTAAAAAAAATAAAAAATACACCTACAATCTATTCATTATAATATTTTTTATTATAAACTAGTTTGACCTCTGACACTAGAGGACCCCTCGATAACCTCCTATTGGACAAAAAGCTTCGGAGAGCAGACACTAGTCCGATACTGGGTTGGCAGTGGCACCCATTGTCATATGTTTTTATGATTCATTTTATTTTGGCTTTTAACATACAATTACAATAAATACAGTGGAACCTTGGACTGCGAGCATAATCCGTTCCAGGAGAATGCTTGTAATCCAAAGCACTCGCATATCAAAGTGAGTTTCCCCATAGAAGTCAATGGAAACTAAGATAATTTGTTCTGCATTGACTTCTATTACATGCAATACTTCATGTGGCCAGGGGTGGGGGGGCACCGGAGAGCCTCGGAAATACTCGGGGACAGCTCGGCTGAACTCGGAAAGACTTGGAAACACTCGGGAATGGAGTTATAGCGTCTACAAACTAAGTAATGGCGATGATCTGCAATTTTTAGAGGTATTGCGAAGGACAGATCAGACACTTTTGACACATTTTTGGGACTATTGACATTTATACAGCGATCAGTGCTATGAAAATTAACTGATTACTGTGTAAATGTCACTGGTAGGGAAGGGGTTAACACTAGGGGGCGATCAAGGAGTTAAATATGTGTTCCCTCAGTGTGTTCTAACTGTATGGGGATAGGACTGAGTAGAAGAGGAGACATATCGCTGTTTCTACTTACTAGGAACAAACAACATGTCTCCTCTCTGACTGCACAGGGATTTGGGTGTTTACACACACAAATCCCCATGCTGGCAATCGTGCATGCGATCGCGCGTGGCCAGCAGCGATCGCGACCACGCACATCGGGTCCCCCGCCATGCAGCGAGCACGCCCTCTGGTGGCTTTTAAAGGAAACCCTGTATGGGTACAGGGTTTTGCGCAGGAGTGCCATTCTGCCCCCGTAAATAGATGTGAGGCGGTCGGGAAACGGTTAATGTAGGCACAACATTTAGCAACATATTGCTACACTTAGAGGCGCCTCTCTTCTCCTTTATACTGTGTAGCTTCTGCTGGATTTTGCTTCTAATCCCCTTGTAGAGGCTGACTTTTGTGGATGGACATTTTATGGTTACACAACCTATCACATTCCTATCATCTTTTCATATGGACTATAAACTGATGGAAATATGAATAAATGGTTGTGGAACGAAGCATTTGAGTTTCCATTATTTCTTGGGGAATTAGTGCATGGGGAAATTTGCTTTGATATACAAGTGCTTTGGATTACAAGCATGTTTTTCTGTATATTTTTTTTCACTTTAGCATTTTTTCACTTTAACACTTTTTGGACTTTATTTTAATGTGCTGTCCATTTATAACACAGTATTCTCATCTCATCGCTGTTCATTTACTTTTGGCGCTACACACTTTTTCCTAAAATCTCTTTATTATACAGATCTTCTGCTTTCAGAAAATATACATTGTTTTGAGGATTTTAAGTACAGTAAGACCTTGTATGCAGAGTAACTTAGTCTGAGAGTGTTTTGCAAGACAAGCACATTTTTTTTATAAATTTTGACTTGATGAACAAGTAATGTCTTGATATACAAGTAGTGTCATATCACAACTGAGTATAAAAGAAAAGAGAGGCACCTCTAAGTGTAGCAATATGGTTACATTCAATGAAGGTACAACATTTTGCAACTCACATGTTTGATGATTAAAACAGGCATATCTAAGTATGCAGGCATCCGGGGTAAAGCTGTCCACATAGACCGCCCTCTGCACCGCCATTATCATCCCTTGCACGCTAAACTCCATGAGCGCTTCAAGCCTCGCTTTCATCTCTACTGCAGGGTAGTCTTTCTGGTCACAATTGGTGAGAGCTGGCAGTGTGGAGGACAATCTATGTGGACAGCTTTACCCCGGATGCCTCGTGTAAGTTGCTAAATGTTTGTAGCACTGCCCCCTTGAGGGCTGCTTTGATTTACCTATTCATCTGCACCGCCCTGACCCTGTGAACACCCCAACCCACCTGACACTCTGGGTTCAGACATCTTCTTGCAAGCACCTTTAAATGACACTCAAACACAAGTCAAATAGATTTTCTCTTAAGTTTTACTAAAGTAAAGACGTAAGTGTACAAAGGGAGGGTTCATGGATCAGAGTTCAGAATAACAGCCAAACTCGGTTGAGGAACCCCCAAGAATCAGCTTAATTACAGTACAATAGCACGATTTCAGGATATACATATATACAGTGAATACAAGCTAGAGAATAAACAGGTGTTTGTAAAGATTCCACTAGATAATCCAATATATTACCAAGCTAAAGGGGAATCCCAAGCCGGCCTATTAAACCTTTTCATCCTAATGAGAGACCAGATAGAACAGGATAGGGGCCCTTTAAGCAACAGCAGTGTCCAGGGTTCAGGCCTGCAATCATTTTCACCGGCAGTTGGCGCTCATTAGATTATATTCAAGATATGGCACAGTGACGTGATGATAAACAGGGCAACTTAATCTGGCTAGTGATAATCCTTAAAGTAACCCAGGATATGGATGTTTATGTACAGTGTCTTATGTAATGCAATAAAGTATTTCCATGGGCAAGATGTCTGTACACATTGTCCAAACAAAATGACCAGGTAGGTATTGTGAACGATGGGCGACTGCCCTCTCGCCAACTGCAGTACTGGATGAGATCCTCCTGAACAGTGATCCTGAAAGAGATGTCCTTCTGGTAAGCGAGTGGTGATGGCGGATCGGCTGCTGGACACGAGTGATCGTTGGATCCGTTTGATGAAGTGGTGCTGTGATTATGTCTCGCGAACAGCAATCAGAGTTGGGCCCTCCGGGGCCGGGCTGAAGTCACTGGATTTCTGTGTGGTAGGCTGCAGCCCTCTCGCCTAGCAGCAGGGAGGTGTTCACTCTGTGAGGCCCAGGAAGAAGAGAGCATGGAGCAGATCTTCTGCGCCTTTCATAGTTGCTCCCAGAGGTCTGTTGGTGTTGCAGAGGGGCTTATGGGATGTGTAGTCCAGGGGTAGTTTCACAAGATCAGACCGGCTACTCAAGAGACTACTAGTCCCACAATCCCCCTTGTTTGGCTTAAAGATATGATGTCAGTTACTGGAGCCCAGCACTAGAGGGACACAGGAATAGATGGAAAGTAACAGGGGTGGTCCTCAGAACAAGGTAACTGTAGTCTACTGTCGGCTACATCTTGTACCTTCAATAAATGTAACCATATTGCTACACTCATTCACACTTGAGCATTTTGTAACTTGAAGCTCCAAAACGCTGGAGGGGGGAAAAAAACGATTATTCTCTATGGAGATGGTTCACATCTCCACTCCATGTCACCTGAAACCAAATACCTGAAGCTAAAAAAAGTTCTGTAGCTTTTTTTCTAGCTTGATTCGGGCAGATTTTAGCGTTATTGGTGCATTTTTATTCTCATAGAAATGAATGGAAATGCGCCATGTTACTGGAAGGAAAAAATGTCCCGGCATTGGTGGTGTCACTTGAATGAAAAAACGTCCCAGCATTGGTGGTGGCACTAGAGGGAAAAAACATACCTGCATTGGTGGTGTCACTCAAAAGGAAAAAATGTTCCACCATTATTGGTGTCAATAGAATAAAAAATGTCCCAGCATTGGTGATGTCACTGGAATAAAAAAATGTCCTTGCATGGGTGGGGTCACTAAAAGGAAAAATAGGCCTCAGTGGTGTCATTTGAATGAAAAAATGTCCCAGCATTGGCAGTGTCACTAGTAGGGATGGGCCCGGTGTTCGATTCGAACCCATGTTCGAATCGAACATCGGCCGTTCGTCTGCTCATCGAGGGCAGAACTCTGAGGGCCGTTCGCATCAAATTCGTGTGATGCGAACGGTCCACAATGCACTGCGCCAGTCGCAGTGCATTGCTGGCTGATGATTGGCCAAGCATGCACTGTGACCCCGCATGCTTGGCCAATCATAGAGCCAGCGGCGAGGAGAGCAATAATTGGCCACAGGCAGGATGCCTGTGGCCAATTATAGCTCAGGGGGTCCGGCTTGAGGAATAGTGACAGTGTACTGTACATGTACACACTATATGTGAATCATTTCTGTGTGAGGAAAGTGTAGGGAAAGAGGAAAAATAGGCAGGGATAGTGTATTCTTCTCAGTGCTGTTCTCTACCAATCCAGCCATCTGCAGGAGTTAGTGTGTGTGTGTGCTGTGTGAGTATAGCACAGCAGTAGCACACTAAACCACCTTACACTGTATCTGCGCTGTTGTCACCTAAGACAGCCATCTGCAGGAATTAGTGTGTTTTGTGTGCCTCCAGCACAGCATAGTATACACCAACAGTCCATACATACATACAGTATATACCTACAGTCCCTGTCTTGTTTGCACCGCCTGTATACTGCGGTTCAGAGTATATAGGGTTTTAGGTATAGGGTTTTATTTTGGGTGCGGGGTTCCCCTTAATATCCATACAAGACCCAAAGGGGCTGGTAATAGGCTGGGGTAGGGGGGGGGATGGGGTAGCCATGCCATTTTTCTCAAAGATTTTCATCCATATTGCCAGGACAAGACATGACATTAAAGCCGCAAGCAGTTTTAAATGGCTTATTTTTTTTCCTTTACAAATGTCATTTTGTGCAAGGACAGTTCTAAACACGGGAAACACATGTGACTTCACAGGCATACTTTAGACACCCCCCAGGTACCACATTTAAAGGAATATTTCACTTTTTTTTTTTCACTTTATGCATCATTAAAATCACTGCTCCAGAAAAAACGTCCGTTTTTAAAACTTCTTTTTGCATTGATACATGTCCCCTGGGGCAGGACCCGGGTCCCCAAACCTTTTTTTATAACAATAACATGCATATTGGCCGTTATAATTAGCACTTTAGATTTCAAACGTTTGCGTCCATTATAACGTATAGGGTTATAACGTTCGTGCAAACTTTCGGTCCGTTCGCAGGTTCTGGTGCGAACCGAACCGGGGGGGGTGTTCAGCTCATCCCTAGTCACTAGAATGAAAAAATGTCCCAGCGAGACTGAGATATGTTCTCAGTGGGTAATGTATCGGCTTTATTCTGCCCAAAGATGTCTGCTTTTGGAGGGAGGAGAGCGCAGAATCCCCCCTCCAGCAGCTATTGAGGCCTGTGCTCCTCCTGACAGGAGTGATCCTGCAATCTCCCCTGTCAGTGAGGCACAGGAGAACACTGCGGCCAAAGCTTCCAGTGCACCCCCCACCTCTACATATCAACAGTGCGCCCAGGCCTGTGACCCTTCTGCCCCATGCACAGCCCAGTTTACATTCCAACACAGTGCCTGTGTGCCAGGAAGACATCATCCCACGCCGGCCAATCAAGAAGCCAAGGAAAAGATGCTGGCACTGGCAAGGGACCTCAGGCTGTTGAAGCAGAGGTTAGTATTATGGAATATTTCTGCTTTAAAGGGGCCCTGTCTGTAAGGAATGGATTGTATAGATAGAATAGATTTCAGTTGCTGAACTCCCCTTTTGTTACCTGGCTTCAGTTTCTGACAGTCCTCTAAAGCATTACATATACTGAACATTATGTGTGGCCCTTTGATGATGTCAGGGGCCGCATTTGAGGCCTCCTTTAGCACATAAGTTGACAACCAATGATAAAACAGGTATAAGGAGTTCTGACACTTTTCCAAGGGCTCATGCACACGTGAGCTCAAAAACAATGCTTTTACAGGCATCTGAGCTTTTTTTTTTTTATTTCTCTCTCTAAACGACCCTCCACTATAGATGTTTACAGTAGTTTAGAGCCAAACTCCCACCTCCAGTTGACTTTGTCGCAGCATACTCAGCAGGAAGTTTGGCCCCCCCTTCTCCTTCCAAGGACGTGCAGTCAGGAGAGGCAGGTGAGTCAGAGCCTCACATGAACATAAAAACAATAAATAAATACCAAAACTAAAAACGATTGAGCTTTGAGGGTCGTAGCTCGGCGACCTGGGATCACAGAGACCCCAAATTTGGGAGGTAGGTAGCTGAAGTCCTACCCCACCACTGGGCTCCTGCAACCTATAGTTACTTGTGCAGCCTGTCAGAAGCTACATAGAGAGCGACCAATTTAAATACAAGCTGGCACACGCTGTCTGCAGCAGACTGAGAGGATGAGCTCACAGTGCCTCTCACTTCTTGTCAGAAGCACTGAGCTTAATAGACAGCTTGAAGCCTTGGACCAATGGTAAAGCACCATTGGAACAAGCTGTCCAATAAAAATGCTGCAGTGGAGGCTGTCCTCTCACTGCAGTGTCATAGAAGGGGCATGTGTCTAAAAGACACATGCTCCCTTTCAGCCCAGCCTTCTTAACTAGAAGGAAAAAGCATGCGTTTATGGGTATAAGATTTACCCATAATCAAATTTTTTTCTCACACAGTCAAAAGGGAGAATGAGAATCTGTTGCTGTTCAAAAGGTACTGTTTTAGTCAGATGTAGCATTCTGATGTCTAGGCAGGGTTGCTCCTAAATTGACCTGCCAGGTATCATTGCCTATCTGGTATCTGGTGACATTAGATAAGACAAGGGCATTGCGAGGACAGATTTGGAATAGATAGGGTATCTCAGCCAATAGGCAGGGATTTTCTTGGGTCCCTTGGGTTGCTGGGAGAGCCTACTTATTTGGGTGGAGTCAGGTGGTCAGTGTTCTGTGCCACATGGACGGCTGTCTGGGTGGACGTGTGTTGTGCTGCCCGGGATCGCTAGGCCAGAGTTTGGGCCGATCCTGGGGATATCTAGCCGCTAGGCTGTCTGAGGGCCTATCCAGAAGCAGGAGAGAAGTGTGTTGGGATTGCGGCTTGCAGTCCAACCAGAAGTGACGGTTCTGCCGGCCGGAGAACCTGTCGTGGTCCGAGGTAGAGGGGAAGCTGTCGCTAGTAAGGGATCATCCACCTTATTACCAGGGACCACAGTGAGTAGCTGAAGCAAGTACCAGAGCAGTATTTTCACCCACTGGGGACGGGGAAGAATTGGGAAACTTCACCAGCCACTGACCTCACCGCACGTGCCTGCCTCTTTCCCCCCACCACCGGTCCATTCACCAAGCGCAGCGTGCTTCGTGCATGTGCAGTAGGGAACTAGCTGTGAAGCTGCAAGGCTTCACTGCCGGATTCCCTTAGTGGAGATTGTGGTGGCAGCACCTGACAGCCGATTGAAAAATCGGCTCGGGCAAAGACATTGCTGGATTCATGGACAGGTAAGTGTAATTTTATTAAAATGTCAGCAGCTACAGAATTTGTAGCTGCTGACTTTAAATTTTTTGTGGGGATCCTGGAGCTCCTCTTTAACCACTTGCCTACCAGGCACCAACACCCCCCTCCCATCCAGACCAATTTTCAGCTTTCGGTGCTCTCACACTTTGAATGACAATTACTCAGTCATACAACACTGTACCCAAATGAATTTTTTGTCCTTTTTTCCCCACAAATAGAGCTTTCTTTTGGTGGTATTTGATCACCTCTGGGTTTTTTATTTTTTGCGCTATAATTGAAAAAAGACCGAAAATTTTGAAAAAAAACGCATTTTTCTTTGTTTCTGTGATACAATTTAGGAAATTATTAATTTTTCTTCATAAATTTTGGCCACAATTTATACTGCCACATATCTCTGGTAAAAATAACCCAAATTAGTGGAAATTATTTGGCCTTTGTGAAAGTTACAGACTCTACAATCTGTGGTGCGAATTATACAAAATTGATCACATCTGATGTACTGGTGGCCAATCTCATTTCTTGTGACCCGAACAAGCCAGGAAAGAACAAATACCCCCCAAATGACCCCTTTTTTGAAAGTAGACATTCCAAGGTATTTAGTAAGAGGCATGGTGAGCTTTTTGATGTTGTCATTTTTTCCCACAATTCTTTGCAAAATGAATTATTTTTTTATTTTTTATTTTTTTTCTACAAAATTGTCATTGTAATAGGTTATTTCTCTCACATGGCATGTGTATACCACAAATGACACCCCAAAATAAATTCTGCTACTCCTCCTGAGTATTATGATACCACATATGTGGGACTTTTCCACAGCCTGGCCACATAGAGAGGCCCAACATGCAGGGAGCGCCATCACGTGTTCTAGGAGCATAAATTACACATCTAAATTGTTGACTACCTATTACACTTTTGAAGGCCCTGGAGCACCAGGACAATGACACGTGACACTGACGTGGCACTGATGACACGTGACACTGACGTGGCACTGATGACACGTGACACTGACGGGGCACTGATGACACGTGACACTGACGTGGCACTGATGACAGATGGTACTAATACGGGGCACTGATGACACGTGACACTGATGACAGATGGCACTAATATGTGGCACTGATGAGAGATGGCACTCATACATGGCACTGATATCACGTGGCACTAATATATGGCACTGATGAGAGATGACACTAATAGGTGGCACTGATGACAGACGGCACTAATACGTGGCACTGATGACACATGGCACTGATACGTGGCATTGATGACAGGTGACACTGATAACAGATGGCACGTGACACTGACAGGTGGCACTGATGACAGATGGCACTAATATGTGGCACTGATGACAGATGGCACTAATGACAGATGGCACTAATGACAGTTGGCACTGACTACAGGTGGCACTGACTACAGATGGCACTGGCAGATGGCACTGGGGATGGCACTGGGGATGGCACTGGCAGATGGCACTGGGGATGGCACTGGGGATGGCACTGGCAGATGGCACTGGGGATGGCACTGGCAGATGGCACTGGGGATGGCACTGGCAGATGGCACTGGGGATGGCACTGGGGATGGCACTGGCAGATGGCAATGGCGATGTCACTGGGCACAGATGGCATTGGGGACAGATTGCAGTGGTGGCAGTGGGCACAGATGGCATTTGATATATATATTTTTTTTTTAAACTTACGGCGCTGCAGCCGTTCATCTCCCCCTCCTCACACGCTGTCTCTGTGTGAGGAGGAGGAGCGGCGCTGAGAGATGATCTCATATGTTTACATATGAGATCATCTCTCATTGGCCAGGGCGATCGCGCTGTAAACGGCCGCTGTTATTGGCCGTTTACAGCGATCTGTGATTGGCCGTGTCCGAGGGACACGGCCAACACAGAATTTCCCTGCTGCGCGCTCGTGAGCGCGCACAGGAAACGAGGAAAGGGGAGGCTGTCATATGACGGCCTCCCGGGATTTCACATCCGCGCTGTGGCCGTCATTCGGCTACGGCCGGATGCGAAGTGGTTAAAGAGAGGGAGAGAGTAGCAGCACATGGAGCACAAATAAGCATTTTTAAAAGACGGACAGCATGGCACCAAGGTTGCCACCTCATCCCTTTAAACCCAAAAAACATATGAATTACACAGGTTCTGAGGCTAATTTAATGCAGATAAGGCACCAAGTGAGTTTAATTACCACCTTAATCAGCCACAGAACCTGTGTAATTCATATGTGTTCGGGTTTAAAGGGATAAGGTGGCAACTCTACATGGCACCCTTCATGCTTCAGTAATGAATGAGGCACTGTTCATATACATGAGTGTATTTAATAATGCTGAATCCTTCAGCCAGCAGCTGGGAAAAAATGCAGCTAAAGAAATTCATTTTGGTGTGTATTTCTGCACCTTTATGCACACTTACAGGCGTGTGGCTTTTATAAGCTTATGGGAGGGATTTACTAAGAAGAAGGCACTGCACCAGTTCATACATTAATTGGTGGACACAAGAACCTACATCTATAGATATATATATATATATATATATATATATATATATATATATATATATATACACACACACACACACACACACACACTGAAGCAGGAAGCAGGAAGCAATATACATTGGCCCGGAAGTGAATCTGTACACAGGAAGTAGGTGTGTGTTTTGAGGCCAAATCATGTAGACATACACATATGACCCACACAAATACCACCCCATGTAAAAATAAATCAAAAATTATCTTAATTTGCAAATAAGGATCATCTCTACCTCAGAGAACAGTGACCTGGGCATGGTGGTGGGAAGAAATTAGCAGCAGTACAAGCAACTTCCTGGAGGGGCGTGATGTCATTCCTGTGTGTTGGCCACCGCTTCCGGGTACCAGATATGCACCACGGGTACATACCTCCGCGCACACAGCAGTTGAACATCTCACATACACAGCGGCCGCACATCTAGATGCATTTGGCGCATCTAACTGCAGGAATCCAATTTTTATGGAAATTAATCGTAAAGCAGATGCACATTTCCAGGACTGGACTAACAAATGTTTATAGTGAAAGGCAACTGGTGTTTTCTATTAAAAAAGAGGGGTGAGTTACGAAAGCCAAGCGGCATCAGTAGAGGAGCACGGCGTAGGGCAACGCACATTTTCATATTTCCGTAATGGTGTGCTGGTAACAGAGAGCGAATCCCCCATATATCCCCCATATAGCGATCTTGGTGCACGGGAGAATGCAAGTGGCTGTTACGCTCATTCACATGCGTGTGTTCACTGCACGGCCAAAAGTAAATGTTAAGCAACGTACATACAATTGCATGTGTTGAAGGGGCGCACCCTTTTTTTTTTACACTGGTTCACCTTGTATGTATTTTTTAAAGGAGATTTGCACACAGGTCATGTTAGCATGTTACGTTGCCAACATGTAACATGCACCTTGTTAACCTCCCTGGCGGTATGATTCTGTCCGGAATTTAGTGCTGAAAGCGGTACAATTATTTTGCATGGAAATTTGGCGTTTTTATATTGTAGGCATGCAATTCTTATGAATAACTCACTTAAATCTGTCCGGACCAGAGTCTAGTAGACATCCCGGGTATGATAAAGTTTGAAACACAAAATCATAAATTATAATATAATAAAAATATATATAAAAATTATTTAATAATGTAGTCAAATCAAAAACACTGAAATTTGCTCAGTTGCAGAATAGTCGCTGTCATTAAATTTATTGTTTGATGATAAATTGTGATTCTAATTTTTTATCAGTGTTTTCTAGCTGGTCTAAAACCACTTTTGACATAAAGGGACACTTTTTGGTTGCTATGGACAATCTCCAGTTTCCAGGCAGAAAGGGGGTGTGTATTTTTTGTATACAGTACTGTAATCTGTAAGATTACAGTACTGTATGTGTGTTGTGTTTTTAAACTTTTTTGAATTTGGCGCCGATCTCCGCTCCCGTGCGTCGGAACGTCGCAGGAAACGGAGATCAGCGGCACTCGGGCACTGTGTGAATCGAGCGAGCGGACGGCTCGCACACACAGCGGGGAGACATCGCAGGATCCAGGGGAAAAGGTAAGTAACTTCCCCCTGTATCCTGCAACGCTAGCCCGAGCTGGCTTGGGGTTACCGCTCCTGGTAGAAAAAACTCAACCCGAGTCAGACTCGGGATTACCGCCAGGGAGGTTAAGATATGTAAAAAGACTCTCACTCCTCTAGCTCCTCCTAAAAGGGCATTCAACCTTCCCCTCTAACGCATATGATTTCTTTGGGCTAGATTTTGCTTCAAAGGGGAACTCCACACTCCATTCTACAATGCTCTTGTCTCCCCCCTCTATTCCCTTGGATTTCCATGAGCTAACTTTTGCTTTTAAAGGGGAACTCCACACTCCACTTCATTCTCAAAAGGCTGTGAGCTGCCTTCACCAATCCAAACCACATCCTTTTTCAGAGCACACAACAGGGCCAGCTAGGAAAGGGGCGAGAAGAGCGATCGCCCAACCATACAAGGCCACATGCACTCAACATAGCTGGCTGCCTTTGGGGCATGTTGGGCTCAGCCCAATACCAACCACAAAGCACCTTGTACCCACTAGTTTAAAGGGGCTTTCCACATTCCGTAAAGCCCCCTGTCTGCAGCCCCCCACAACCCCAGCCTAGGGTTGTGTGGAAGAGGCCCTTGTCCTCCTGAATAAGGGAACAATGTAATTGACTTTTGGGGTGCCTGAGCCCCTCCTGCCCCCAAGCATCTACCCCCTTTCATGGGCTGGCTTGCTGTGTGTTTGGCTAGGGGTTTGTTAGTGTGTGGGAGGGGCACAATATTTTTTTAGTTTGGGGTGGTATTTTTCACATGGGGGTTCTCATTTTAAGCCTGAACAGACCCAAATAGCCTTGTATGTATTGGGGGAGGGGGTGGATTTTTTGTTTTGGGTTAAAATCTTGCAGCTGAAATGTAGATTTGTACGTTTTAAGGCCGTACATCTTTGAAGCAGCATTTTGGATACATGCTACAGATGCGCCACTTTACAGACAGAGTAAGCCCCCCCCCCCAAGTTACAAGCTTTTAAGCAATTTAGCATTTTTAAAGGCACTTCTCCTCGTTTCGTTTTTGGGGTTGTACAAATTAGTGACATTGATATATGTCCCTCAGGGTGGGACCTGGGCCCCCATACCCATTTTAAGGAAGAACGGGGAGATGCTAATGTAAACAAGCATCTCCCCGTTCTGCCTAATGACACTGTCACTGATCACAGCTCCCTGTAATCTTGAGCACTGATCAGTGACGTGTCACACACAGCCCCTCCCCCCCACAGTTAGAATCACTCCCTAGGACACACGTAACCCCTACAGCGCCACCTAGTGGTTAACCTCTTCACTGCCAGTGACATTTTTACAGTAATCAATGCAATTATTTAGCATTGATCCCTGTATTAATGCCAATGGTCCCAAAAATGTGTCAGAATTGTCCGATGTGTCTGCCATAATGTCACAGTCATGATAAAAATCGCTGATCGCCGACATTACTAGTAAAAAATAAATTATCAATAAAAATGCCATAAAACTATCCCTTATTTTGTAGACGCTATAACTTTTGTGCAAACCAATCAATAGACGCTTATTGCGATTTTTTTTTAATCAAAAATATGTACAAGAATACGTATCGGCCAAAACTGAGGAAAAAAACTTTTTTTTATATATGTTTTGGGGATATTTATTATAGCAAAAAGTAAAAAATAATGTGTTTTTTTCAAAATTGTTGCTTTTTATTTGTTTATAGCGCAAAAAATAAAAACCGCAGAGGTGATCAAATACCACCAAAAGAAAGCTCTATTTGTGGGAAAAAAGGACGTCAATTTTGTTTGGGAGCCACGTCGCACGACCGCGCAATTGTCAGTTAAAGCGACGCAGTGCCGAATTGCAAAAAGTGCTCTGGTAAGGGGCTGAAGCGGTTAAGGACTTATTTACACTTGCTTCAAAATGTGGCATTGGGCAAGTTTCTTTTAAAGCATTTTGAATGGCAATCAAAGCAACTCTTACTAAATAAAATGGTTACCTTACAGTCCTGTTCACATGATGTATTTACTTTGCTTCAAAAATGATACCCCTTGTCGCTTTCTTGGTGCTCCAAAATGTCTCCAAAGCCTTCATAAAAATCTATGACAAAGCTCTCTAACAGCACCTGCAGATTTTGAGAGGCTTTTATTCGGAGCTTTGCTTTGTTATGGAGGTATTACAGGTATGAGATATCCCAGGATGCACTGGGAAACCAACAAGTTAACTGGAAAGATGTTACCAGCAGTGCTAGGAGTTATTTTGGGGGATTTGTGTTGGGAGGGAGGATGGGGGAGAGAATTTGTGCTAGAAGGGTGGATTTTGGGGGTGGGGGTTGTGTTAGAAGAGGTGATATGGTGGAGGGGGGGGATGGATTTGTGCTAGAAGGGGACATTTTCTTTTTTTGGGGGAGGGGATGTGTGCTAGTAGGGATGGGGGAGAGTTGTGTTAAGAGGGGAACTTTTGGGTGGATTTGCACTAGGTGGGTGTATTGGGGGGGGGGGGGGGGCACAGGGAGGATGTTTACTGGGAGGGGAAATTTGAGGGGTAGAGAATTTGTGCTAGGAGGAGCGTTTTTTTTGGGGGGGGGGATCAGTTTGTATGGGGCGGTTTGCAGGGAGAGAGTATTTGAGATGGGAGGGGGAAAGGAGGGCAAGGATTAGTGCTCAATTTTTTTGGGGGGGTTGGGGTTTTCTGACATATAATGCTCATACATCTTGGGGAGGGGGGGTGCAGTTTGGCATGTTTGCTCTGGGCTCTAGATGACCTTGTCACGGCACTGCTGTTGACCAGGGATAATGAGCTGGGGATCTGCTGAACAGGGGGTACTAATGAGCTGGGGATCTGCTGAGCAGGGGGTACTAATGAGCTGTGGATCTGCTGAACAGGGGGTACTAATGAGCTGGGGATCTGCTTAACAGGGGGTACTAATGAGCTGGGGATCTGCTGAACAGGGGGTACTAATGAGCTGGGGATCTGCTAAACAGGGGGTACTAATGAGCTGGGGATCTGTTAAACAGGGGGTACTAATGAGCTGGGGATCTGTTAAACAGGGGGTACTAATGAGCTGGGGATCTGTTAAACAGGGGGTACTAATGAGCTGGGATCTGCTGAACAGGAGGAACTAATGAACTGGGGATCTGCTGAACAGGGGGTACTAATGAGTTGGGGAACTGCTGAACAGGGGGTACTAATGAGCTTGGTTCTACTGGGCCCCTTTAAAGTAAATAGAAAATACACACACACACACACAAAAGGAGGGTGACCTTGTGGGGTCAAAAGAGGGACAAAAGATAGAAGGACAAAAAATAAGTGATCCACCAATCAAAAATATCAAATATCAAAAATATTTGTGACGGTGAGGGCAAACTGGCAGCAAATTAGTCAATCGGCCCAATGTGGTGTTTTAACTCCTTTTCAGCTCTGTTGGCAGCGAAACGTGTGACCCCTCCTGGGTTATACACACACTTGGGCATGTGTAGGAAAAGATCAGAGGGAGGCAGCGACAGCTGGAAAAATTGGAGCCGCGCTTGTAATTCATGCCAGTTCGCCACCTAATGCAGAGAGAATGTAGATGATAGATTGTACGCTACGCATTCCGCCGTCTGCATCATACAGAACACGGGCAGACTGACAAAGAATAGATAATGTGTATCATTAATGTTACAGAAAATAGATGCAGCCCGTAATACGTTTGTAAGGATAATCAATTACAAAAGGCAGGCATGTAAATATAAAATATAGTCTGGACACAAAATACGAACAAAGGGAAAGTAGACAGAACATTGAAATGCCGTCGTTAAAAATGATGACATTGTCGGTAAACCAGGGGTGATTGTGTTGCCGGATGAGTTTGCATAGATTTGCTTTTCTCCTTATTGTATTATATTCCTAAAAAAGGAACTGGATTTGTTTAATAATAGGTACTTTCCCGCAGATGGTGCTTTTTGAGATATTAAATGGCGGGAGGCTGAAGGGCTTTTAGTATCAAAAACAAGTATACATGTCTCACCCCAAATCCAAAGTGGAACTCCACTCAAAAATAGGTTGAAGATCTATTCCAGGCATTGATAACTTAAAATGACTTCTATGCATATACAAAATAATAGTGAAGCGCCTCAAAAGCATGCATAGCTCCCATCTGTCCCTGATTTCGAGGGACTGTCCCTGATTTGGAGCAATGTCACGTCCCTCATTCGTCCTTCATTTTGGTCTGATCTATATAGATGTATATAAAATGCACTTTTTATCTATCAAAAGGTGTTTTCCAGCGCTAAACCTTTGATCTGATTTCTAAATTGCGGCATTTGTAAATTCCAAAAGCCAATATAAAGGAATAGTAGTGGTAAAAAAAGCACGTGAGTTTAACCAATCTTGTTTTTTGTTCAATTCTCCTTTATGGGGGCGTGGTAAGGGGGGTGTGTCCTATGCCTGCATACTTTTGCTGATAGGTGTCCCTCATTCCCATCTCAAAAAGTTGGGAGGTATGAGCATGTAAAGCAAAAATCATAAAACATAAATGAATAATACAACAAAATCCAAATAATAAAGCTGAAATTACGATGTGGTGTCCAATAAAGTGACAGTTATCAAACAATAACACCAGTGTTGATTCAGAAATTCTTCTTAGAAGTGCTTCAATGATCTCCCACCACCAACATCTCGGAATCAAGTAGCGGCGTGACGTCAGCGCCAAAATCTCAGCCGTATTGCCGCCAAAGACCCGGCCGGCCAGCTGTTCACAATACAGCAGGGCAACCACTTAGCATAGGACTCGGGAGCTAGAGGAGATCACTGGAGTAAGATTCCTACCAGTAGCGACCTGTCCACTAGGGGCGCACGGGGGGGGGGGGGTTTAAAGGACGTGATTAGAGCCAGAGGCACAAATAGGCTTCAAAAAAGGGTGGGCTGATTGTCTGAAAGGTCAGTCGATCATATTGGACGCCTAAGAGAACGAGGGAGAAGACGCACAGTGGAAATCCACCATGATGCAGAGGGGGAGGAGACTGCCGCCCGCCGCCTATGGGAGCGCTGCCCGCCCACAACCTAGATCGGGCAAGTGCGGGGCTGGATGACCAACCGCAAGACCTCTGGGGGGGAGTGGGGGGGGGGGGGTGACCCGACCGAGCGGGGGGGGGTGGTTGTTTGCTGCCCCCCACCAAAAAAAAAAGAAAAACACCAGCCGCCACTGATTCCTACTACAGTGATTTCAAGAGCACAGATGGAATCTCACAGGTATAATTTATGAACAGTTACATGTTACCAATGGAAAAACTATCATTAAAAAAACATCCATACCGGGAATTCTTCTTACCTATTAAAAGATAAAAAAAAAAAAAAGCATCTTCTGCCTCAACTTCATTCCAGAGATTCCCCCATGATACTTTTTTTTCCCACCACTAGATGTCCTTAGTCTGATGGCTGGCATCATTTAACACACTTCCTCAGAGCCCAGGTCATCCTGGACTCTCTCCAGCCTGTGACTGGACAGTGAAAGGAGAAGCAGCACAGTGAGAAGCTCATCTCTGTCACTCTGCTCTCGCCTCTGATCAGCATCATTTTTTTCAGCACATGAACTGATTGGCTCTTTGTGTTGTTTTTTTCCTCTCACACTCCAGCTTTGCTATACAGAGACTGGAAGAGGCTAATGCCAAGTTAAATACCAGGTGCTTACTCTGCCATAATTTACGTATTTTAGTGGGTTCAAGCCGTGGCTGTAGAACCAGTATAATTTGAGAAAGCAGTAATAAAAACACAGCACAATAGAAAGACATGAAATAAGGCAACGAACGATGCACAGTAATGCCGCGTGCACACGATCGGAATTTCCGACAACAAATGTTCGATGCGAACTTGTTGTCAGAAATTCCGACCGTGTGTAGGCTCCATCGGACATTTTCTGTCGGAATTTCCGACAAAGAAAATTTGAGAGCTGGATCTCAAATTTTCCGACATTTTGATCGTGTGTGCACAATTCCGACGCACAAAATTCCATGCATGCTTGAAATCAAGCAGAAGAGCCTCACTGGCTATTGAAATTTCTTTTTCTAGTCCCGTCATACGTGTTGTACGTCAGCGCGTTCTTGCCAATCAGAATTTCCGAAAACATTTGTGCGACCGTGTGTATGCAATACAAGTTTCAGCCAACATCCATCGGAAATAAATCCATGGTTTGGTTGTCGGAAATTCCCATCGTCTGTTCGCGGCATAAGACTATATGGGCCTTACAGTTCAGCTCAACACAAATATATCAAGAAGGTGGAGACGTTGGCTATCATCAGTGCTCCCAGCTGCCGATCAAACATCCTAGCCTGAGTAATGACTGTGTCTATAAATGTTCAGCAGGAGGTTTTGAGCTTGTAGAATTTATAGAGAACTCTGAGACATGCAGGGACATGAAGTAACAAGTCTGAGTAGTGGGAAGCAAATGAGAGTAGAAATCAGCCCTGGCACAGCCAGCCTACAATTGTATATGTGAATCCTCTATACCAGCCTTTTTCAACCAGGGTGCCTTCAGGTTTCTTCAGGGGGTGTGTGGCAAAATGCCTAAAAAATGCCCAAAAATTGTATGCAAGTCGGTGGATGGATCAAGCCTGCCTTTTTGTTACACAAAGCCACGAGTTTTTATTATGCATCGTTACAACATCATCAGTTGATAAGGAGGATGTTAGTCACCTGCACAGCATCCTTGTGTGACCCTCCCCTGCCCCTCTCTGTCAGCACTGGGGAGATATTAGTTGACTGATGGAGAAAGGGCCGCCTTTAATATTGATTGGACTCTGGGTTGCCCGCTTCCATGTAATTTCACTTTCCACCTGCTCTGAGACATACAATAAGTAGCAGCTAGACTCAAAATCAGTTTACTGAATCAGATCAGGCAGCAATTGCAATTGGTTGCCAGAGGTTACAGTGTATAATTACCGCTCACTGACTGGATGCTAGAGGTTACAGCACACATTATGGCTCACAAATTATTTGCAAGTGATTACAGCAGATGACTGCTTGTTGATTGGTTGCTAGAGGTTACTGGACATCCTTAACACTCACTAATTGGATGCTAGAGGTTACTGCACATTATTACTGCACACTGATTGGTTGCTAGAGGTTGCTGCATATCCTTCCTGTTCAATGATTCGTTGCAAGAGGTTAGTACACATCATTACCGCTCACTGATTGGCTGCTAAAGGTTACAGCACCTCGTCTCCTCACTGCCTGCACACCATGGACTGGGAAAGTGAGGGGACCCATCAATAGAGAAAAAAACTCCTAGGGATCCTAGGGCTCCTGGGATCAGTGGCAATGCTGGGGGGGCGGGGGGGGGGGGTTGAGATCAGTGGCAATGCTGAGGGTTTATGGGATCAGTGGCAGTGGTGGGGGGATAAGATTAGTTAGGAGGCAGTACACTGTGGCAAATTCTGAATCATGTGTAGAGCAAAGCTGGAAATATTTGGCAAATATATAGTGGGGGATTCTACACTGACCACCAACGTGAGGGGGGATTTGCACTGATCACCATATAACAAGGGATTTTACGTCACCCACCAATATAAAGAGGGATTTCTACACTGACACCAATGGGATAGGAGCATTTACATAAACCACCAGTGTAAGGGGGAATATACAATGACCTCAATGTAAGGGGAATTTACACTGACAGTGACAACCATTATAAAGGAGATTTCTACTTACCACCAATGTAAGGTGACACTTCTACACCAACCACCAATGTTAGGGGGGGATTTACACTGACCACCAGTTTAAGGACAATTCTGCACTTACCACCATTGTAAAGGGAAATGTACACTGATTACCAATGTAATGGAGAATTTACACTGACAACCAATGTAAGGGGGACCTTTACACTGGCCACTAGTGTGAATTAAAGTATTGTACACCAAGCCCCAATGTAATGAAAAGATTTACACTGACCTACAATGTAACTGAGACATCGGGAACGCATGCAAAACCCCTTTCCTGACACCACAGAAACGTACAGTTGCATTAATTGTTAAGGACACCCTGCATCTGCAGAGATGTGCGTATTTACTTGCACCAAAATTCATGGTGTTGTGACATCATTTTATTTTGAATATGGATTCCACCTCCAGTTTTCTTACCTTTGCAGAACAGGCTGATGATAGACTTAATGACCACAGTTGTAGGTAGGCCTTTCAAGCATGCCCCTTAACCTCCCCAGTGGGTAGCATTCAGCAGAAGTGATTGTGGATAAGACCTCAGGGGTCCATGATATACATATGAATGCCGCCTCTATTTATATATCAATGCCGCGGACCGTGGCTATTTACATATTAATACCGCCACACTCATATGTCCCAAAGACAACCTCTGCATTAGACGCTGAGCCCGTACACTCAACTTCTTCGGTCGACCATGGCGAGGCCTGTTCTGAGTGGAACCTGTCCTGTTAAACTGCTGTATGGTCTTGGCAATTGTGCTGCAGCTCAGTTTCAGGGTCTTGGCAATCTTCTTATAGTCTAGGCCATCTTTATGTAGAGCAACAATAATTTTTTCAGATCCTCAGAGTTCTTTGCCATGAAGTGCCATGTTGAACTTCCAGTGACCAGTAAGAGAGAGTGAGAGCGATAACACCAAATGTAACACACCTGCTCCCCATTTACACCTGAGATCTTGTAACACTAACGAGTCACATGACACGGGGAGGGAAAATGGCTAATTGGGCCCAATTTGGACATTTTCGCTTAGGGGTGTACTCACTTTTGTGGCCAGCGGTTTAGACATTAATGGCTGTGTGTTGAGTTATTTTGAGGGGACAGAAAATTTACACTGTTATACAAGCTGTACACTCACTACTTTACATTGTAGCAAAGTGTCATTTCTTCAGTGTTGTATATAGATATGTATGAAGATATAATAAAATATTTACAAAAATGTGAGGGGTGTACTCACTTTTGGGAGATACTGTATTTGCAGAATGCTGTAAACACTGGATTAGGTTGTCAGCTGACTTGTGGTAAATAGTGGGGCATAGCTATCGAAGGGGAAGAGGTAGTGGTTCCTAACTTTTTTTTTAAAATAGGACCTTACTTTAAAGAGAATGTATAGTATATTTTCAGTGACAGTTATTATGCAGCAATAACCCAATTTTTTTTTTTTTTTGATAACTGATAATTGAGTTTCACATTATTAAATGCTTACATTTCCCTATTTTTGTTATGGTCCTAAACATAGAACTCGATTGATTACCATTAGATGGAGAGACTGATCGCTCAGGCCTGAGCACTGTCACAAGGGGGAAGCCACATGCCCTCAGTTTTGCTCAGTTAGGGCAATAGAGTGAGGGCTATAACCACTTCAGCCCCGGACCAATTTGCAGCCAAAGGACCAGGCCCCTTTTTGCGATTCGGCACTGCGTCGCTTTAACTGATAATTGCGCGGTCGTGCGACGTGGCTCCCAAACAAAATTGGCGTCCTTTTTTTCCCACAAATAGAGCTTTCTTTTGGTGGTATTTGATCGCCCCTGCGGTTTTTATTTTTTTGCGCTATAAACAAAAATAGAGCGACAATTTTGAAAAAAATTCTATATTTTTTACTTTTTGCTATAATAAATATCCCCAAAAAATATATAAAAAAACATTTTTTTTCCTCAGTTTTGACCGATTTGTATTCTTCTACATATCGCAATTAGCGATTATTGATTGGTTTGCGCAAAAATTATAGCGTTTACAAAATAGGGGATAGTTTTATAGCATTTTTATTAAAAATTTTTTTTTTTTTTTACTAGTAATGGCGGCGATCAGCGATTTTTATTGTGACTGCGACATTATGGCGGACACATCGGACATTTTTGACACATTTTTGGGACCATTGTCATTTATACAGCAATCAATGCTATTTAAATGCATTGATTCCTGTATAAATGACACATGCAGTAAAAGAGTTAACCACTAGGGGGCGGGGAGGGGTTATGGGCTGTGACGTGTGTGTTTTTTTTTTACATTAGGGGGCATGGCTGACGTCTGACGTCAGTGATCGGCTTTCCCGATGACAGGGAACAGCCGACTAGTGACAGGCAGCGTAGGAAGCGCGGGGAGAGGTTTGTTTACAGACCTCTCCCCGTTCTTCAGCTCTGTGACCCGATCGCGGGACACCAGCGGCGATCGGGTCCGCTGGTCCCGCGCCTGTGGTCACGGAGCTCCCGACCGGGTCGCGAATGCGCCGCAGGCGGCGCGCGCGCGGCCCCACGGCTAGGCAATTAAAGGGGATGTACCTGTACGTGCTTTTGCCGTGCCATTCTGCCGACGTATATGTGCAGGAGGCGGTCGGGAAGCGGTTAAAGAAGAGGGAGGGTGGATGGGTAAGTATACAGTAGATTGCTTGGAAGTGGGAAAGCAAGAGGCATTGTCACTTTGCATTGAATGGGCAAAGTTAAAAAGTCTGACAAAGGGCTTACAAAGGGCCGATTTACTGTACATCCAATCATAGCAGGAATGTGCAGCAATGCATGGCAACGCACCATAGTGCATTGCGCTACAAACTTTGTGGCACATTCAATTTGTGGGACGTTTTGGTGCGTAGTCCATTAATTTTATTGGGCTGCCTTAACACAATGCACACAGCATAATGCACTCTAATTCACTGCAAGAATGTTAAAGTGAAGGCCTTTTTTACCTTAATGCATTCTCTGCATTAAAGTGTTGTTAACCTTTAATTTATATATATATATCACGACCCTCTAAAGCCCCTACACACGATCAAACTTTCCGACGGGAGATGTTGGATGTCAGGCTGTTGGCAGTAAGTCCGACCATGTGTATTCTCCATCGAACAATTGTTGTCGGACTTTCCGCCAACAAATGTTGGATAGCAGGTTCTCAAATTTTCCGCCAACAAATGTTTGCTGTCGGATTGTCCGATCGTGTGTGCACAAGTCCGTCGGACAAAAGTCCAAAGTACAAATACGCATGCTCAGAAGCAGAAGCGGTCGGTCTTGTAAACTAGCGTTCGTAATGGAGAATTAACATTCGTGACGCGGCAAATTATGAAATCTCGAAATGCAGCGCACAATTCTCTTCTTCTTTAATGGGATAATAATGAAGCTGCTTTGCTGGTGATACTGATGGAGTTTTTGCAAACAAATTTGCAAAGGCTTTTTTTTTTCTAGTGATATCAAGAATAATATTATTATGTTTTTTTTTTTTTTTATTTGGGCAAGTTACCACAACACCATTATCCCGTAGTTTTTAAGATCAAAGATACAACTATGTTGGTGTCCCTTGTCAATTTTATTGTATTTTTTTTAATGTAACTGCTACTCCCAAACTGTCATTTGAAGTAAAACACATAGCCAAGTATTATTCTACACAATTTTTTTTATTGTGCATTAAAAAAAGAAAACAAATAAAATTAGACATGCTATCTGCCAATAGAACTAAACCAAAAAGTGCATTCTATGCATCCAACAATATAGAAAATATAACAAATAAAATCATTATTCAACCAAAAAAATAATGTCAAAGCAATAACTCCAAGGTCAGTAATAAACACGTTATCTCCTCCGATTCCGCAACATGTCTGGTTGACGAACGGCCGTTCACAAACGAACTGAGACGTGCAAAATAAAAAGCGCTAAATGAAAAACACGAAATGAAAAGCACAAATCAACACTCACCAAACTTCTACTAACACGAAATTAGCAGAAGGAGCCCAAAGGGTGTCGCTAAAGAGCTGAAAAAAAACACGTAGTGAGTCTAGTACATCACTACGTTCGTAATTGTTGGCCAAAATGTGTGTGGTATTGTGTATGCAAGACAAGTTGGAGCCAGCGCCCTTTGGACAAAACTCCACGGTTTTGTTGGCCAACAATCCGATCGTGTGTACGAGGCATAAGGGGCTGCATGGAATTACCTGCTCATCTGCACTGCCATGACCTGATGAACATTCCAACTTAGCTGACACTATGGGGGTTATTTACGAAAGGCAACTCCACTTTGCACTGCAAGTGCACTTGGAAGTGCAGTCGCTCTAAATCTAAGGGGTAGATCTGAAATGAGTGGAAGCTCTGCTGATTTTATCATCCAATCACGTGCAAGCTAAAATGCTGTTTTTTTATTTTCCTTGCATGTCCCCCTCAGATCTACAGCAACTTTACTTCCAAGTGCACTTGCAGTGCAAAGTGGATTTTCCTTTAGTAAATAACCCCCTATGGGCTCAGACATCTTTGCACCACCTTAAAGCAATAAATCAGACAACTCCGTACGTTTATGTTCTGGTAATGTTTACTAAAAACAGTTCAAAGAAGATATTGCCACAAAGAGGAGATAACAGATCTGCTGAGTTTTGGGCAACAGCGCCAAAGGAATGCCTTCAAATAACAAAAACTAAATATTTGCAGGTAAATTGCCTAGTATATACACATGTACAGTGGCGTTCTGCTTGCACCTGAAAGGATAAGCAAGTTAGATGGTTATACTGACAAACTTCTGAAGGGGGAAACCTAGGCCAGCCTATAAACCTTTAACCCTAATGAGAGGTCAGACTTAATGGCAATGGTATAAGGACCCTTGTAGCAATAATGACAGAAATGTCCCCGTTGCAGATCTAATGGTCTTCACCGGCATGTAGGAGCTCTTTAATTGTATCCAATAAGGTGTAATAGCAAGCAATAAGATTTCTTGAAATGGTAGTAGCTAAAGGTCTGTATGCACAGTGTTCAAGATAAGTTTACTAAAGTACTGACACCATCCACAGCGCTAATGACAGCAACCTATGCCCTTCTGACACTGTCCACTGCCCTACTTACAGCAACCTATGCCCTACTGACACCGTCCACTGCCCTACTTACAGCAACCTATGCCCTACTGACACCGTCCACTGCCCTACTTACAGCAACCTATGCCCTACTGACACCGTCCACTGCCCTAATGACAGCAACCTATGCCCTACTGACACCGTCCACTGCCCTAATGACAGCAACCTATGCCCTACTGACACCATCCACTGCCCTACTTACAGCAACCTATGCCTTACTGACACCGTCCACTGCCCTAATGACACCAACCTATGCCCTACTGACACCATCCACTGCCCTACTTACAGCAACCTATGCCCTACTGACACCGTCCACTGCCCTAATGACACCAACCTATGCCCTACTGACACCATCCACTGCCCTACTTACAGAAACCTATGCCCTACTGACACCGTCCACTGCCCTAATGACACCAACCTATGCCCTACTGACACCGTCCACTGCCCTACTGACAGCCACCTATGCCCTACTGACACCATCCACTTCCCTACTGACAGCAACCTCTGCCTTACTGACACCATCCACTGCTCTTCTGACACTAACCTCTACCCTAATGACACCGTCCACTGCCCTACTGACACCAAGTTCTGCCCTACTGACACCATCCACTGCTCTACTGACACCTACCTCTACCCTACTGACACTGTCCACTGCCCTACTGACAACAAGTTCTGCCCTACTGACACCATTCACTGACCTAATGACACCAACCTATGCCCTACTGACACCGTCCTCTTTGGGGGAAGGGGTGGTGCACCGAACTGAGTCCTTGCCCCGGGTGAAAGAATGTCTAGCTTTGCCACTGATCACATGACCCCCGATCATTCAGTTCTTGGTCTGCATGGAGCGGAGAGTGGTGGTGACTGCCAGCCCCCGCCCTCCGCTCTACTCTTCCAATGTTCACTGTGCCGGGCAGGAGAGGGGGGTGGGGGCACAGCTGGCTATGGCTCTCAGCCTCATTAGGTGGAGCCAGATGTCAATCAGGCAATAGCTGGCTCTCAGCTGACTCTGGGTCACGAGAGCAAAAGTAAAGTCACAAAAAAAAAGTTTTGGCCATATTTCTCTTTTAATTCAAAATGATAAATCAAGATATCTTCTGCAACAAATCAATTTATTGCCTTGGCCACTCTAAAAATATTGGATCTCTGTTATTAAATCTAATGCCGCCTACACACGGTCGGATTTTCCGACGGGAAATGTTGGATGTGAGCTTGTTGTCGGAAAGTCCGACTGTGTGTATGCTCCATCGAACATTTGCTGTCGGACTTTCCGCCAACAAATGTTTGATAGCAGGTTCTCAAATTTTCCGCCACCAAAACTTTGTTGTTGGAAAGTCTGATCGTGTGTATGCGGCATTAGGGCAAAACAATTTCTATTGGTCCACAGCAGCAATATTCCAGAAGTTACTATTCTGTAGACGTTCTAGTTAAGGGCCCATTCACATTGGCTGTGCTAATGTCACCTTCCATTGCTGTTAACTGAATTTGGATTCCAAAGGGTTACCGCTGCTCTGCTATGCGGCTCTTTTTTAGAAGTGTTACTAAATAAAGCAGCAGACAAATGATACAATGTATTGTAGGTGTATGAAGAGGAAGTCACATCCCTTTCTCTGTCTGTCACTTGGCAAAGCTCAAATGGGATCCTTGCGGGATTGTTCCGTCTTATAAGTTGTCTGATCAATCTGATACTGTTGAAGGCCTCGGCTGAAATGTGCCAAGATCTGAAAGGATTTCTCACCCTTTGTTGTGATGCCAGGACACGTATTTAGAGCATAGCCATCTAAATGTCAAAATGAAGAAAACAGATTTGTATCTTCAAAACATGGATTTGGAGTTAATCTAGAATGATGCCATCGAGGGTCATGGAAGATAAAAAATGAAACAGGGATTGTGGAAATGGCTAGAGTCAGTTAAAGTAATTTGCGGTTTTGCTGGGCAAGTAGATATACTATATTGTCAAAAGTATTGGTACGCCTGCCTTTACACACACATGAACTTTAATGGCATTCCAGTCCGTAGGGTTCAATATTGAGTTGGCCCACCCTTTGCAGCTATAACAGCTTCATCTCTTCTGGGAAGGCTGTCCACAAGATTTAGGAGAATGTTTGACCATTCTTTTAGAAACGCATTTGTGAGGTCAGGTACTGATGACGAGAAGGCCTGGCTTGTGAGTTGAGGTCAGGACTCTGTGAAGGCCAGTCAAGTTCCTCCACCCCAAACTCGCTCATCCATGTCTTTATGGACCTTGCTTTGTGCACTGGTGTGTAGTCATGTTGGAACAGGAAGAGGCCATCCCCAAAATTCCCACAAAGTTGGGAGCATGAAATTGTCCAAAATGTCTTGGTATTAGACATGTGCGCCGTCAATAAATTAGTTTTGTTTCGTTCCGTTCCGTTTCATATTAAAATTAATTGTATTTCGTAATTCGTATTCGAAATTCAATTCGGATTCGTACGAAATACGAATTTTCGTTAAATTCGTAAACTTTTCGTAACAATTACGAATGTTTGTTATGATGAATTTATCATTATGAGGGGCTCCCACCATCCCTGTGCTGTGCTGACTTCCTGGGGTTTTTAACTTCATCATAGCGAATAATCGTAGTTAACAAAAATTCTGTCCAATTCTGTGGACGAAATTTGGATCAGAAGTTCGTATACGAAATTTCGTATTTCGTACAAAATTCGTATGCATAAAAATTCGTATTGCGCATTCGTACGAACGTACGAATTTCCAGAAATTTGTCAGAATTTACGATTCGGTGTGCCCCATCAATTGCTGCCAGTGTGCCCATCAATTGCCGCTACTGTGCCCCATCAATTGCTGCTACTGTGCCCCATCAATTGCTGCTAGTGTGCCCCATCAATTGCTGCCAGTGTGCCCATTAAACGCAGCCACTGTGCCCATCACACTGGCAGCAATTGATGGGGAACACTGGCAGCAATTGATGGGGCACACTGGCAGCAATTGATGAGCACACTGGCAGCAATCTATGGGCACAGTGGCTGCGTTTGATGGACACAGTGGCTGCATTTTATGGGCACACTGGCAGCAATTGATGGGGCACACTGGAAGCAATTGATGGGGCACAGTAACGGCAATTTATGGGGCACACCGGCAGCAATTGATGGGGCACACTGGCAGCAATTGATGAGCACACTGGCAGCAATTGATTGGGCACAGTAGCGGCAATTGATGGGCACACTGGCAGCAATTGATGGGGCACAGTAACGGCAATTGATGGGCACAGTGGCTGCGTTTGATGAGCACAGTAGCTGTGTTTGATGGGCACCGTAGCTTTTTTCAGCTTGTTTGCGCCCCCCAAAATTTTGAGCACCAGCCGCCACTGTTTCTGTCTGTGGTTCCGCTAGGGAGTGACTATTGCCACATGACTGAAAGTGATGGGAAAATCCAAAATTTAGATTAGTCAGCAGAACAGGAATAAAGGGGTAGTTTTCCATTGAGGATACTTGTTGTGACAACTGTAGAGGAACGTTCCCTCGCTTTGAAGAGATTTCCTCTTACTTTCTGTTGTGTCTACTGGACAAGATGTGAAGGGAAATGACCTTAGTTGGACGCAGAAGAAAAAAAAAAATCTAACAGAGTCCCCTACTTTAATGTTCCCACTCATTATGTATCTTCTTTTTTTTTTTGCTGTATTCAGGTCAATAAAACTGAACTCACAAGTTCCCCTGGGCCAACACTAAGTCCAGGAACCCCCTGGAGGCCATCTAAAGCTATAATTCAGCTGTAGGAAAATGTCTCTCCCGTAGTGTTACCTTAATTTTAGTTATCTTTGACAATAAAATCTCTGAATCTTTCACACAAATTGTTACCTATTGCTTTTTCAATAGAAAAAATAATAATTTTAGCTTACTGGTTCCTTTAAATAAAGTGCCCTCATAAAAAAAAAAAAAGATATTGCAGCAGCCATGTAACCAGCAACCCAAACTGAGAAGGTTAAACTATAAAAGAGAGGAATGGAAAAATTGAGAGATATTTCTTCTACTGGTTGCCAATCCAATTCCCAGTGACTAGGCTGAAATGTTATGTGGGGATGTAGAGCTTGTATTTGATATATGGACTTGTGCACAGGCAAGTTCAGAGAAGTCAGAGGTCAAGGCATCCAGGGACTATTATAGTGGAAGTAGAAAAATAGTTTCTGATAAGCTTCGAGAGTGTGTGATAGAGGAAGGATATCACTTGACAGCTACTGCAATATAATAGACAGGGTGGAATATTAGCGAATAGCATGTGTACTTATTTTATAGCAAATTGCTTTATAGATAGAGGTAAAAAAACTGATGTACTGCATTATGTAAATGTACGTACAGGTTATTTATTTAAAATCCAAATATAATATATTTTAATTTCACTGAGAGTATCTGGGTGACTGACCTTTAGTTCTAGGTTCCTTATATAATTTATGTCTTCCACATGTAATGTACCAAAACTCATTGTGAAGTAGACATGTGCAATTCGTTTCGTTTTTTTTAGTTTTTAGTTTTTTTTCGTTATTTTCGTTCGTTCGTTTTCGTACGAATGAACGAATCCGAATAACGAATCGTTCGAATCGTACGAATCCGATTAACGAATCATTCGAATCGTACGAATCCGAAAAACAACGAAAATCCAAAAAAAAAACAAATTAGAAACAACGAATGTACGAATGAAAAAAATCAGAAAAACGAAAACAGGAACAACGAAAATGAACGAAAAAATTCGTACATTCGTAACTTTTTTTTTTTTTTTTGAATCGTAATTTTCCGTGTCTCTTACAATGGCGTTGCTTAACGTGCTTCGAATGGATTGAACGAAAAAATTTGTATATTCGTAACTTTTTTTTTTTCGATTCGTAACTTTTTTTTTCGATTCGTAAATTATTGAAATGTAATAATAGCATACACATTACATAAAATTATGAATTATGCTCCGATTACGAATCTACGAATGTTACGAATGTACGAATAAATTCGAATGCGTCCGAATTTATGTCTTCCGCATGTAATGTACCGAAACTCATTGTGAAGTAGACATGTGCAATTCGTTTTTTGTTTTTTTTCGCTTTTTCGTTTTTTTTAGTTATTTTCGTTCGTTTTTTTAGTTATTTTCGTTCGTCTGTTTTCGTATGAATGAACGAATCGTTCGAATCAAACGAATCCGAATAACGAATCGTTCAAATCGAACAAATCCGAACATCAACGAAAATCCGAAAAAAACGAATTAGAAACAACGAATGTACGAATGAAAAAAATCCGAAAAACGAAAATAGGAACAACGAAAATGAAAGAAAAAATTCGTACATTCGTACCTTTATTTTTTATTTTTATTTTTTGAATCGTAATTTTCCGTGTCTCTTACAATGGCGTTGCTTAACGTGCTTCGAATGGATTGAACGAAAAAATTTGTATATTCGTATCTTTTTTTTTTTTTCGATTCGTAAATTATTAAAATGTAATAATAGCATACACACATTACATAAAATTATGAATTATGCTCCGATTACGAATCTACGAATGTTACGAATGTACGAATAAATACGAATGCATCCGAATTTCGAATAAACGAAAATTAAACTAACGAAAAAAAAACGAATCAACGAAAAAAATAACTCTTACGAATGTACGAATCGTTACGAATACGAACACCGACGACTTACGAATGTACGAATAGTTATGAATACGAACACCGACGATTTACGAATGTACGAATCGTTACGAATCAACGGAAACGAAAAAAACGAAACATGTGCACATGTCTATTGTGAAGTATTACCATTGTTAACCACTTTCAGACCGGACCATTTTGCTGGCTTAAGACCAGAGCACTTTTTTGCGAATTCGGCACTGCGTCGCTTTAACTGACAATTGCGCGGTCGTGCGACGTGGCTCCTAAACAAAATTGGCGTCTTTTTTTTCCAACAAATAGAGCTTTCTTTTGGTGGTATTTGATCGCCCCCGCGGTTTTTATTTTTTGCGCTATAAACAAAAAAAGAGCGACAATTTTGAAAAAAACACATTATTTTTTACTTTTTGCTATAATAAATATCCCCCAAAAATATGTAAAAAAATGTTTTTTTTCCTCAGTTTAGGCCGATACGTATTCTTCTACATATTTTTGGTAAAAAAAATCTCAATAAGCAATCGATTGGTTCGCACAAAAGTTATAGCATTTACAAAATAGAGCATAGTTTTATGGCATTTTTATTAATATTTTTTTTTACTAGTAACGGCGGCTATCAGCGATTTTTATTGTAACTGCGACATTAAGGCGGACACGTCGAACATTTTTGACACGTTTTTGGGACCATTGTCATTTATACAGCAATCGGTGCTATACAAATGCACTGATTCCTGTGTAAATGACACTGGCAGTAAGAGAGTTTATATTTTTTTTATTTTGATATCTGGGGGTGAGCGGGAGGGATATGGGCCCTGTCCTGCAGGCATTATGGGGCCTCGTGATTTCTAACAGCAGCCCTGGGAACACACATACCCATTAGAAGATTTATTATTTTTTCCTGACCTACAAAGACAGCAGTAAAAACAGAGGTTCTAACACTTCTCTACTTCACTATCCTACATCCAAAAAAAAAATAATAATAATATGTAGGTGTATGACCTGTAGATTACAGTTGCAAATAAACATACAGCGCATTTTTATGCTGATTCATGCAGTCTGGCAGCTGGAGTCTTTTTGGGGCATGTTACTTCCACCTGGTGCCCATTGTAGTGTGTGAGGAGACCGCCTTACAGATCCACTACATTGCATGCACCCCTTACACCCTGATTTCGTAGGTATGTACCCATGTTTTTAACATCTTTTGTTCTCTACTTCCTATTACTCCTGAGTGCTGTATCGGTACAATTATGAGGTAGTTACGTTGGCAGTTGCTATTTGTAAAGTTGGTGCCAGTTGCTTGGAGGATGTTACAAATGTGTTCTTTATTATTGGTAATTAGAATGAGCTTTGAGTTCATGTTGACAATGAGATTTTGTAAGTTCATTTTGACAAAGCTTTTGTCAGTTCATTCAGCTGCCAGTGTTGTCATTAGTTTAGTGTCAGCATTGACCCCCTGAGGAAGTCACGTGATCTGGTGACGAAACGCGTAGGGAGGACTACAGTTGCATGACCTCGTCACACTCGGATTGCCAAGATACTGGTACTGAACACTGAAAGCACTGTGTGAACTATTGGAGTGATTTCCATCTATACAATTGTTATGTTATGTGCCTTATGAAATGGTGGTTAATGTGAGTGGCATGTTAAAAGATGTCTTGAGAGTGTATAAAGAGTTTATAAGGATAAAGCACTATCTGGAGTTTATTTCCTTTTTCATGTGATGGGGTGGAGGAGAGGAGGAGCAGGGATTGGAAATTGCAAGAGCAACTGGTTGGGTTTAATTTAAAGGAGAAATACACCCTGTGACCCTTGATAAAGACTTTGACCATTTAAACCAGGTGAGAGCACATCTGAAGGGGGTGCAGCTGCACAGGTGGTGGTGGTGGAAATATAAAATATTTATATCTCATTGCCTGCACATGTTTTAATAAATGTGAGTAGTGATACTGTATGTGGAAGTGTTTAGGAAATGTATTGGTTTAAAAATAGTAACGCACTATTTTAGTTTCTCTTTGCATATTATTAAGTGGAGAAACGGAGATGAAGGCATTCTAAAGGGGAAGTACCACCCATTGAAATTAAGGCTCAGTCCAGTGAATATCCCTATTGCTCAAGGAACTCGGAAGTCCATTATCTGTCCTATAGAGGACACAAGCTTGTTTGACCATTACATAGTTACATAGTAGGTGAGGTCGAAAAAAGACACAAGTCCATCAAGTCCAACCTATATGTGTGATTATATGTCAGCATTATTGTATATCCCTGTATGTTGTGGTCGTTCAGGTGCTTATATAAAAGTTTCTTGAAACTATCGATGCCCCCCCGCTGAGACCACCCCCTGTGGAAGGGAATTCCACATCCTTGCCGCTCTTATGCCCCATACACATGGTCGGAAATTCCGACAGGGAAAAAGTCTGATCCGATTATGTTGTCGGAAAATTTTAGATCCTGCTCTCAAACTTTTTCCGTCGGAAAAAGTCCGATAGAGCCCACACACGATCGGATTTTCCATCGGACTTTTTCCGACGGAAAAAGTTTGAGAGCAGGATCGAAAATTTTCCGACAACAAAATCCGATCAGACTTTTTCCATTGATGTGTACAGAATTCTGACGCACAAAGTGCCACGCATGCTCAGAAAAAAATTGGAGACGAAAGCTATTGGCTCCTGGCCTTTACGTAGTCCAGTCGTACATGTTGTACGTCACCTCGTTCCGAATGATCAGATTTTCCGACAACTTTGTGCGACCGTGTGCAGGAGGCATTACAGTAAAGAACCATCTACGTAGTTTACGGTTAAACATCTTTTCTTCTAATTTTAATGAGTGGCCAGGAGTCTTGTTAAATGTATGTGTAAGGTCCAATTCTCCAGGTGAGGGCACATCTGATGGTGGACAAGGAGATTTTTTATTGCACAATTATTGATTGTGAACCAATTCAGCAAGACAGCATTATATTTTATTAAGGACACTAACATAAATCACACAGGATTCAGCTGGAGAGACTTTATTGTTTCAATACAGTTTTTTATTCATATATATTTTTGTAACACATAGTTATAATAAGGAAAAAGTGTGTACTATTACATATGTTTTTATCACAGTAGTGGTGGATAGCGTTGTACCTTTGGTGGTATAATTGTATAGTAGCACGCTTATATGAGAGTGTGTGGGTAGATACTGGCAGCTGAGGGTGTAGCACATTACAATTATTTTTAGCAGCTCGCAAAGTTTAACTATATTATAGCATTGCCACCACCACTGAATGACAGCTTCTGACCTCCCAATGGCTTGCTTCAAGCAAGGCACGCATCCCAGCGGTGATATTTGGTCAATGATATCAGCCAGCTTTTCCGGCGGTTTGAGTGCCGGTACACAAAAAAGAAAGTACAGGTTTAGTGAAGGTGAGTCGGAAGCTAGATTTTCACATTTGCTATATTATTTTTAAGGAAATCGTTTGACAACTTCACTGTAGGATAATGATTCTCAACTCCTGTCCTCAGGACCCACCAACAGGCCAGGTTTGCAAGATAACTGAAACACATCACAGGTGATATCATTTGTTGCTCAGTGATTGCAGTATTCTAGTCTGTATCTCCCCAAGGTAATACTTAAAATCTGGCCTGTTATGCCCCGTACACACGGTCGGAAATTCCGACCACAAAATCCGTCGGATTTTTTCCAACGGATTTTGTCCCACACTGGTGTTGCATACACACGGTCAGACAAAGTTGTCGGAAAATCCGATCATCCTGAACGTGGTGACGTTCGTTGCGTACGACGGGACTACGTAGAGGCTAGTAGCCAATAGCTTTGGTCTTGTAATGTGATCTGAGCATGCGTGGCACTTTGTCCGTCGGAATTCGCTACACACGATCGGAAAAAGTCCGATAGACATTGTTGTCGGAAAATTTGAGAGCAGGATCTCAAACTTTTTCCGTCGGAAATTCAGACGGAAAAAGTCCACACACGGTCGGAATTTCCAACAACATGGTCCGACAGGACATTTTCCGTCGGAAAATCCGACCGTGTGTACGGGGCATTAGTGGGTCCTGAGGACAGGAGTTGAGAACCACTGCTGTAGGGGATAATTTACACAATATAATTATTTTTGCTAGTATTATTTAGTTCTACTTTAATGTCCTCCAGTTGGGATTTGCATGTGTTTTAAGATTAATTGCAGCAGGTATATACAGTATCTCACAAAAGTGAGTACACCCCTCACATTTTTGTAAATATTTTATTATATCTATATATGTCTATGTGACAACATTGAAGAAATTACACTTTTCTACAATGTGAGTGTATAGCTTGTATAACAGTGTACATTTGCTGTCCCCTCAAAATAACCCAGCACACAGCCATTAATGTCTAAACCGCTGACAACAAAATTGAGTACACCCCTAAGTGAAAATGTCCAAATTGGGCTCAAAGTGTCAATATTTTGTGTGGCCACCATTATTTTCCAGCACTGCCATGACCCTCTTGGGCATGGAGTTCACCAGAGCTTCACAGGTTGCCACTGGAGTCCTCTTCCACTCCTACATGACAACATCACAGAGTTGGTGGATGTTAGATACCTTGCGCTCCTCCACCTTCCATTTGAGGATGCCCCACAGATGCTCAATAGAGTTTAGGTCCGGGCACTCGCATCTGCTCCTGGGGCGAGCAGCAGGCATGCGCCCCTAGTGGCCACAGGGTAAAGCGACGTAACATAACACTGTTTCGCCCAGCCGTGCCATTCTGCCGCAGTACAACTGTGGCGGCTGGTCGGCAAGTGGTTAAGGCTATAACAGTCACTCACTAATCACTGACAGTAATTAATTCCTGATGGGTGAAAGATAACATGACCAGTGAAGTGGTCTAAGTCTGGTTTCACATGGACGATCCGATCAGGTCCGCCTGATCAGCCCAAAAATTGTCCTCTATGGAGCAGTGGCTGTCAGTGGACACCCACCAGCATCCATTCAGATCCTGTCCGCCAAAAACAGATGGATGGGAGATCCATTTCCCATCTGTCCGGTGAATCAGATGACAGTCAGATGGAAACGGACAGGTGGTCCGTTTTCATGCGACCGCCCCATAGAGAACAGCGGGGCTCTGTCTTTGTCTTCTCTGCATAGCGGAGCAGACATGGACCTGTCATTCGCCTGCTCAACGGGTATCAGCGGAGAGATCCCCCACTGAGAAGGCGGATGCTCATTATAGAGTCCTCCCGCCTGTCAAAGTTCTTTCAAAGTTAAAGCTGACTATGCATTATAAGATTTTTTTTTTTTGTACAGCCTGCAGATTCCTCTGTCCACAATATACAGCGCAGATGGACAAATCTCCCACTGTAGCTATTGCATTCTGACAGCTGAGCTGGCACCAAGGGCTGTCAAAATACCCAAACAGTGGCTGACAAAAACACTGCAAGGAGTTACAGTAATGCCGCGTACACACGAGCGGATTTTCTTGGATGGTTTTTCCAACGGAAATTCCGCTCAAGCTTGGCTTGCATACACACGGTCACACAAAAGTCCGCTGAACTTTCCACCGCAAAGAACGTGGTGATGTCTGTTAAAAAAAAGAACGTCGACGAGCCTAGCAAATGAAGTTCAATGCTTCCGAGCATACGTCAAATTGTTTCCGAGCATGCGTAGGAATTTTGCGCGTCGGAATTGGTACAGACGATCGGAATTTCCGATCTAAACTTTTTCAGACTGAAAAATTGAGAACCAGCTCTCAATCTTTTGCTGGCGGGAATTCGGCCAGCAAAAGTCCGATGGAGCATACACACAGTCGCATTTTCCTACCAAAAGCTCTCATCTGTCTTTTGCTGGCCGAATTTCCGATCGTGTGTACGCGCCATTAGTGATAACATTTTAAAAGATCTTGCCTTTTATATTTTTATGTTGCAAGCTTTGGTCGGGATTTTGGTATGACTGATCTGGAGTTGTTGGTCGTGTGTGGTAATGTCTGTCTCGCTCTCTTTCTCTCTCTCGCCGTCTCTCTGCAGCCTACTCTGTATTCACACTGCAGACAATGAAAAGAATCTATTTGTCAGTGTTTAGCAGGCAGTCACCTTCTGAAACAATGCAATAATAATACACAGAGCTCCAGACACAGGGCAGCCTGAGAACAAGAGAAGTGAAGGATGCCAGACTCCCAGGCTCTGTCTGTACACACCATTACATCTATTAGGTCTCCATTGTTAGCCCATTAAAAGCTATCACAGACGGTGACAAATCGACACTTGCCTAGGACCAATAAGGCAACTCCATTCAGACGGTATATTTTGCAATAAGCAATCAAATCTGTAGGGATCACTGATTCTATGTGTACAGCTGCACACAACATGCTAGAGATAATAGCAGCCCTTGGTCACTGATATGTACTTAGTATAAAACCAGCATTTAAAGTGCATACAGAACCGGACGCTAATTGCTACTATAACTGTTTTTTTTTTTCTCTGCAGACTCCAATGTGCAGAGGTGAAATAGTCCATTCTCTGCTGCTAATGACTCCCATCATCTGTTGTATTTACTCTGTAATTTTCTTTTTTATAGTAGTATTGACAACAAAGATTGGCCATAGTATATTCTATATTTACAAGTGATTCAAGCATAGCTCGCCATGTTGCATTGTGTATCACACAAGGGCGAGTTCAGAGGGTGGTGATAAATGGGGAATATTCGAAATGGTCAGGGGTGGGTAGTGGGGTCCCCCAGGGTTCTGTGCTGGGACCAATCCTATTTATTTTGTTCATAAACGAACTGGATGATGGGGTAAACAGTTCAATCTCTGTATTCGCGGACGATGCTAAGCAGGGCAATAACTTCTCCGCAGGATGTGGAAACCTTGCAAAAAGATCTGAACAAATTAATGGGGTGGGCAACTACATGGCAAATGAGGTTCAGTGTAGAAAAATGTAAAATAATGCATTTGGGTTGCAAAAATATGAATGCAATCTATACACTGGGGGGAGAACGTCTGGGGGAATCTAGGATGGAAAAGTACTTGTGGGTCCTAGTAGATGATGGGCTCAGCAATGGCATGCAATGTCAAGCTGCTGCTAACAAAGCAAACAGAATATTGGCATGCATTAAAAAGGGGATTAACTCCAGAGATAAAACGATAATTCTCCCACTCTGCAAGACTCTGGTCCAGCCACACCTAGAGTATACTGTCCAGTTCTGGGCACCAGTCCTCAGGAAGGATGTACTGGAAATGTAGCGAGTACAAAGTAGTGCAACAAAGCTAATAAAGGGTCTGGAGGATATTACTTATGAGGAAAGGTTGCGAGCACTGAACTTATTCTCTCTGGAGAAGAGACGCTTGACATGATTTCTATTTACAAATACCATACTGGTGACCCCACAATAGAGATAAAACGTTTTCATGGAAGAGTTTAACAAGACTCGTGGCCACTCATTAAAATTAGAAGAAAAGAGGTTTAACCTTAAACTATGTAGAAGGTTCTTTACTGTAAGAGCGGCAAGGATGTGGAATTCCCTTCCCTGAAAAAAAAAAAATTCCCTATAGAGCAACAATTCTTTTTTTCTTAGATCCTCAGAGAGTTCTTTGCCATGTTAAACTTCCAGTGACCAGTATGAGAGAGTGAGAGCAAGTGAGAGCGATAACACCAAATTTAACACACCTGCTCCCCATTCACACCTGAGACCTTGTAACACTAACGAGTCACATGACACCAGGGAGGGAAAATGGCTAATTGGGCCCAATTTGGATATTTTCACTTAGGGGTGTACTCACTTTTGTGTGTTGAGTTATTCTAAGAGGACAGCAAATTTACATTGTTATACAAGCTGTACACTCACTACTTTACATTGTAAAGTGTAATTTCTTGTCACATGAAAATATATAATAAAATATTTACAAAAATGTGAGGGGTGTACTCACTTTTGTTAGATACTGTATATACAGTAAACAAACACATATACAACATATGTATTTAAATCAGAATACATATAAATCACCCAGTGAAAAAGTGATAAAAAGTAGTGATAAAAAATAGTCTAAACTTGTACAAAATACAGTGAGAAAAAGAAGCAAAATGTATCTTCAAATTGTGGCTACAGAACAAACACTTGTACTGATGTGAGACGCTGCTCTGCTTGGAAGTTACATTGCTGTTTAACGGAGAGATCTAGGAGCGGGTGAGAAACGACTGTTTTGCGCACACTTCTGGTCCGCCGTGGCCGCAGTTCACTATTGGTCCATTACAGTTCGTTTGCTGTGTTTGTATTGAAGGCGTGATTTTATTTGGAATTGTGAGTTTCATCATTGGAAGATTTAGTGTGATATAATAAACTGGTTGAATTTTATTACACTATGTGGGACACTTATTTATTTTCTTACATATGGAGTCACACTGATACGCAATAAACAGAACGAGTGGACGATCACTATTAACCCCTGGAGAAAACGCTACAGCCAAACACGAGAGTGGGAGGCATTGTGAGCTGGTGAGTTTGCTCTTCAGAGGGAGAGGTGTCACAGAGCATGTGGTGTGGCGGCTGATTCAAGATTGTTTGAAGATTTTTTGAATTGAAGACACAATTTGAAGATATACCGTATTTATCGGCGTATAACACGCACTTTTTCCCCCTTAAAATCGGGGGAAAGTCGTGGGTGCGTGTTATACGCCGATACCCCCCCAAAAAAATGACAAAAATCGGTTGCGGCGCCGAAAAATGGCGACCGCGGCCGAAAAAGGCCGAACCGCGGCCGAAAAAGGCCGGAAAAAGCCGAAGCGCGGCCGAAAAAGGCCGGAAAAAGCCGAAGCGCGGCCGAAAAAGACCGAAGCCGGCTGTTCAGCTCCGCTCGTAGTCCCGCCTCCCTGCACTCGCTCCCGAAACAGCAGGGAGGCGGGACTCAGAGCGGAGCTGAACAGTCGGCTGTGTCTTTTTCGGCCGCACTTCGGCCTTTTTCGGCCGCGGTTCGGTCTTTTTCTCGCGGCGGGAAATTTAAATGATGGCGAACTGCAAATGACACTAGGAAGCTGCAAATGACACTAGCAAGCTGCAAATGACGCCGGGCAAGCTACAAATGACGCTGGGCAAGCTACAAATGGCGCTGGGCAGGTTGCAAATGACGCTGGGCAGGTTGCAAATGACGCTGGGAAAGGCTGCAAATGACGCTGGGAAAGGCTGCAAATGACGCTGGGAAAGGCTGCAAATGACGCTGGGAAAGGCTGCAAATGACGCTGGGAAAGGCTGCAAATGACGCTGGGCAAGCTGCAAATGACGCTGGCAAGCTGCAAATGACGCTTAAATGTAAGTTTTTTTTTTTCCCTAAACTTCTCTCCTAAAACTTTTTTTCCTTAAAATTCCCTCCTAAACTTGGGGTGCGTGTTATACGCCGGTGCGTGTTATACGCCGATAAATACGGTATTTTGCTTCTTTTTCTCACTGTATTTTGTACAAGTTTGGACTATTTTTTATCACTACTTTTTATCACTTTTTCACTGGGTGATTTATATGTATTCTGATTTTAATAGTTTTATTGATTATATGAAACTATTTTTATATCACTTTCTTGCACTTTGAAATTTGTTTTGTGGAGTTTTTTTACATAAGCGCTACTAGTTTTTCCTGGATATATTTATATATTTTTAGGTCAAATTGCGGACTTTACCAGGGCCGTCTTTAGCGCAGGGCAAACGGGGCAGCTGCCCAGGGCCCTGTCACTGTTTGGGGCCCAAAGCAGAGCTGCCCGGTAACCCCGCGCGCTGCCTGCAAATCGGCGTTGTTGTGTGAATGTTATGTCAGCGGCGGCGGCGCGCACGGCGCCCACAGTGCCTTATTTTTTTTGTTTGAGGAGCGGGCCGCGGGTGGGCGGGGCCTTGAGCTCCACTGACGCCTTGGCCCTGCCCCTTGCTATGCTTGCAGTGCTGTGTACCTGATCGGAGGAGCGGAGAAGGGGAGGAGGAGTGAGCCAGCAGAGCGGAGTGGAGTGCACTGAAGCCTGGTCAAGTGAAACAAGAGTGTGGAGAATTGAGCTGAGAATCAGAGCTGTGCTTTCCAGCCCAGGACAAGGTAAGGTCTTTTTTCTCCTCCCCTGGCTCCAGCTCCCCCTATCCCCATGCCATGTCTGATGTCTGTGTCAGAAGAAAGTTTAAAAAAAAAAAAAAAGCAGACTTGCAGTCCAGGCTGAGTGAGGCCTAAGGAGAGCACACAGCACATGGCATACTGTAATTAGGCTGCTTTTACACTGAAAGCGACAGGCATTGGCGGTAAAACGCCACTATTTTTAGTAGTGCTTTACCGTAATTTTTTAGGCGCTTTTCAGTCGCTAGCGGGGCCGGTGGTTCAGCGGCGCTGCCCATTGATTTCAATGGGCAGGGGCGCTTTAGGAGCGGTGAGTTCACTGCTCCTAATGCGCTCCAAAGAAGCTGCTGGCAGGACTTTTTCTGACGCCTGCCAGCGCACCACTCCAGTGTAAAAGCCCTCCAGGCTTTCACAGTGGAGTGAATGGAGCCGCTGTTTCAGGGTGCTTTGCAGGCACTATTTTTAGCACTGTAGCGCCTGCAAAGCGCCTCAGTGTGAAAGGGGTCTTAACTGCTTGATGGGCTTATTTTGTGTCTGGCTGGTTCACATGTATGTGTTTTGGTGGCTCACATTTGCGCAGGCACAGTGTCCATTCATTTGAATGGGCTGCCATGCCTGCGTTTCCTGCAAAAAAAAAGTGCATGCATCATTTAATAGGCCGCGCACACCTATGCCCATCAAGCAATGAAATACAGCACTGCCTGTCCATTCTGCTTTTGCACCATGCGACTTACCTGCAGTTCCTGCACCGGCAAACTTGCTGCATTTTTAGATGTTTAGGTCACGCTTTTAAAAACACAGTGCGTTTGTGTGTGCAGGAACTGCAGGTAAGTTGCATGGTGCAAAAGCAGAATGGATTTCAAGGCCACTACATTTTTAAAAAGCTGCATGCACCTTTTTTTCTGCAGGAAACGCAGGCATGGCAGCCCATTCAAATGAATGGGCACTGTGCCTGCGCAAATGTGGGCCGCCAAAACACCTACATGTGAATGTGACAATGGCTGCAATGTAATTGGGGTGCTGTGATGTGTAAAGGGGCACTATGACATGAACAGGCATGTACTGGCCATCGGGACTGGGAGTTTCAACTAGGGTTTCCCAGCTGTTCTGCAGTGAATCCCTCCAGAGGTCCGTGGCGATGTACCCCAATGTACCCCAATGTACCCTGATGTGCCCCATGTGCTTTGATGTGCCCCAATGTAGCCCTGATGTGCCCCAATGTGCACTGATGTGCCCTGATTTGCTATGTGCCCTGTGCCCTGATGTGCCCCATGCCCTGATGTGCTATGTTCCCTGATGTGCCCCCTGTCCCGATGTCCTGTGCCCTGATGTGCTGTGCCCCGATGTCATGTGCCCTGATGTACTGTACCCTGACGTGCCCTGATGTGCTGTGTTCTGTACCGTGATGTGCCATGTGCTGTGTCCTGATGTGCTGGGCTCTGTACCCTGATGTGCTGTGCCCTGATGTGCTGTGTTCTGTACCCTGATGGGCTGTGTCCTGATGTGCTGGGCTTTGTACCCTGATGTGCTGTGCCCTGATGTGCTGTACCCTGTGCCCTGATGTGCTGGGCTCTGTACCCTGATGTGCTGTGTCATGATGTGCTGTGTCATGATGTGCTGTACCCTGATGTGTTGTGCCCTGGGCCGGTCTGGATGAAGTCCAGGGCCACATTTTTGTCCCAGTACAGAGGTGAACACAGGTGGACGGGGGTACAAAGGTGGACATGGGGGGTACAGAGGTGGACATGGGGGAGTACAGAGATGAACCCAGAGGTGGACGGGGTACAAAGGTGGACGGAAGGATATAGAGGTGAATGTGGATGGGGGGATACAGAAGTGAGCTGTGAATGGGGGGGTACAGAGGTGGGCGGGGGAAACCGAGGTGGACATGGGGGGGTACCGAGGTGGACATGGGGGGGGGTACAGAGATGAACCCAGAGGTGGATGGGGGTACAAATGTGGACATGGGAATGTACAGAGGGGGACGGGGGGTACAGAGGTGGACGGAAGGATATAGAGATGAAAGTGGATGGGGGGGGATACAGAGGTGGATGGGGGATACAGAAGTGAGTTGTGGATGGGGGGATGCAGAGGTGAACATGGATGGGGGGTACTACAGAGGTGGATGGGGGGTATAAGGGTGGATATGGGGGGGTACAGAGGTGGACGGAAAGATATAGAGGTGAACGTGAAAGGGGGGTACAGAGGTGGATGGGGGGTACAAAGGTGGATGGAAAGATATAGAGGTGGACATGGGGGGGTACAGAGGTGGATGGGGGTACAAAGGTGGATGGGAAGATATAGAGGTGGACATAGGGGGGTACAGAGGTGGATGGGGGATACAGTGAGCTGTGGATGGAGGGGTACAGAGGTGAGCTGTGGAGGGGGGGAAGAGGTAGACAGGGAATACAGAAGTGAGCTGTGGATGGAGGGGTACAGAGGTGAGCTGTGGATGGGGGGGGCAGAGGTAGACAGGGAATACAGAAGTGAGCTGTGGATGAGGGAACAGAGGTAAGCAAAGTGATGTGTAGAGGTGACCAATAGATGGTTACTTTGGAGGGGGGAGGATATGCAAGTACTGCCCCTTGTGCTAATTTTTTTCCGTGCCCTGTATGATACAAACACCTCAAAGTACAAACCCCCAATCCCTGTGTGTCATCCTGGACTCCTATCTCCCCCCTTCCCCCCATCATCTTGAACTCCCCCATCTCTCCCCCCCATCATCCTGGACTCGCTATCTCCCCCCCCCCCCATCATCCTGGACTTCTCTATCTCTTCCCCCCATCATCATCATTATTATTATTATTATTATTATTATACAGGATTTATATAGCGCCAACAGTTTGTGCAGCGCTTTACAACATGAGGGTAGACTGTACAGTTACAATACAATGCAATACATAAGTTTACGTGTGTGTTTTGTTTTTTCGAATGTTGGGGTGGAGAGACAATTTGCATGGGGGGGGGCCCAAGAATTTTTTTTGCCCAGGGCCCAATCAATAGTAAAGACGGCCCTGGACTTTACATTTTTATATTTATTTACGTAGCAGCTATTTTCACGAATTTATTTATTTATTTCACCGATATATTTAATATTAAAATTGTCACCACTATTTGGCACGGTGGGGGTAGAAGATATAGAGGGCAGGTCTTAAGCCCCATACACACGGTCGGAAAATCCGACCACCAAATCCATCGGATTTGGTCCGACGGATTTAGTCCGACACTGGTGTTGCATACACACGGTCGGACAAAGTTGTCGGAAAATCCGATCATTCTGAACGTGGTGACGTTTGTTGCCTACGACGGGACTACGTAGAGGCTAGTAGCCAATAGATTTGGTCTTGTAATGTGATCTGAGCATGCGTAGCACTTTGTCCGTCGGACAACGCTACACACGATCGGAATTGGTGTGATCGGACTTTGTTGTCGAAAAATCTATCCAGCAGGAGATAGAACTTTGTCCGTCGGACAATCCGAGGTAAACTGTCCGATGGTGCCTACACACGGTTGGAATTTACGACAACATTGTCCGATAGGACAGAATCCATCGGAAAATCCGACCGTGTGTATGGGGCTTAATATTTATTTTTTACCAACAGTATACAACATATGTATTGTATTATAATTTTTTTTTACATTTTTTCTAAAAAAGTGGCGACATAATATGGACCCATGTAGCTGTGCAGTAGTAGATCACAATAATGACCTATTGCTGGCTGCAATCTGTGTGTAAGATCATCTTAATGTTAATCATTTTATTAATGAGTGGTATTGATTAAAAAACATTGTATCTGTAGTGTGTAATGTCATAATGATTTTGCTAATGACATACGCAGACACCATGCTTCCTGCTTAATTCTTATGCACAATGACTGTTATTTTCATTAAAAAAATGAATTTTAAATGAACCCTTACCAATCCCCAAGCTACACAATTCACCGCCACATATGACGCTATGGGACCCGCCATATTCCCAGAGTATGTGAGAGGGACGAGAAGGAAAGTGATCGCCAAGTACATGGGTACATGGGTGTTTCTATCATTCCTCTCAGCATCCATATACATATATAGGTTTGGAATGAAGGAGCTGGGGAATAGGGGATGGGGATGTACAATCACATGACCACAGCATCGATGGAGCTCTAAAGAATTGACTGAAAAAGACTGAACCCCCCCCCAAGGAATGAATGGGGCTGTGGCACGCTATATGTGCACTGAGAAGGGCAATCAGTACAAATAAAATTAGACATGCTATCTGCCAATAGAACTTAACCAAAAAGTGAATTCTATGCATCCAAAAATATAGAAAATATACCAAATCAAATCATTATTCAACCCAAAAAATTTATATCAAAGCAATAACTCCAAGGCCAATAATAAATAACACGTTATCTCCTCAGATTCTGCAACATGGCTGGTTAACGAACGGCCGTTAAGAAACAAACTGAAAAGCGTGAATTGAAAAGTGCGAAATGAAAAGCGCAAATCAACACTCACTAAACTTCTACTAACACGAAATTAGCAGAAGGAGCCCAAAGGGTGGCGCTAAAGAGCTGAAATACCACGTAGTATGTTTAGTACGTCACTACGTTCGGAATTGTTGGCCAACAATTGTGTGACCGTGTGTATGCAAGACAAGTTTGGGCCAATGCCCTTTGGACAAAATACCACGGTTTTGTTGGCGGAAAGTCCAATCGTGTGCACGAGGCATAAGCCAAAAGCCTTTTTTTTTTGCATAGAGCAGGAAAGGACTAGAGCTTCTATGATGATTTGTATTGTTTTCCATGTCCCTATTGGGGAGTTTTTCACTCTTGTCCTGCCCTGACACAGAACAAAAAACTGTTTTTTATGGAAGGAGGAAAGGTTGGAACTTCTTATGCCCCGTACACACGGTCGGATATTCCGATGGAAAAAGTCAGATTGGATTATGTTGTCGGAAATTCTGATCGTGTGTGGGCTCTAGTCGACTTTTTCCGTCGGAATTTCTGATGGAAAAAAAATGAGAGCAGGATCTCAAATTGTCCGACAACAAAATCCGATTGGACTTTTTCCAATCGTGGGTCGAGAATTCCGACGGACAAAGTGCCACACATGCTCAGATCAAATTACGAGATCAAAGCTATTGGCTACTAGCCTCTATGTAGTTCCGTCGTACGCATCGAATGTCACCACGTTCGGAATTTTGTGGTCGGAATTTCCGACCGTGTGTATGGGGGCTTACAATGTTTTCATTGCTGTTCATGACTTCCTGTCCTACATATCGGGTCGACTAGGGTTCTCCTAAGGTTGCTAAGGGTACCTTATAGCAGTTTTAAACCCAAAACTAATAATGTAGTATATTGCAGCTTACCAATCATTAGATATGGTTTCTTTGATGTTTCATTTTTGAAGCTTTTTTCCATCTGTTTTCACCAGTTTTTTTAAATTTAACTTTATTTAAAAATACAGAATACGCACAGTGACATCATGTCATACAGATTTCCCATACCATGTATAAGCAACCATATTATATATCGGCAAACCAAGATTTCCATTTAGTTTCCAAATAAACTCTGCTCTTTACCTCTCCCATATGTTTTACGATCCAAAATAAAAATGACTCCTCACACTGCATGACTTGTTAACAGAGATTTCTTCTTTTTTAAACACTAAAAGATTACTGACATCCCATAAAATGTGGTAAATGCATTGATTTTCTTTATATAGGCCTTTCCCTTTGTTTTCACCTTGCCAATTGGCCAGTAACAAGCCTTCTGTTTTATTAATGATATCACACCCATGCTAAACTACTGTATATGGTGTGTAGAACTGGAAACCCATAAATCTGTGAAACTAAAAGAATAAAGAAAAATAAAATATTCTTATAAAGAAAGGTGCTGCCAAACAGACCATATAACTAAACCAATGGTATAAATCAGTGATGGCGAACCTTGGCACCCCAGCTGTTTTGGAACTACATTTCCCATGATGCTCATGCACTCTGCAGTGTAGTTGAGCATCATGGGAAATGTAGTTCCAAAACATCTGGGGTGCCAAGGTTCGCCATCACTGGTATAAATAAATCCTCCTAGTAGGATAAATACAGCGCTAATTATTCACCATGTCTACAAAATCCCAAAATGTCTCAGTGCTTAATATATAACATTAATAACATATTCCATGTGAATAAAAAGCTTGATGCATAAATCACTCCCAAAAATATGTGCATTGTCAAAGCCAAAATGTGCTCTTTTCTCTGTGCCCCTGGTTAAAACACAACGCAATCACCAGATGTTATTGACTTTTTAACATAAAAGATATCAAAATGAACTTTTCAACCTGTGTGTCATGTGTTGGATAACCCCCTCTGGTTAGTGGTGGTCCGTTGTTCCTTTAACCACTTTCAGACCGGACCAATTTGCAGCCAAAGGACCAGGCCCCTTTTTGCGATTCGGCACTGCGTCGCTTTAACTGACAATTGCGCGGTCGTGCGACGTGGCTCCCAAACAAAATTGACGTCCTTTTTTTCCCACAAATAGAGCTTTCTTTTGGTGGTATTTGATCGCCCCTGCGGTTTTTATTTTTTGCGCTATAAACAAAAATAGAGCGACAATTTTGAAAAAAATGCATTATTTTTTATTTTTTGCTATAATAAATATCCCCAAAAAATATATAAAAAAACATTTTTTTTTCCTCAGTTTAGGCCGATACGTATTCTTCTACATATTTTTGGTAAAAAAAATCGCAATAAGCGATTATTGATCGGTTTGCGCAGAAGTTATAGCGTTTACAAGATAGGGGATAGTTTTATAGCATTTTTATTAATAATTTTTTTTTTATTATTAATGGCGGAGATCTGCGATTTTTTTTTGTGACTGCGACATTATGGCGGACACATCGGACATTTTTGACACATTTTTGGGACCATTGTCATTTTTACAGCAATTAATGCATTTAAATGCATTGATTTCTGTATAAATGACACTGGCAGTTTAGGGGTTAACCACAAGGTGGCAGTGTAGGGGTTAAGTAGGCCTAGGGGTGTGTTTTTTACTGTGGGGGGGCGTGGCTGTCAGCTAGTGAATGCTGATCTCTGCTCCAATCACAGGGAGCAGAGATCGGCGTCACTAGTTGCTAGGCAGAACAGGGAGATGCTGTTTATCTCGGCATCTCCCCGTTCAGCCGCTCCGTGAGACGATCGCGGGAGTCCCCGCGGCGATCGAGTCCGCGGGGACCGCGGCCGGACTCACGGGGGTCCCGACCGGCGCGGGAGCGCGCCGCTCCCGGCGCGCTCCCGATGGCACGGACAGGCTAAATGAGGGACGTATATATACGCCCTCCTGCCTGTACGTGCCATTCTGTCGACGTATATCGTCGTGCGCCGGTCGGCAAGTGGTTAAGAACCAACTGATGGATCTTTAGCCTTTTGGACTTTAACCACATGGAAAGCAGGGGAGAGAAACTAAGAGATCTACTAGTAAAAGCAGCACACTTTACACATATTACATTACAAGTTAGGCACACATATAACCACCTGATTGCCCTAGGTGTTAACCCCTTCCCAGCCAGTGTCATTAGTACAGTGACAGTGTATAGTATTATCACAAATTACTGTATTATTGTCACTGATGATGTCAGTAGCAGTTAGTCAGTTCCCCCAGCGTCAGTTAGTGTCAGACTGCCCAACACACTATCACAATCCCATTTTATAAGTCGCTGATCACTGCCATTGGTAGTATAAAATAAAATAAATTCCAGTATATATACCATAGTTTGTAGGTGCTATAACTTTCACTCAAGCCAATCACTATACCAGTGATGGTGAACCTTGGCACCCCAGATGTTTTTGAACTACATTTCCCATGATGCTCAACTACATTGCAGAGTGCACGAGCATCATGGGAAATGTAGTTCCAAAACATCTGGGGTGCCAAGGTTTGCCATCACTGCACTATACCAATCAATATACACTTATTGGGATTTTTTTTTTTTTATCAAAGACATGTAGCAGACAGACATTTTATTGTATATGTTTTGTAGCAGAAAGTAAAAAAAAAAATATTTTTTTAGTTTATATTGCAAAAAATAAAAAACCTTGTGATCCAATACCACTAAAAGAAAGCTCTATTTGTGTGAAAAAAAATGATATAAAATGTATCTGGGTACATCGTTGCATGACCACGTAAATGCCAAACAGCTAAAAATGGCCTGGTCATAAACGGGGTAAAATCTTCCGGAGCTCAAGTGGTTAGGACACTTCTGTTCCTATAAGATGATGGGTTAAATGAGCTCAAGTCAAAAGTGCTTTGCTGTCCAGTGTGCATTCCAAGAAGCGGAAGTGACGTCATTGAAAGACCCACGTTACGCAATTTGTCATCACCATGCATTGTCTTCAGGAGCGGCATTTCCTAGTTTTACTTTTGGCCTGAGCTGAAGCAAAACTGTCAAAAAGTCAAATTTGCTTGCATGTTCAAAGGCACATTGCAAGTGAAAACAATTTGTATGGAAGGGAAAAACGCTGCAAGTAAGCATTTCAATTATTTAAAAAAATAATCTGTGCTTTTACCTGAATTTTTTTTAGTTGATGATAGGGTAATGTGCTGGGATAG